>OX104116.1:47014284-47614284 GCA_944474755.1 Limnoperna fortunei
TCCCTGCCATAAATCTTTAATTTTGCTAATGGCAGTTGAGAAAAGAAATCGAACTTCAGTCTGAGATTTGACTTAAGTTCGTTTTGAGAAATCCAGACAGTTGTATATTGAATGGTTATTGTTTTGTGCTAATATTCTAAAATATTTATTTTAATACATTCACATATAATAAAAGTATAGAAATGCCATTTTACGACAATTGAATACATCTCTCCCCATTTTGCAAAGAACAATTAATTCCAGTTTCATAACACTTCATAACACTTCTATCTTAATTTGTTAGGACGAAACGCCGAGAAAATACTCGATTAATAAATATAATGCTCCTGTTGTATTGTAATGATACAAAATAACCAGTTATCCAATTGATTCGACTAAAATCAAAAATCTGAATAATAAGCAAAAGCAATAAAAAAAACTGAAAACAAAATGAAGAAAACACAACTACTTTCATGTATCAACATCGTCATTGTTTTTGTCATAATTGGCAAATCAATGTCATCTAAATCTAGGACGGAAAAAGTTCACAAAAAATGAAGGGGATGAACAATATACAAAAATCTTTCCTGCAGTGGAACAAAATGATGAGGGCGGTGTATTGGCAACGCGAAATAAGCCTTATGGAGCGGCTATAATACCATAAGTGATGCAAAACGTACGCAAAAACGCAGCTGCAACAAAAAATGGATGCACTAAGAAACAAGTTTTTCCTAAATGCCGGGATTTGGCGTTATTGAAGTCACATCCTTCGGGGCCTAACGCGGCCTCTATCTCCTGCTGGAAAACCACCTCTTACGAGATACTGGTCGCCGCTCCGCGACCCTTTTTAAGACGACCATAATATTTTCCATAACCTTTATTTTTGGATTAGATGCGACCCTGAATGCGTCTACTTTTTCGAAATCATGTACATGTAGTATATTGCGACATCCCACCCACTTAGGACCTGAAATGGAAAGATTTGTTCTCAAATAACCCTGAAATGATTATAAGCGCTTACAAATGTCATTAAAAGCGTACCCATTGGTATTACTGTTATTAACACTTAAAAAAAAACAGTAGAACCAAACATTAACTTAATACTTAACTATTATTTAGTGTATCGCCTGTATAACATAGATTTCTACTGATTTTTAACTACATGCAGGTCGTCTGCATAGTATTTTGGCTAGGCTTAACGCACATGGGTCCAGTAGCCAGCAATCGGTCCTATTTAGGTTTTTTATATGAGCAGTGCATTCGGAACAGATAATTGAATAATTCTGTTTTTTTGTATTACGCCTTGTTATCATCTGATGTGCGTGTTTAAATTTTTACATTGTTTTTGTTTTCAGTGAAAGTTCTTATATTTGTATAAGATTTGCCATATATGACATACGTGAACCTTTAATGAATAAAAAAGTGCTAGGCTTAAAATAAACCAAATATGTTTTGTATATTATATAGTTATTTGTACTTGTATAAAGTTTCTTACATCAGCTGATCCATTGTCCTACTGTTTGCTAACGACATATGATATTTACCCGTGGGATCTATAATTTAAATCTAATACTTAGACTCAATAATTCTTGAGTTTCAAGACACATCGAACCAATTCCAATTTTATTTAATGTCTGCAAGCGCATTTACACCAGGCTTAATCGACGTCTTTGCCTTTTTATCCTGCTACATCTAGTGGCTTCTATAACGCACTGATCTTTATACCGAAACATGTGTGCGCTTATTGCGGAAGGAGTTCATATTTGATATAACAATTTGAAACCTTTTAAAAACATATTTATATTTCCGAATACATAAGGTTTTCACTCTTAGATAGAATTTAAACATGACTAACATAATAATTAACATGTTTTAGAGCTTTTATTTTCAAACAATTTCCTATGATATTCAATATTCTGCAAATAGAAAACCATTAAAAGTCTTCGAAGTTGCAATTCTTTGTCGAAATGCATAAATTGAATAAGTCATATTTTATCAACAAGCGTTCCAGTTTAAAGATGACCGATAGAATCGAAGGGTCTTAATTGTTATATCGCGAAAATAACCGTGAAATGTATAAAAGTATCTTTAATTTTGTTAAAAGATGTTTTCCATGATCTATGGTAAAAATTATTACCATTACAAGGTTCATAAGTACATATGCAAAGCCGTAAATGGTAACAGAAAAAGGGTGTTTCTTTTGTGTATGGTTAAACAAATAAATTAAAATAATTTTATATAACAAGAACAAATACCTTTTATCTATAAGGTTCTGTTAAAATTAAAACGTCATAGTGGTTAATGGAAATTTTCGTAAGTCTTTCATGTTGATTTAAAATGATATATTATGCCATTTATGAACAATAATTAAAGATTCATGATCTTTAATAAAAATAAACAAACAATATAAGTTCACAACTTTGGAGCGTGAATATATTTATCAAACTGAAAACTGAAATGAATAAAATATTTTGCTACGTTTAATTCATGTATGTCTAAAGCAGACGGAAAGACATCTCCGGTTATTACATATATCAAGTACTGAATATGTCTTTTTTACTTATGTTTTTTTGGCACGACTGACTTAAAATTAAGAAATTAACCGCGAACATCCTTTAACTCGTATATGATTAATTTCTTTATATTAAATCTCTATCATTTGGATTACGCTTCATATGATTACAAATAACAAATAGCTTTGAATACATATTTTTGTCCTTTGTGAATATTCTTTGAATAGTCTTCGAACTGTGGGCATCTGTTTATATTAAACGGAATTTCGATTCATATTAAAGGTCGGGACGGCTTCGTCTCCCAAAACAAAAATGAACGCAAAAATATTTCAGATAGATTGCTAAAAGGCGCTCAACATCATCCAAAGAAACAAAACTTTAAGGCTGTTGATTAAATAACAAGTTGTTTCTATATACAAACACTTTTTTGAAGCCGAAATTTGAAAATAAAATATATCAGCGTTATTAAGGTCATAAAGCGTAATATAAATAAGAATACATCTTGGTATGCAATTTGTCGATCGAGTAATTCAGGTCGTCATATAATACTGATCACCTGCGTGTCAACACTAATTTTGCAAGAAGTGAGCTTTACTTCAGGCATCAGTGTTTCAGATTGGGTATTCCGTCTTTTGACAACTTAAAATATAAAAACTTCAAAACTTGATTAACCGATTTTGAAAACAATATGCTTTATTTTAAATCCAACAAATTATCGCCATGTCCAAGATCTCAGTCCATTTTTTAAATCTTTTTAGAAATGAGTACATGCACTGAGGACAGATTATATAACGAAAACTGAAAGCTTCGATAACGCTGGAAAGCTGCCGATAATTGCTTTAAATCCCATTCAAACAAGGGAAATGAAATATCCATGTATAAGTATATGTAAATAATTAGCAGTCTGTAATTCCGCATATTAAAATCCTTTAAAAATTCTACTAGTTTTTAATCTCCGCTAACATGATCTGCCTTTAGACATATTCAGCTTGACATTGATACGTGTCATAGAAAGCATCAGCCACAAAATATTATACTTCTAAAATGACGCGGGAAAAGACAAACTCCCCAATAATCCCTTATAACCACTACATTAGGTTTATTTACTAAAAATCGTACCATAAAACATAAAATCACACCTTAGACTATTATACGATGGAACCATACCCTTTAATAAGATAAAGGTTCGATAGGATGTTTTACTAGGGTAGGTTAGGATAGTTTACTACTATAAAACAATATGCAAGAAAGGGATTGTTTTAGAAGCACTGATTAAAATTGAGTATGTACCGGAGAAAAGTATCATTGAAAAATAAAAATAGACAATAGTTAGCATATACGAAAAAGGGACATAATGATTGTAATCATTGTTATTGAAACTGTTTAAACATTAAGTAATGTAGAACGATGTATTACTACACTTTACCAGAATCTATCTCAATCATTCACTGTGCTACAAACCAATCATTTATCTGCGATAACCCAATTGCACCAACCAATACAATAAGGGTTGAAGTGAAAATCTTGTAAAACTAAAGCGCTAAACAAATGAATAATATCCGAAGTCGCTATTTCGGAACGTGGCCATTCTGATAAAATGTTGCTTTTAAAGTTTTACAGCTAACACACAAATATATTTCAACCATATATCATAATCTGTTCGAATTTGAACAATATTTATGCAACCAGATGTAGCGAAATAAATGTTTAGATATAAAGAAGTTTTATGGCAAATGTAGAAGACAAGTTTACAGTTCCACAAAACACTGCAAAATCCATGACTTTGGGCAAAATTATTTCTGTTGTCAATTCATTTAATCTCACATTTAAAAACATATGTGATGTTTTGTTATTGAATAATTATAACTACTATGGTTGTGTTTCCTTACAACACATCTATTACAGCGACTCTGACACTACAGATACAAAGTTATCTGCTCAATACTCTTCGACGACAATGGGTTTCTCTTCAGTATCATAACAACAAAAGCGATGACTTTGATTTTCCAATAGTACATTTTCCATTAGTATAAGAGACATTATATCAGCTGTCCAAACTTAAAGTGTATTCGTGTCCCAGTTGATATGCTAGAGCGTCTTCGCATTGCAGCTTAAAGCGCCTTATTTTACACTTTCTACCGAGTTATATACATATATCCCGAAAGGTTCATGAAAAGGTTAAAGTAAGAATCAGAAAAGTCCTACTTTTAATATTACGATATTTGTTTAGTATGGGTTTGAAAGCATAAATGCCAAATGTGTAAAGAAAGACTAATTTGTGGTTTAGGGTCCTCGTTTTGATGATGTCATCAAAGTGTCGTAATAATTACAATATTTGTTAGTTCTATGTTGTTTTAGATCAACAAGGTTTTCATTAGACGTTTTCATTTTGAAAAAGACTGGGATATTGTTAGATACTAGTTGGCGCATCGACACTGCACTAACAAAATTCTAACAAAAGAAATATCCATGTAAAATTACAACAAAAATGCTAGTAGTGTTTACTCGGGAAATCACTTTTAATGCAAATTGTTTCAAGTAAACAAACGGTCCTGCCTTTTTGTAAGTAAGTATAAATACATTTCAGTTATTATCAAAGACATTTAATTTTATAATTTCTAAAAACCCTTTAGTCCATGTCATGAGAGCCTTTCGCGACTAACCAACAATTCAGTCATAAATTTAATGATGTTATAAAACGAAATAATGTTTATTAATAGTGAAGGGAAATTCATATAAATCTGTATATTCCATTGTATCGAATGTCGTCATAATAAAGCTTTCTGTATCATCTCAATTGTCAGTTTTAGTGACCGACAGGAATATACAAAAACTGAGCAGCTTACACTTTTCAAGCCTAATCTTGAAACCCAAAGGTCGGGTCGGGTAAACAAATTCTTAACCTTGCTTTATGATTTTCACGTGCTATCCTAATGTTATATTTGATTACCTGTATTATTTGGCATTGATATTCTGATTTAAGTTTACTGTGATCTACACAATAAGTGTGTATTTATTAAGCTGAATACACAGTAAATATATTATGATGATTTAAATCTGTATCCAAGTGACAATTTGTAAACAGTTTCGAACACAAAATGTTTTTATCAATCTTTTATATACATAGGATTTGTCATAATTATTCTTTGATCAAAGTTAATTTGTAAGACATCACTCAGACTTTATAATCTGTTATTTAACATACTGATGCTTAACTTATTGTTCGTGTATAATAAATAAATTAGATATATTGTAACAGCAAAATTCTTGTCACAAAATTGAAAGAAATTTTGATTCAAAAGTCATCTCCTAACTTTGAAGTTTGTTTTTATTACGAAGCCCATTTCCTTAAAAATGGTCAAAAATTTAAAGAATATCAGGATTGCAGATAGTTTTCCCAATTTTGAATTTAGTACACAGTGATTGTGCTGCGATGATTATTGGATACACCTATTACTAACAAGTGTTATATGATACCCATCTATTTTCATCAACAAACCAACTCACCTATTACAGTAATAGAAGCGGGATGTTTGGCGTGCCATAAAACCTGGTTTAACGCACCATTTCTTTGAAATGTCTGTAGATAGTGTATATGTAATGTATATAGGCATGCAATATCATTTTTATACATAGATGCCGCCTCCTTGTCTTAGAATTTAGCCTTCTTGTCTGGCCTTTATCACATGGTAATACTATGTCCGATCGGGTCAAAACATACACAACAAATTTCGGTTTGAATGACCCCTCAGATCATGGCGTAAAGAACGGTATGATATCAGCAAAGGGTTACAAAGATGTTTTTTGCCGCTAAGTCTAAAAAACGAAGTTACAGCAAAGTATCTGAATCTAAAAACTAATTTTACACATAACTTGTTTCTTCAAACACCATTTCTTTCTAATAATTATAATGGTGAATTGGAATACTGCTGAAAAACTGCTGAAAGTGGCGGAAACACGTTTATTTTTTAATCAAATGAATTTGTTAAACAGAAAAACGTTTATATACGGAATAAGTTATGGAAGACATAAAGCAAAGAATGAAGAGGTTAAAATTATGTTTGTTTTAATTGGATAAAACACGGTCAGCTGGTATTTATAATTTAACATGAGGGTGTTATCATCGTCGTGGTAATGTCCTCTCCAGTAACAAACAACATAAAACAGTTTATTTTTAATTTATAAACAAAATGTATGTACATGTACAATCTAAATGAGGCAAAAATGTCTTTAAGGTTAGAAAACTAACTATGCATTGCCTAACAATACCCAACCAAAAATATATTATGAGGTTCACATTCAAATCATAATGCAAGCAGCTACAAATAATAAAACAGTCTTCAACATACGGTTTCTTAATTCTTCGAATGTTAGAAGTGCTCTATTAGCGAACCTGAACTGGACAACACAGTATAATAATATAGATCTACATCTATTGCTAGGGCTGAACTCCAATATTACAGATCAATAATATGAAATTGTAATACAAAATGTATACACTTTTATAAAGGAAACAAAAAGATTCTTCCTGACATGATATTAAATGAAAGCCATACACACGTGCACTTGCATACGTACACACATTCACAGTGAAATCTTTTGTAATATATATATATATATCAATTTTTCATATTTTGCATTACTTTATTATGTTAGATACCATGTTCATGCCTTACTATTATTGTTACAAATTGTAAATTGGTTTGATTGGATGGTTGCTTTGCGTCCATCGAGCAGTATTTCAGCTTTGTTCAGGACGGGAACAAGGTAAAAAACAATACATCAATTGAAAAAGGGGTGGAATGGTACACAGGGAACAACATTTTGACTGCCACTGGAAAAGTACAGAGTATTGGGTAGGGTCGGAGAACTTAGCCTTTTGTAGCGGCTACATTTGTACCATGAGCCTTCTTCTTTTTTCGAAATCTTCAAAAGAGATCTTTATGGTGAATGGAGCGTGGCATTATACAAACACGTTACCCACTATGGTCTGCGGCCATGCTTTCCGTGTTATGACCTGACAACCCCCAACGAGAGGGTGTCTCCTATCCGCCACCCGGGGACGCACTGGGCTGCTGTGGGTAGAGCACTGGGAACCGTCCCTGTATGATCCCAGGATTGTAAATTGGAGAAGACTTCATAAATATGTATTTTTATTGTGTCTTATTCTTTTTTGTTGTTTATCACAAATAAAATTTAAACTAAACTAAACTTAATTCTTCAATGAAATAAATAGAATAGTTGCTTCAATAGCTGACATTGTCATGATACTTGACAGCACTCGGGACAGTGATATTGCCTTTAACATTGATAATGCCCTCGCCTTTGGCGTTTTTCTGCTAACAGAAAAAAAAGTATTGTAATACTTCTACCTTACTGTTTGGCAAGCAGAATTAAACTTTTAAGAAGTCTTATTACTATTATTCTTATTATTATTAAAATTGTTCCGGTTATGTAACGTTAATTGAGAACAAATATGTCTAAAACACCATAATTAATCTTACTATACTAAACTTTACCGTGTCAATCCTACGGGTTTTTGCTTGACAAAATGGAAAACTGCTACCGCGTTTGGTTGAGTTTATGGTCCTTTAGTAGATCTTATATTACACTTTTTGAAAGTAACAATTATTTTCCACAGTTAATCGGCTTTTTGAAATGCGGCCGTTTTTTCATTTTGCCAGATCGATTTTCCATACTTACCGTGTCATTCCGACGGGATTTTGCTTCACAAAATGGAAAACTGCTACCGCGTTTGGTCGAGTTTATGGTCCTTTAGTAGATCTTTTATTCCACTTTTTGAAAGTAACAATTATTTTCTACAGTTAATCGGCTTTTTGAAATGCGGTCGTTTTTTCATTTTGCCAGATCGATTTTCCATACTAAATTTTGACCTTGTTTTGAACGGAAGTGTACGTTAGGAAAATTCCATTGTTGTCTATTCGAAATCCTTCGGGTAATGTCGTCTGCAGTTGAGGCGGGAAAAGTCTCGCGGTTTGTCCGAATACCATTGTACGTTACGAAAGCAGACAAACGTTTGTAAACAACATTAGACCCCTTTAGAAACAAAAATGGCTGACTTCCTATGGAAATTCGATCTACCAAAATGAAAATTCAGCCGCATTTCACAACGCCGTTTAGCTGTGGAAAATAATTGTTGATTTCAAAAAGTGTAATTTAAGATTTACAAAAGGACCATAAACTCGACCAAACGCGGTAGCAGTTTTCCATTTTGTCAAGCAAAAACCCGTCGGATTGACACGGTAAAGTTTAGTATAGTATTAGTCATCGTTTATTAAAAATGTTTTTTATTCTGAATTAAGGATGATCGCTGGTCAATTTTTGAGAGATTTCTGTCAGCTTTTCAGAATCCTCTAGATTTTACCATTAAAATAGGGATAATTTTTTTGCCCGGCAACCCCCTATTTTCTTTTTATAATAGGGTTTATTGGGTCAGTTAAAGCTAATTTACAAAGTTTTATCAATTTCGTGTTATTTTTTCATAGGTTTTTATACTAAAACATGTCCAATGCTTAACCTATGAAAAAGTCAGAGAAAGCTTTTTCCCGCCAAATTTTGGATGCTGATTATCTCGAAAAAGAGGTCAGCAACCTATGAATTTTTTAAGCTTATTTTGTACCTTTCACTATGGTCTATTTATCAAATATATAAATTTAGATACCTTGTTATTTTCAACATGACCAGCGAACATCCTTAATGAACGTTTAGATAATTTTCTTTCGTTTAACGTTCTTGTATAATACTACTTAATTCATTAAAATTATTGATATAGATTATAAATGCAGCGAATTTAGGAATGATGATTATATTAATATTAGTGGATAAAGTGTTCTCGTGCTGCATTGTCTTCCAACTTATGACGTTCATCATCATATTATCCGCCACAAATTGTTTAGCGCAACTCGTCCTTAAAAAAACATGTTATTTTTATTTAGTTTGTCTTTAAAGTTGCAGACACCTCATTGAACAATTACTGAACAATCTAATAAGAAATTTCTTATAATAATAACAGAAGCTTATGACTAATCGTCATAAACACAGTAAATAATTATGATGATTTGAAGTTGTATCCAAGTGACAATTTGTTAACAATTTCGAACACAAAATGTCTGTGTTTACCTGTACATGTATCAATCTTTGTTTTTATGTACTAAGGATTTGTCATAATTTTTATTTGATCAAAGTTAATTTGTAAGACATCACTCAGACTTCATAATTGGTCATTAACCGTAATTGTACTTAACTTATTGTTCGTGTATAATAAATAAATTAGATATATAAACTGTTAAATTCTTGTCACAAAATCGAAATAAATTTTTATTCAAAAACATCTACATTTGTACTAACTTTGGAGTTTGTTTTAACATGTTTTATTACGAAGTGCATTTCCTTCAAAATGGTCAAAATTTAAAGAATATGCATTATTACATATATTTTTCCCAATTATGAATTAAGTACACAGTGATTCACATATTACAGTAATAGAAGCGGGAGGTTTGGCATGCCAAAAAACCTGGTTTAACGCACCATTTCTTTGAAATGCCGGTAGATAGTGTATATGTAATGTATAGAGGCATGCAATATCATTTTTATACATACATACCGCCTACTTGTCTTAGCATGTAGCTTTCTTGTCTGGACTTTATCACATCGTAATACATACACAACAAATTTCGGTTTGAATGACCCCTCAGATATTGACGTAAAGAACGTAATGGTATCAGCAGAGGGGTTACAGAGATGTTTTTTGCCGCCATTCTAAAAAACGAAGTGATACCAAAGTATCAGAATCTAAAAACTAAGTTTGCATATAACTCGTGTCTTCAAACATCATTTCTTTTATATAATTATATTGGTAAATTGGAATACTGCTGAAAAACTGCTTTGAAAGTGGCAGAAAAACGTTTAGTTTTTAATCAAATGAATTTGCTAATCAGAAAAACGTTTAAATACTGAATAAGTTAATGAAGACATAAAGCAAAAAACGAAGAGGTTTGAATAAGAGTATTGTTATAATGATGTTAACGATAAACCAATACCTGCTGATGAATTATTGTAACAACCCACTTTGTAATAACAACGCACTTTGTAATAATATTTGAAAAAGTTAAATTAAAGTTGTCAAACTGTATGCATAGCACTGTTTGGCTATTTAAGTCATAAATTATTATAAAACTATTGGGGAACTTTAACTATTCAGACTTTTTTAACTACTCAGACTTTTTTACAAAGTGCGTTTTGTTGACTAACGCAGTTCGTAATACATTGTAAATATGTAATAACGCACTTTGTAATAAAATAAGAAAAAATTACGATACGATTAGAGGAGTGTGTAAGTACCATTATTTGCTAATCCAAGGACTGAAAATGACTTACTAGTTAACTAGATATCGTTGAGATGGTACCCATCTCTGTGGGCCCCTCCGACCTTGACGTCAAGGTCAAAGGTTATCAACCATGGTATGCGTCACATCGCCTTGATATTATCTACCCACATTCTAAATATATCAAAAACCTACCGCAAAAGATAAAAAAGTTACAGCTCGGACATAAATCTGTCGTTCAGAAAGCAATAATGTGACCTTAAGGTCAAAGTTCAAGGTCATGGTCAACAACCACGGTATGCGACACATTGCCTTGATATTATCTACCCACATTCCAAATATCAAAGACCTACCTCAAAAGATAAACTAGAGGCTCCCAGGAGCTTGTATCGCTCACCTGAACCTGAAACCAAACAACCCTTTTTTATCCAGCTTTTCTTTGCTATAAGGAATTGCCCAACACTTCTGCAAAAATCATTAATTTTGACCTTTTAAGGGAAATAACTCCTATAAGGAGGATCTTTTGATGGTTAGAGGGAGAAGGGAGGTTCACTTCAAATTTGCTGTACTTGTTATACTTTTTTAACTATCGGTCGAAAACTCTCTCGACCCCCTTCCTTTTTTCATTTTTTCTATTTTAATCCAACGTAGCTATGTGGGTAGTCAGGTGTCATGATTTGCACAATTTTGGTAGAGGACATCCTAAAGATGATGTGTGCAATTTTTCAAAGCAGTCCTTTCATTGGTTTAAGAGGAGAAGATTTTTTAAAATCAAGTAAAAAATGTTCAAGGAGAATAATTCCTAACCAGTCCATCAGACAATCTTGACACTAAAGTCATTTTTGTAGCCCTCATAGAGCAGAACAATTAAGCAATGCTAACTTTTTCTCTAGTTCTAATAATTTTCACGATTTTGAGGCAAAAATGGCAAAAATCATCAATTTTGACAATTAAAGGGCAATAACTCCTATAAGGAGTCATCATACAACTTCAACCCAATGGAGTGTTTCTTAGAGCTTTTGATGCAGATGAAGGGATGTCTCTTCGGTTTTCCTGTATCTGTTACACTTTTTTAAATATAAGCCAAAAACTGTATTTTACCGACCCCCCCAATCCTATTTTTAGCCATGGTGGCCATATTGGTTAATCTGCAGTCATGGTTGGTGCAAACTTGGTTGAGGACATTTGACAGATGATGTGTACAAAGTTTCAAAGCAGTACTTTCAGTTGTTTCAGAGGAGAAGATTTTTTAAAATCAATTAAAACCGATTGAAAAAAAAACAGTTCAAGGGGAATAACTCTTAAACGGTTAATCAGACAATATTGACCTTTAAGTCATTTTTGTAGCCCTCATAGAGCAGAACAATTAAGCAATGCTAACTTTTTCTCTAGTTCTAATAATTTTCACGATTTTGAGGCAAAAATGGCAAAAATCATCAATTTCGACAATTAAAGGGCAATAACTCCTATAAGGAGTCTTCATACAACTTCAACCCAATGGAGTGTTTCTTAGAACTTTTGATGCAGATGAAGGCATGTCTCTTCGGTTTTCCTGTATCTGTTACACTTTTTTAAATATAAGCCAAAAACTGTATTTTACCGACCCCCCCCCCAATCCTATTTTTAGCCATGGTGGCCATGTTGGTTAATCTGCAGTCATGGTTGGTGCAAACTTGGTTGAGGACATTTGACAGATGATGTGTACAAAGTTTCAAAGCAGTACTTTCAGTTGTTTCAGAGGAGAAGATTTTTTAAAATCAATTAAAACCGATTAAAAAAAACAGTTCAAGGGGAATAACTCTTAAACGGTTAATCAGACAATATTGACCTTTAAGTCATTTTTGTAGCCCTCATAGAGCAGAACAATTAAGCAATGCTAACTTTTTCTCTAGTTCTAATAATTTTCACGATTTTGAGGCAAAAATGGCAAAAATCATCAATTTCGACAATTAAAGGGCAATAACTCCTATAAGGTGTCATCATACAACTTCAACCCAATGGAGTGTTTCTTAGAACTTTTGATGCAGATGAAGGCATGTCTCTTCGGTTTTCCTGTATCTGTTACACTTTTTTAAATATAAGCCAAAAACTGTATTTTACCGACCCCCCATCCTATTTTTAGCCATGGTGGCCATGTTGGTTAATCTGCAGCCATGGTTGGTGCAAACTTGGTTGAGGACATTTGACAGATGATGTGTACAAAGTTTCAAAGCAGTACTTTCAGTTGTTTCAGAGATTTTAAAAAATCAATTAAAACCGATTAAAAAAACAGTTCAAGGGGAATAACTCTTAAACGGTTAATCAGACAATCTTGACCTTTAAGTCATTTTTGTAGCCCTCATAGAGCAGAACAATTAAGCAATGCTAACTTTTTCTCTAGTTCTAATAATTTTTAAGATTGTGAGGCAAAAATGGCAAAAATCATCAATTTTGACAATTAAAGGGCAATAACTCCTACAAGGAGTCATCATACAACTTTGACCCAATCGAGTGTTTTGTAGAGCTTTAGATGCTGAAGAAGGAAAGTCTCTTCGGTTTTCCTGTATCTGTTATACTTTTTGAACTATAAGCAAAAAACTGTATTTTGACCCCTCTGTTCTATTTTCAGCCATGGCGGCCATGTTGGTTGGTCTGAGGCCATGATTTGGGCAAACTTGGTAGAGGGCATTTTACTGATGATGTATGCAAAGTTTCAAAGCAATCCCTTCAGTGGTTTTGGAGGAGAAGATTTTTGAAGAAAAGTTAACGACGACGACGACGGACGACGACGGACGCCAAGTGATGGCAATAGCTCACATGACCCTTCGGGTCAGGTGAGCTAAAAAGTTACAACCCGGACATGAATTTGTCATTCAGAAAGCAATAATGTGACCTTAAGGTCAACGTTCAATGTCAAAGGTGATCAGCCACGGTATGCGACACATCGCCTTGACATTATCCACCCACATTCCAAATATCAAAAGCCTACCTCAAAAGATAAAAAAGTTACAGCCCGGACACGATTAGTCGGACGGACGGACGGACAGACAGACAGATCACTATAGGGCGTCCGCCACAAAGTGGCGGTACCCTAATTATTTACCAAAAATATTGGTTGGGGGAGTTTTTTACGTCCTACACCGACAACTTAATGCCCTTGGTCGGACTGTTACCAAAAATATTCGGGAATTTTAAAAACTCAGACTTTTTTACAAAGTGCGTTTGGTTGACTAACGCAGTTCGTAATACATTTTTAATATGTAATAACGCACTTTGTAATAAAATAAGAAAAATTTACGATCCGATTGGAGGAGTGTGTAAGTACCATTATTTGGCAATCCATGGACTGAAAATGACTTATTGAAATTACGAAAGTAAAAACTACTTGATTTT
The DNA here is from genome assembly GCA_944474755.1 of Limnoperna fortunei. NCBI lineage: Eukaryota > Metazoa > Mollusca > Bivalvia > Mytilida > Modiolidae > Limnoperna > Limnoperna fortunei. The sequence goes on from OX104116.1 coordinate 47,028,494, forward strand.
GTTTACAAATTACCTTGTGTTTCTTAACGCACATCGTAATAAATTGTAAAAGTGTAATAACGCACTTTGTAAAAATATTACAAAAAAGTTGTAAAAAAAAGTTTTGTTAGCATCATATGGAAATTGAAAGATAGATCAATTGCATGCAATCATGTGAGCGATATAGAGAAAAAACATCAAAAAGTATATAGAATCCTATAGCTACTTCCTTAATTGTCTGGAGTAAACACACCTAAAGTTGTTTTGGTCCCCCACTGAAAAGCGTAGACAGGAATCCGTCTGTCCGACTTATTAAAAAAAAATATAAATAAACTACAACAGTAATGTTATAAGATATGTATGGAATCATAATAACTTTTTAAAAAAGTGAAAATTAAAAAGAGGATATATAATATATATGCATAACACAAAATCACAATAAAAATTCAACTTTAGCTTGATATACAATGCAATGTATGGCTTTTTAAGACAAAATGAATTTGTAGTTTTATTTTCTGGAGTTAAAACTACTTTGTTCAAAGGCGAAGCCATGCTGAATCCATCCAATTATCGCGTAACTTATGCATGATTACAATTTAAAAAAGCTTGAAATTTTTTTTACTATACTTGTAAGTAGCCATTTTGAATTATAAACTTAAATATGAAATATAATGTTAGACATCGTATTTATCTACATTTCCTGCGTGAGAGGCCAAATAAAGTATTATATTTATTGATTCCACTGACAATATAAATGCACTATGTTTTGTCCACAGTCAAGGTGTAAAAGTATTTAAACTTCATATTCTCATTAATTTCTATGTTAAAATGAAAATGCAAAATCAAAATAAAGAGTTCAAGATAACTTTAATCCGTCATTTTTCATATAATTTGTACCATAAAACAGGTAATTGATTTTTTGTCAAACATGTAAGCAAACAATTTTTATCCATTTTAAGATTTCATGGACGATTCGGCAGAATGCATTTAGGGAAAATATGAGCATTATTTACTTGCTTTTAATTTGTGATTTACACAGAAATTAACGAAAAAACATAATTTTGCGAAATAAATTCTGGCCTCAGTTTCATAAAACGTCTCAAATTGAGATTTTCATCAAATCCTTGAGATTTTCCTCAAATTCAAAATTTCACGCAATCTGATTGGTCAATTTTTTAGTTGAGGAAATTTGAGATGTCTTTTGAAACCCGGACCTGGATTAGAGTTATTTATTATTTTCATGAACAACCACATTAACATTTTTTTTAACATCGGGAGATTTTGTGAAATAGCAGACTCAGGGCAGTGTCGTAAAATCCGCCGTTTTGTCTATGGACAGTTTTCGAACATCCTACACAACAATCAGTCTACAAAGCGTTGCAAGCCAGAAGATACTGGGCAGCACAGCTAGTCCGACGCCCCATTGGTCCGACACCACATTAGTCCGACACCCCATTGGTCAGACACCACATTAGTCCGACACCCCATTGGTCCGACACCCCATTAGTCCGACAATCCATTGGTCCGACGCCCCATTGGTCCGACACCCCATTAGTCCGACACACCATTGGTCTGACACCCCATTAGTCCGACACCCCACTGGTCCGACACCCCATTAGTCCGACACACCAATAATCCGCGACGCCCAAAATAGTTCGACACTCAATTTGTCGATTATCCCATTTAAAAAAAAAACATTCTCAAACCATGAGCGAAGTTCGGTTATAGCACAGGTTCACTGTTGGGCATTTCTAGCTGATTTCGTAGTTGAAACTTTTTTTGCAAAACCTCGTCAGAAATACTAGGCGCTGTTTTACTAATTATTTCCAATTTTGTATAATTTTTTTATCAGTTATTATTTCCTGATATCACAAAACATTTATATCAATATTTTATTTTTTGATATGCAAAAAAATAAGGAATAAATAGTAAAACGGCACCTTAAACACAAACATGTCGGAGACTAGAACATAGTACTTATTGTTTTAAGCAAAGACAAGGGTACCAAGATAGTTTATTAGAATACAAGCCGAATACAGAAAAAAGGTATTAATGTAACCTTTTTTATGTACAGGGATTACATATTTTTTTCGGAAGGGGGGTTAAAACCCCCAAACTTCTGGAGGAAAGATGGTGTGTGTCAATTAAGCTGGAGTCGAGCACGCCTTGCTCAAATTCACAACCTCAGTGTTGACATAGTAGATGATTAACCATTTAAATATACTATAATTGCACTGAAAAGCATCAGACTATATAAAAATACTAATTTATTATTTTACAAGTAGCTTTTGTTCATTGAAAGATTTATGCCTTAAACGAAAAATATTGCTTGCACTATAAATAACAATGTTTGGATTTTCGTCCTCGAAATTGAAAACACTAGTCTGCGTAATGGCACGACAATCTGATCGCCAGCATCGGCAGTATATCGCATCATTCCTCTTTGTTTTTCCGATATTGAAACCCTCGTGGATCAAGACCTTTCCGCCGCTGTTTCCTGCCACTATGTATGGCGTCTCGAATTCTTGTGGCGCAGAAGTAACAAATCACATTGTGGTGTGTATGGAAAGGCTTGTGCTAACTGTATATTCCAACACATTAATATTTTCATGCATTAAAGCAAACCTTATGACTCAGTAGATTGTGAATATTTCTATTTTTCAACAGAACTAAATTAAATGGTTTCAAGAATGTTTAGTTTTAATTATTACAGTTTGTACACTGGCTTTCGCATAGACTCTTTAACAAAAACCGACTGTTGCATAAGTTTGAATTCTTCGAAAGTTAAATGATTAGTAGGAATAGCTTGAGCAGTAAGATTTTGATCAAACTTATAAAAACATATTATGTAACTTCTTAATGTTAACGTTCACTCCATTATGTTTTTTTTAAATTATTGTTGGTCATATTAAAAAAACTATAAGTGAAATTCCGCTTTTAATTTTTGCAGGAACAAAATGCCGCATTCGGATTTGTTTGACACAAATGTTTCTGTTTTAAAACTTATAATTCATGAGGGGTATGATGTTGTATTAATTTACACATGGGCTGGGTCTTTATATTCGATTATTTTTTTTTACCGACGGAGCGATACCGAAGTAGAAAATATGAATATAAAAACCCATCTCATGTGTAAGTGAATACAACATTATATCCAGAATGAATTATGACAATTCTAATAAGACAAAATCCTGTGTTTTCCTATTCAATCGTACCCTATAGGCAATCATTTTCTAGTCGCCATTTTCATGATGAAACATTTTTTGTCAATAAATCCTTTCAAAATAGTTTACCATAACGTGCCCTCGATAGTCTTATTTATTGGCCATTATTTTAATCAGAACTTCAAAATTCAGCCGTTACTATTGTGACGTCTCTTTGCGCGTGCGCGAAGTGGGGATATATCGGGTATTTTCCCCGTATCAGTATTATTCCTTGGATTTGATTAGTCAGTTACACGTTTTTACAAAACCAATATACCTTTAGTTGCACATTTTTATACGGAAATATGCACAAAAATGTATACCTGTAATTTTCCTTTACACACACTTGTTTATTACCGGTATTTTAAGCCATATTGTCTTACCGGTCCGCTATTTTGGAATGTAAAACGTTGGTGCATGCGTTATTTTGGTGTGTTTAATTTTGGCTCTTTCACCGAAAGCGCCGAGTAAGCCAAAATAAAACTATAACCAAAATAACCTGATTTACGGTAGTAAGATGCGTTTATATTAGAAATGGTAATTGGTTAAATTAGAAATAAGAAAAGTCAGCTAACTTGACCGACGGGCAAGTCAATTCCAATATTTGGTAGCCCTTCCTTATTTTTACTTGCCATACACTCGGACAGCTCCCTTCCGACGCACCAAGCATATGCACGGTGCTTATACAGTCAGGGGTCTGGGTCCAGAAGCTGGGGTAAATTCTCCTGCATTCTAGGCTTTTCTGGGAAGATATATTTTTTCAAATTTCCAATTACCATTTTTAAACCAAAAATTTAACTTTCTAGGGAAACAGGAATGTAAAATTCCAAATAAATAAACTTGGTCAATTGTTAAATACTAACCATTCTCTTCAATGCAACACCTCTTTACAGTATAAGTATAATAGGTTATTTCTAGTGAATTAAATTGTTTCTGTGCACTTATTCAAGAACTTTCCTTTTTATTTTGTTTAAAATGTAACAAATTTTATTAAAAATTAAATTTTTGTAAGACTGGAACAAATAATTTTTTGCATTTACTTATCTACCAAATATGGGCAATGAAAAAAAATGTGTGAAATAACAAGATATCTTGACCGTGGAGTTTTGACAATCACAATATTAATTAGTAGTTTCTTTTTAATAATAATTAAATAAATCATTACTGTAAATTCATATTTCGTATAAACAACAGATTGCATTGTGTTAGTTTTAAAAAATAATGCACTAAACATATAAAAAAATCGCAGGTCTGAAATGGCCGGGTTGCAAAACATGTGCCTTAATAAGTGGGGAATGGTTTACAAATTGTACGAAGAAGGTTTTGGTTCTGTGAAGGAGGAGTTGATTATGGCGTCTGCACATATTCTGAAAAAAAATGACCAAGTTCCGAACTCTGGAAAATTTGGAAAAGAATCCTTGATCATTTCCATAATAGCAGTTGCAGAACTTCAATACATGTGCAATCTTTCTGTGAAGTTTCAGAGATCGAGTTTGAATACTGTAGAAGATGATTACAAAACATGGATATCGTATTTTGCCCCCGTGACCACCTTACTTCACCATATATATAAAGAGATTTTTAGTACCAATATTGTTTCTTAAAATTTACAGATATTATATTTGTTTGTCAAAAGACAGTTTTAGCTCATCCATGTGTGGACGGTTACTTTCATTTTAACAACATTTATAAAGTGTAAATATTTTTATATATTGTTGTGTGATCATTTATTTACATGAACATTTTATAGTCTAGTAATACTATGTAAGTCAGGTTTCGGGATGTTTTGATATCCTGTAAATTCCCCTACTTCACATACCAACTGAAGTAACGGTTGGATTTGAAGTTCCTTAATTTTACAGTTATGATTTAATTTTGTAGATACGGAGACATAGTATATTTTACATCTTATCAAGTCATGATTTATTGATCCTTTTCGCTCGTTTTTCATCGGTCATTTATACAAAGTACGATTCTTGAAAAAATTCTTGGACCTTATTGAAAAATTTTCGTCTCTACTAAATACTCTATCAAATTATGTTCTATGTGTATCTGTAACACCGCCTCGTTTGTGTGCCCCTTTCACAACAAAAGTCTCCATCGGGTCAAAGTTGTCAGTCAACCCCTTATTGGGATTATGGCCGTTTAAAGGTAAAAAATAGCGTTTTTTTCATGTGCTTTTTCGTTTATAACAACATGTTTTTAGATAGATAAAAAGCTATTTTATACTTGATAGTAACATGCTTAATTAAATGGTGGCAACAAAAAAATTAAAACAAACAGCCATTTTGAAGATGGCCTCCCTTTTTCTGCAAAATTGTCAAAGTGTCGTATTTTAACAAAATCTGCTTTATCAGGTTTACATAGTATGCACAGTTGAGTGGTAAAGATGAAATGTTTTATGAGCGTCTATTTTTAAGTTTGACACCGCTTTTATGCCAATTGTTAGAGATGCTAGATTTCAACTTAAATTGATTTACATGGTAAATATGATATACTGAATTAGTATAGATCGTGAATTAGTGAATCGTTATAGCATGTAACAAAAATTTTCATTCGTTCTATGTTAAACATGTAAGATCAAAATTCGTGTTCGCCAAGATATATTTGCTATCTTACAACGGTTTGTGAGCAGTGAAATAAATGAGAAAGCCTAGATTTTTGAGGATTCGAATGTAAGTAAATTTTATTTAAGCAACATCTACTTATGCGGTATAACATTACCGATCCACGTCCGTCCTTCCGTCAGTTTTGGAGAATGTAATCACATAAACACTGACGGATTGCCTTCCTTGCCATCAACTGATAAAATAAACCCCTTTCAAAACACATTAGTTATTGTTATTCATGTGTTCATGTTAAAAAAAAAAACAAAAAAAAAAAAAAACAGCCTTCGCCTGTAGTACCTCCTCGATGGTTTGGCTGGGGAAACGCTTCCTTTCGGGTATGTTTAAAAAAGTAGGCAAAAGCTACAGTTATTAACTATTTGTTCATGTTGTTTACCTTGTTTAATTAGGCATGAAGTAGTAGACACCGTGGTCGAAACTTGTCTGTTATTTGTTATATACATGTAGTACGAAAATGAGTTTGTTTATAGAATACCTAAAACTAAGAAAACATTTTAAATATCATGTTGGTTGAAGGTTACGATCTATAATTATTTTTGGGAGTATTATCACTTTTCTATCAATATTAAACAAATGTTAATATACCATGACTTGGAACTTTGACCTTAAGGTCACATTATTGCTTCCTGAATGACAAATTCATGTCCGAGCTGTAACTGTATCTTTTGAGGTAGGCTTTTGCTATTTAGAATGTGGGTAGATCATATCAAGCCGATGTGTCGCATACCATGGTTGATAACCTTTGACCTTGACCTCAAGGTCGGCGGGGCCTACAGAGATGGGTACCATCTCACCGATATCTAGTTAACTAATAAGTCATTTTCAGTCCTTGGAGTACCAAATAATGGTACTTACACACTCCTCCAATCGTATCGTAATTTTTTCTTATTTTATTACAAAGTGCGTTATTACATGTTAACAATGTATTACGAACTGCGTTAGTCAACAAAGCGCACTTTGTAATAAAGTCTGAGTTGTTAAAATTCCCGTATATTTTTGGTAAATAATGAACTAATAAGTCATTTTCAGTCCTTGGATTACCAAATAATGGTACTTACACACTCCTCCAATCGTATCGAAATTTTTTCTTATTTTATTACAAAGTGCATTATTAAATATTAACAATGTATTACAAACTGCATTAGTCAACCAAACGCACTAAAAAAAGAGTTGTTCAAATTCCCGAATATTTTTGGTATAAAATTAATTAAATAAGTCATTTTCAGTCCTTGGATTACCAAATAATGGTACTGACACACTCCTCCAATCGTATCGAAAATTTTTTCTTATTTTATTACAAAGTGCGTTATTACATATTTACATTTTAATACGAACTGCGTTAGTCAACAAAACGCACTTTGTAATAAAGTCTGAGTTGTTAAAATTCCCGTATATTTTTGGTAAATAATTAACTAATAAGTCATGTTCAGTCCTTGGAGTACCAAATAATGGTACTTACACACTCCTCCAATCGTATCGTAATTTTTTCTTATTTTATTACAGAGTGCGTTATTACATATTAACAATGTATTACGAACTGCGTTAGTCAACAAAACGCACTTTGTAATAAAGTCTGAGTTGTTAAAATTCCCGTATATTTTTGGTAAATAATGAACTAATAAGTCATTTTCAGTCCTTGGATTACCAAATAATGGTACTTACACACTCCTCCAATCGTATCGTAATTTTTTCTTATTTTATTACAGAGTGCGTTATTACATATTAACAATGTATTACGAACTGCGTTAGTCAATAAAACGCACTTTGTAATAAAGTCTGAGTTGTTAAAATTCCCGTATATTTTTGGTAAATAATGAACTTATAAGTCATTTTCAGTCCTTGGATTACCAAATAATGGTACTTACACACTCCTCCAATCGTATCGTAATTTTTTCTTATTTTATCACAAAGTGCGTTATTACATATTAACAATGTATTACGAACTGCGTTATTCAACAAAACGCACTTTGTAATAAAGTCTTAGTTGTTAAAATTCCCGAATATTTTTGGTAACAGTCTGACCAAGGGCATTAACTTGTCGGTGTAAGACGTAAAAAACTCCCCCCAACCAATATTTTTGATAACAGTCCGACCAAGTGTGATAAGTCTGTCCGTCCGTTAGAATAATCGTGTCCGGACTGTAACTTTTTTATCTATTGAGGTAGGCTTTTGTTATTTAGAACGTGGGTAGATAATATCAGGGCGATGTGTCGCCTACCGCGGCTGATCACCTTAGACCTTGAACGTTGACCTTAAGTTCACATTATTGCTTTCTGAATGATAAATTCTTGTCCGGGTTGTAATTATTTTATCTTTTAAGGTAGGCCTTTGATATTTGGAATGTGGGTAGATAATATCAAGGCGATGTGTCGCATAGCGTGGTTGTTGACCATCACATTGTCCTCAAGGTCGGCGGGGCCCACAGAGATGGGTACCATCTCACCGATATCTAGTATAATAATAAGTCATTTTCAGTCGAGGATTACCAAATAATGGTATTTTCACACTCCTCAAATCGTATCGTATTTTTTTCTTATTTTATTACAAAGTGCGTTATTACATATTTACAATGTATTACGAACTGCGTTAGTCAACAAAACGCACTTTGTAAAAAAGTCCGAGAAGTTAAAAAAGTCTGAATAGTTAAAGTTCCCGAATAGTTCTATAATAATTTATGACTTAAATAGCCAAACAGTGCTATGCATACAGTTTGACAACTTTAATTTAACTTTTTCAAATATTATTACAAAGTGCGTTGTTATTACAAAGTGGGTTGTTACAATCCAGCATATCCTTGAACACTTGAGTTTACCAGCTTACTTTTACTGTGTAAGTAATTTATAGCTTTGTGTTTCTGCTTGTTTCATTTTGTCTTTGTCTTCTTTCCGTTTTGACTTTTTAATAATATTTTTGTAACATTTTGATATAGCCTGTTATTAGTTGTAATTTAAGTAGACGCTTACAGAAAGAAAAGAGCATTTAAAAATTATCTGGTCGTTTTGTCATTTAAGACTATAAAGCATTACGAAATGGATCAGTAATCATACCTTTATACTGACGATTTTCTGCTAACAGAAAATAGAGTATTGTAATACTTCTGCCTTACTGTTTATCAACCAAAATTAAACTTTTAACATAATTAAACATCCGTCACAATTGTTGTTAGCGCAACTCGTCCTATAAAAACATCTTTTAATTTTAAGTTAGTTTGACTTTAAAGTTGCAGACATCTCATTGAACAATTATTAAAAATTGTAATTAGAAATTTCTTACAATAATAACAGAAGCTTTATAAATAATTAAATATCTTCATAAACCTGAATGTTAACTCGTACTTTATGTTGAAAATCGTGCTGTAATTAATTTCTTTAATGTATATTTTGTATATTTTTGTAAAAATCGTTCCAGGTTACCACTGTGTTACTGATTGTTTAACGGAAATTACTATTTACTTTTGGAGACAAAAATATTGTGTGTAAACAGTTAAAAGAGATTACAATTAGCACATAATACTAGTATTTAGATTGGTGCGCTACTGTGCAAATGTCTGAATATTAAGAAAATAAAATTTCTGAAAACTAAGTACCACATCCGCCGCCCAAACACTACTAAAGGTGTAGGACCATCATTGTTTTACGACTCTTTTGGCTATATTAAATTGGATGACTTTGACTTTTCCAAGAAAATTTACCTTTATTGCAAATAAAGTGACACTTCTGTTCCATATAAATATACACCGGGTCAGTGTTCTGTCAAAATTTCACAATATGTTTCATTGCGTATAAGAACCAACGCTCAACCAGAATTTTATATGCTCTAAAAATATGCGTTTATTTTCTATTTCAGTCCAAAAATAGTGCATGTCGTTAATTGACTATTAACATTTTTATGAACTTAATTCTCAAGCTCCGCTTAAAAAAATGCCAAATTTATGTTAATAATTTTATAGTTTATCCTCATTTAAAGTAACAAATAAACACACAGACAAAAGTATATACAATATATATGTATATATACAAACAACAATAAGGTTATGTTTACACAACAAGTAGGTCAGGGCGCTATAATAATCATTTTTTAATATAAATTAATATGCAGATTTCTAAGCAGAGATGTTTGTTGCTGGACATAATTCTGAATACATATGAACACTGTGGTTTTTCACATGGCAATTTGGGACAAATTTATTTACGTTATTCTGTAAAAGCAGTGCATTAAAACATGAAATGGCATTCTTCCCCTAAATTAAAAACATTTAATGACAAAAAAGATTTTCTCTTTCAATAATTTATACAAGAAGATTGAATCTCCATCGTAGCTATTACAGTCTATTTTTTATGTTTTATTTCTTATTTTTATTGTCTCATTTTTAAGTTTGCTAAACTTAGAATTACCTTCATGTGTTGCATTTTGTAAAAATATATATTGAACTTATTCATGTGTTGCATTGTGTAAAAATATATATATATATATATATATTGTTATTATTCATTCCGTTCTCTGTAGCTATATCATATGGTTTTAGATACGAGTAGTCAAATTTTATTTATCCGTGATTTCGTAAACTCTCACAATTTTAATTAAATGTTGATTAAGTGCAATTCTACATTTTCACAATAATAGTACTCGAATCGGCGTAATTAGGAAATTTTTGTAATTGTTTGATGGTTAACAAAGTAATAATTCTAATATGATTTGCATAGTAGAAATACGTTTATATAATTGGTCGAGATTTCTTCCGGTCAAGGTTTTCAACTGAATTTTTGGATAAATGACGTTAACCTATTTTTAGCGTACGAACGTTAACAAAGATGGCGGCTTTCAATATCGACAGCGATCAACTTAACCATTTATTTGCTGGATGAATTGTCATTAATGATTTGCCAACTTTTCTTGTGTTTAATAACGAATTTTAACGTTATAGAGAACTTAGTTTTGTTTATTAAAATCAGAAGATGGTTTATGGAATAATGGTACGTATACATCAATAAAATATTAATACGTTCGGTACGTAATCCTTATTTATGTGCATCCACAAGGAAACATGGATGTCAGACAAGCACTGATGCGACTTATTGAAGACTGACGCTCTAGTGTGGGCAAAAATCTATATACAGAATACAGTATTGAGGTTTTTCTTATGGATTTGCCACGGCTTTTGACTGTCTGCCCCATGCAATTTGGTTGACAAATTTTCAGCATAATTATGACGTTTTGCCTCGTTTAATTTCCTTCCTTCCTAAAGTCAGCCTTACTAATCAAATACAAAAATTTTAAAACAACAGTGTTAACAAATCGGCTGAAATTCACAATGGTTAACCACAGGATCTATATATGGACACTTACTACGGTACGTTTTCGTGATTTCGAACACCATTTTAAATATGAGCGGACGCGTGTACCACGAAGATATTTGAATGTATTATTTGTTGCAAAGACAGTGTTATATTTAAAATATATTTGTGGTACACGCGTCCGCTCATATTAAAAAATTAATATTTTGTCCCCAAATTCGCGTGATTTTTGTATTGTTCAGCATAGTTTGTAAGCCTACAACCGGACCGGACTTGCATTTCCGAATCTGCATATACATCCATTTATGCTGGTAATTGTTAAACATTGTTGACAAACTTAGATAGAAATGTGTAAAAAAATCAAAATAGGGATAAATTATGTAAATATTTCAATATGTAACAATTTAAACGTTTAACAGTGATGAAACAGCTAAATTTTTATAATAAAATACATCTATCAGGTATTGATATAATTTCTATTCCAGATTGATTATTTAAGTCTTGAAAGATCGTGTCTTTCAAAGCGTAGCTTTTTTAATCACATTTAAAGAGGCAAAGCTGTGAAAAAATTATGTTGCAGAATTAATCGTCCGAAAACGGAATATTTAAAGAACGCAATTAGTTCACAGATTGAAATAAATAAAATTACCACAATAATGTGGAAGATACGTATAATATGCGCGGAATCACCGGACTGACAAGCATCAGAGAAAGTTAGAAGTAATGTAAAGAATTTTCGCTTTGTTTAACTGGTTTGAATACACACGCGTAAAAACAAACGAAAAGACTGTTCCAGACATTGTTATTCATGAAAAAATCTTCAGAGATAATACCTTAATATGTCTTAATAGATGTTAAAGTTACACCCTTTTTAATTTTTTTTACGTATTATAAATGGTATAAAAACTGGTGTAATCTATCATCAAATATATCACGTCAGCAATTTGACGCATAAATAGGTCTTATTTTCGTATGAAAACGTTTGTGCATATATGGCGTAATTGGCTAGCTCGCAGATTATACGCATTAGATCGCGAAACGCTGGTTCGAGTCCCGATGTTTTTCTTTTTTGTTGTTTTTTTTTTAAGTCTACTTTCATTTGTCACATATTTAAGAAAGTTTGTATGATAAATGATAGTGAAGTGTCCAAAAATAGAATATTTTAAAGAACATTGGTGCGTAAGGTTGAAAAAATTATGTGTCTAAACTAATACCGAAAGTGGATGAAACGTATGACATGCGCGAAACACACGTTCCGACGAAGTAAACGTAAAGAATTTAAAAGAATTTAATTTTGTTTCGTTTGTATTCACTCGAACAACAAACTGATAAGACTGTTCTAGAAGTCATTTTTATTGAAGTAAAACATCTTCAGCGATCACATCTCGATATGTCTCAATAAATGTTAATTTACACCATTATTTGTTATACGCACTAATTAAAGATGTTATAAAAACTACTAATCTATTAACAAATATATAACTAGGCAGCAGAGGATTCTCGGACTAGAGTACGCGTGCAATTAGTGCACCCCTTTTGTTTACGGCCTTGTATGACGCATAAATAAGTTGCTTTTGAATGAAAATGTATGTGTGTATGTGGTGTTTTTGCTTAACCCGTAGCTTGTGAATATTATACACCGCGAACCGTTGGTTCGAATCCCGATGGTCTATGTTTATTTTCTATTTTGCTTGCTTTTATTAACAGGAAACGTTTTAAACATATATTGGTGTAACAACATCGAATGCCAGCGCGAGCATATTCTTTAACCTTGTAAAAGTCATCGTCGGAAACCCACGTCCGGTCGCGTTCTCGCTTTGCTACCACTTGGTGGTGGTAGAAAAGCGAGAACGCGACCGGCAAGTGGTAGCACAGCGAGAACGCGACCGGACGTGGGTTTCCGACGATGTGTAAAAGTAGCTAAGGGACCGGTCAATATTAATTGGGGGTTGGGACCGGTGCATTTCAAATTATCAGATGTAAAAAGGGCTATGTCATATCTCCCTAAAATACAAAAAGTTGACGTCCAACATCAGATGTGTTATAAAAATGTGTGTCCTATCTAGTGAATAATTTTATGGTTTCAGTATTTATGTTTGTTAAACAAGTTGTGCGATTACAGTATATTGGTTTTGAATTAAAACGTCAGAAAAAAATTAGTTTTTTCACTGATGATATTGTTATGATTGTTTTATTTTCTACTTTATACTGTAAAATTATTTGCCCGTTAAGTTAAACGTTAGCATTTGTTTACTCGTGCTTGTTTTTTTTTGGCAGTTAACATCAAGGAAACCACGTGAGATAATCTTTTATGGATAGCATAAACTATCGCAATACATATGTGAATATTTAATACTTTTTAATTAAACACTACGCTTTGGATCTATATAATTTTCTCCTAACCATGCAAAAAAGATACAATAATTTCAGTACTTTTTACTGCTACTGTGGCGGTCGTATTTCAAGTTAATTATGTTTTGAATGTTGACCGATTTTTCGCGGATTTGGACACAATGTTACCTTGAACATAGTGCAATCCGATTTAGATTTTCGAGCTTCAGCAGGCCAGTGTTACGTTATCCCGCCAGAGAAATGGGTATCATAGTATCATAGAAACTGTCACAAATCGAAGTCCAAGAAACCGGCAATCTACAGAACCAACAACCAAAAATGTAGTAATTACAGCAATGGCCCTGACTTGGTACAGGCATTTCAAAAGAAATGATGGGTTAAACCAGGTTTTATGCATACCCAATCTCCCGCTTCATGAATCGTAATATACAAATGTAAAGTTCAAATATCAATTTCACAGTTAGGGGACTACGTTAAAATTATTTGAGTTCTGTCAGTTTCTTAGTAACCACGCATTGTAACATGACAATATTTGTTATATAGTTTGCTGACAAATAATACATACAAGTTTGGGTGGTGTCACCTGACCTTGACTAGAATTCATATCACTACGCTAATGTTTGTGGATAAGGTTACTTCTGTTGTAACTCTGCATGGTAGGATGAATGAGTGGCATGGCATATAGGTTCTTGTTGAATAGTACAAGTTTCGCCTGACCATGACCTTCCATTTCATGGTCCAGTGAATACGTTAAAAAATTTTTGGTCAGTGAAACTATGCATAGTGTAATGACAATACTTGGAATTTAGGTTCCTGTTTAATAATATATGACAGGTGTCTTTTGACATTGACCACGGTCCAGTGACTATGTTAAAAGTAATTATGTTTGGGATTTTCTTAATACAAATTAGATTTAAATATTGGTTTTTGCAAAAATAGATATTTTGTTCGCTATTATATAATTGTTTAACAGTTTGTCTTACCAATGAGGTCACACAAAAATAATTTGTTTGACTTGATGGGACGCAGGACATCATCCTCCGTTTTTATCTGTTAATCTCAAAATAGATATTGCACTGATGGTAAAATTAACATTAATATCTTTCATTATTAACTCATAATTTCAATAAAATTATTAAATACTACGACAGACTTATAACCTTGATATCAAATCTCATTATTAATTGTTTAAACACAAAGTTTTTGATATAACAATTTGGTATAGGCAAACATAATAAAAATTCAATCTTAACAAGGGAGGTAATTCTGACAAATCTATATTTTTATTACTTGTTTAACAGTTTTTTATCAACAGAAAAAACTTTTAACCCAGACAGCCCTTATTTAAAATTACCTTCTGCCTGTATCTTCTATCAATTTGTATATTGTGATAAAATTTGACGAAGAAATAGTGAGTACCAAGTTTTGGTTTAAAAGCTTGTAATTCTCAAAAGCAAAGATTTTTGAATGAGAAAAGCATTCTTTTCGCGAGATCAAGTTTTTCTATATTTATTTAAACCAGAACCTGCCTGTAATAGGTATCTATACATCTTGTGTTAACATTTGGTGAATATTTGATGAGCAGAACAGAAGTTAATTTACTGAAACCATCTTCAAATTAAAGCTAAATTGAAAATAGCCTCTAGATTTGGCAAGCATGGAAGCACGTGAAGTTGTATCGCGCATGCGCATGATAGCACCAAAATAAGACCATATTTTTAATGCTATGTCTGTATGCTCAAATTACTGCAAAGATGAGTTATTTTCAAGAGGGGGCCAAAAATGGTCCTTACCCTATCTTGTCCTTTTAATATATTTCATTACTATGTTGAATAGTTTTTAATTTTGTCAGAAAAATCGGAACAGCCATTCTAGAATAGACACTGCTAATTGATACATCTAATTTATTAAACTCCTTTATTGTTGGAAGAATTAAGGATCGGCCTTGTTATAGAAAGTCTACAGAAAAACTATATCCTCTCCATTTCTAAGAGGAACTTTTAATTTTATTAGGAATAAGATCTTGAAAATAAGTAGGACAGTTTTTATTATAAATATTATAAAACATTTGCAGTTTTCAATGACGTCTTCTTTCTTGTAGCGTTTCCCAACCGACCTCGTCATAAGCTTTTGTCAGTTTTAGTAAAAATAGGCAATCCAGTCACTATTCGTGCAGCTTTCACCTAAAGTTTCTGGTGTTTACCAGTATAGACTACCCTATAGGTATCCCACACCTCGAAAGCATATTCAAGAAGCAGTCTTATATAATAAAATAGATTTTTTCTACATTTTTTCGACTTTATTGGAACTTTAATTTGCAGTTTTTCTGGGTTGAAGAACATTAATCTCCTTTTGACCATTCATCAGCTCTCTCAGATCGTGTTCAACAACATGTTTATCATTTTTCAATACTGTTACTAATTTAGTTGGAATGCATTATCGTGAAATTTCTAGTAATTTAAAAAAAAAAATTTCAAAAAAATTAATCATGCATTATCTATCTCGATAGTGTCTAAAATATTTTGCTAGTCAACCGATTATAACTTATACAGAAAATTGTCCTTATCTAAGCGGTCATTGATCCAGATCCCTTTTTATATGTTCCCGATTCTGTCACTGGAGCTTAATTATAATTGATGGCTGCATCATGATAGCTGATGTTGCGAGGTATCGGAAGCACATGAGAAAATGAATATTTTTAAGTTTTCAATCAAAATAAAAGGGTCTCGGAGAGTACTGGTGTTAGAGGTAACTGGTGTTGTCTTGTCTGTTGTGTTTTTTTTTAAAGTAAACATACTCATCGTTTCTATAAGTCGATTATTATGTGAGTTAAAAAGGTCCGAGTTCAAGTCACCTGTTAGAATTACATTATCATTTAGGTTAAGTGCTATTTCAATTCTGGTCTGTAGGCATTACATAGTTATAGGAGAGTTGTTTGCCCTTGTTGAGAATGGTCGATGTTTTCTCACTCTCCAGAAAATCATTATTATTCACATTTTGGATTAAATGGAGGAGTTCAACTTATTAAAAGTCGTGTGGAGACTAACTTAGGAAAAATATGTGTTAGGTTCGTTGTTTTTATATTTACACAGAAGGTGCACAAAATTTGATATATTAAACATCACATAAAATAGACATAGTTTACATAAACATTGAAGAACACTGCTCACTTAGTCGAAATATGAGTAATTACGAGAGCCTTTGACCTTTGACCTATAAACTTTGAACCTCATTAAATCAGTTACCGAATTGTTTGGAATATTAAAAATGTCTCTTACTGAGACACGCAAGCTACTACAAAAGAGTAGAAAGACTTTAGACGCAGCGGAAAATAACAGCGATAATGGTATTCTCACGATGATATTTAACCTTGTCAGCAGCATCGACAAACGACTGCAGAATGTTGAGAAAGCTGTTTCAAAAATTGAAGAAATAAATAATGCATTAATTTTTCTCACAAATAGAGTTACTGAAACAGAAAAAGAGATAAAAACTTACACAAATAAAATCACTGAGGTAGAAAGCAGCTTACAAGGTGTAGCAAATCTGTTTGACAACTTGAAAACTGTTTCCGATAAAAACAAGGCTAGAGTTGCTAAAATTCAGGACCAATATGAGGTACTGAGTATTAAATGTAACAAGAGTAAAATTGACATTGAAAGCCTTGTAGAGACTGTAAAGAAGATACAGGCTGAAGGAGGAGTAGGATCGTACTGTCATTGTGGGGAAAGTGTAAAAGAACTGAAAAGTGCCGTTCTAGATTTACAGTGTCGATTTATGAAAAATAACCTAGTGTTTACATGGTTATATGAAGGCCGTGTAGAGAACACGGAAGAAGTTCTAATGTGCTTTTTGTTCAATGAACTCGGTATTGAACACCGAATAGAATTCGGGAATGTGCACAGGTTTAGTCATAAACCGAGGGGAAAGAGACCAATTTATCGATCATAAAGACCTTCAGTATGTGCTGGAAAATGCGTATCGCCTACGCAACTCACGCTACGGCATCCGTCAACAATTTCCGAAAGAAATTGAAGAGAGAAGGAAACAACTTTACCCTATACAGAAGGAAGCCAAGCGTCAAAGGAAACACGCTGTACTCGTTCGTGACCGCCTTTACATTGATAATGAGCTATACGTTGGCCAAAGTGAACCCGAAGAAACTGACGTTTTAGAACATTCGCAGCCCGACCGGACTATTATGACAACCCCAGCAAGCACCAGAGGGCAAAGACCACCAAAACGACAGCGCGTTGACTCGTCAACTCCTACCAGTAACTAGGAGAGCCATAGAGAAGACTGTAACAGATAACATTTTATGTAAGGGTTTTAATAACAATGTATTCTGTCTTATAAAAATGTTGATCTTTTATCTGTTGATAGCTTTGATGTGTCTATTGACACTGATGTATTTTCAAATGACAACTCAGTTGAGCTTAATGCTCTTGATGTTCGTAACTGAAGTGGTCAAATTTCTGAAGTAAACAATAACGGTACTAATGACACTTTCTCAGATGATATCAACATACAAGTAACAGTTCATGACTCACGTGACGAGAGCTCTTTTATATCTTTAAATACTAATAATACTGTCAATTGTCAGATTTCCGATTCTATGAATTTAAGTATTCTAAGTATCAATTGTTGTGGTATCAAAACTCGCATGCAATATCCAGAATTCAGTGAACTCATCTGTAACCATGATATTGTCTGTTTACAGGAAACGATAACCGACGATATAGATAATATTGAATTACCTGGTTATATTTTTGTAATGAAAAACAGGCAAAAAATGGGGAGAAAATCAGGTGGAATAATCTTGGGATACAGGGAATCATTGGTAAATTATATTGAAATTTTAGAGTCAGACCTAGAATATGTTTTATGGTTCAAAATTTTACAAAATTTAATAAACCTGCAAGATGACATTATCTTTGGCAACATATACTTGCCCCCTCATGGGTCTCCTTATTTTCAACCAGATGCCTTCGATCAAATAGAGCACGAAATTCGGTCGTTCTCTCAGAATTATAATTATATATGTCTTGTTGGCGATTTTAATAGTAGAACGACAGAAGATCCTGACTTTATTGACATTGAAATTAACATGCATGAAGAAGACTTCACAGAATTTTTCGATAACAACTTAAAAACTTTGAATACTCTTAATATTGATAAAAATAGAAGAAATATGGATAAAGTTAAAAATAGATCTGGTCGTCTTTTACTAGAATTATGCAAATCTAATAATTTATTTATTGTAAATGGTCGCATTGGCGATGATATGATCAATGGTGGTAAACGGACATGCAAAAACTCGAGTGTAGTGGATTATTTTATATGTACAGATTCTTTTTTAAAATTTGTAAATAATTTTAGTGTTCTTGAATTTTCTCAGTTGTACTCAGATGTTCACTCTCCTATTGTCACATGTTTAAAATTTGATAAAATTGGTCATAAAGAACAAGAACATAGTGAGCAAACTAATGCTAACCAAACAAGCAATAGAGCTAAAAGGTGGGATGCATCGAAGCATACTTATTATCACAGTAACATAGATAGAGAGAATTTAGATAAATTAATTTACGAACTTTCAAAGACTACTAGCAAAGATTTTGACAAAAACAAAGTGAACTCGCTCACTAGTGAACTTTGTGACCTTTTTATCAAAAGTGCAATAACAACATTCGGTTCTCGAAATAATAACAGTGTACGTCATAATACAAAGCCAAAAAAACACAAACCGTGGTTCAATGCAAAATGTAAATATGAGCGACACAAATATAGAAGGCTTAAAAATAGATATAAAAGAAAACGTTCCCCGGGTCTAAAACATGAAGTTGATGAAGCTGAGAAGCGATATAAAATTACAATGGACAAAAGTTGTAAAACATTTCGCAAAGACATGCAAAACAAAATCAAGAAAATGAGGTCATCGGATCCAAAGGAATACTGGAAACTTTTGAATGGGGAAGGGAAAAAAAACAACCTGATATTCCGATGGATGACTTGTTCGAGTTTTTTAAAAACTTCAACAAGGCACCCGACGACAGAAATATGGAAGAAAATAGTCAGATTAACAACGATCCTCCAGGCAATATAGACATTGATAACTTCAATGAAGAAATCAATGAACATATAACTGGCGAGGAGATTTTACGATGCATAAAGAAATTAAAAAACAGCAAGGCCTCGGGGAAGATTGTATTGTTAACGAGTATATACAGTCTACTTCCGATTTATTCAT
Organism: Limnoperna fortunei; assembly: GCA_944474755.1. NCBI lineage: Eukaryota > Metazoa > Mollusca > Bivalvia > Mytilida > Modiolidae > Limnoperna > Limnoperna fortunei. The sequence continues at coordinate 47,048,196 of OX104116.1, forward strand.
ACCAGTCTACGAACAATTATTCAACTTAATTTTTGACTCAGGTATCTTGCCTGACGTTTGGCTCATTGGAAATATAAAACCAATATACAAAAATAAAGGCAACCCACAAAACCCCCAAAATTTTCGTCCAATAACAATACTCAGCTGTCTTGGAAAACTCTTCACCGCTATTTTAAACAATAGGTTATGTCGCTTCTCAGAGGAAACGAAAATGTTGAATGAAAACCAGTTTGGATTTAGAAAATCTTACTCGACGATTGACAGTATCTTTACACGTTATTCTTTTTTCGAAACTATAAAATGTCAATCAAAATAATTGTACTGTGCCTTTATAGACTTCGAAAAAGCGTTCGATACTGTATGGCGAGATGCTCTTTGGCATAAACTCCTTTTAAACAATATTAATGGTAAAATGTACACTGTTATTATGAACATGTATAATGATGTAAAATCTTGTGTAACTTATAACTGTTGTAAATCAAACTTGTTCCCTTGTGAATTAGGAGTTAGACAGGGCGAAAACCTTTCACCTTTTCTGTTTGCTATTTATTTAAACGACCTGCAGACATTCCTCGAAGAAATGAATGCTGAAGCATTAGATTCTATCCAAGAGACTATTAATGATAAATTGAACATTTTTCTGAAATTATTCGTTCTATTATATGCAGATGATACAGTCCTTATGGCAGAATCAAAAGAAGGACTACAAAATGTTTTAGATAAATTCCGAGAATACTGCGACGTATGGAAACTAAAAGTTAACATAGAAAAATCTAAAGTTATTGTGTTCTCAAAGGGTAAACAACCAGCGAATTTAAAGTTTACATTTAACGGGGCAGTTTTGGATATTGTTAATGAATTTAATTAATTAGGCATCCTGCTTAGCAGGACTGGGAATTTTAAAAGAAGTATTGAGAAGCAAGCAGAAAAGGCAACGAAGGCAATGTTTGAAGTCCTGAAACGTGGTCGCTCACATAATTTATCAATTGAATGTCAAGTCGACCTTTTCAACAAAATGGTGAAACCTATTTTACTTTATGGCTCAGAAGTTTGGGGATGTAATAAAAACATTAGTTATCTTGAAAAAGTACAACTACGTTTCTGTAAATTATTGTTAAAATTGAAATCATCGTCACCAAATTACATGATATATGGGGAGCTTGGTATTTATCCAATTGAAATTGATATCAAACTAAGAATGATATCTTACTTAATAAGGCTAATAAATGGTAATGATACAAAACTGTCCTATATATCGTTCATGACTTTGCACAAACTCTACAATAAAAACAGTTTTAATATTTCTTGGGTAGCTTTTGTCAAAAAGATATTTGATAATATTGGTCTTACATACATCTGGACAGATCTAGATTTCCAAAACCCCGAGTGGATTCTATCCGAAATCAAAACGAGACTGCAAGACCAATTTATACAATACTGGAGGTCTCTCGTAGAAAACTCTTCAAAAGCAGTATTATATATAGATTATTTAAAAATAATTTTGAATTTGAAAACTATTTTAATATACTAGATGATAGTGACATCTACACTTTATGTAGATTTCGCACTACAAACCATAAACTACCCATTGAAATATGACGGTGGAATAAAACTGACAGAGAAAATAGACTTTGTACAAAATGTCAATCTAGATCAATTGGCGATGAATACCATTATATAATGGAGTGTAATTTTTTTAAGCAAATTCGGAATAAATTATTAGATAGTAACTTTACACATAGACCAAATATATTGAAATTTAAACAAATTATGTGTGCGACCAACAAAAAGCAATTAGAAAAAACATGTAGACTTGTAAGAAAAATACTTAAAGCAGACTTTCTCTTGGCTCCTTGTGTAATTGTATATATCATTTGTATATATGTAAGGTATGTTTGTGTGCACATGTGGTATGTTTGTGTTGACTGTATGTTCCATACACATGGATATTTCTCTGTACCAGTGTAATTGGTTTATGAGAATAAAGATTTGTCTTGTCTTGTCTTGGATAATTAATTGGGCGGAGTGAATTTCCAAAATATGATCACGAGTGCCGCATAACGCATCTGATTAAACGAGTGCGCGGAAAACTTGTTCCGCGCACGAGTTTAATCTGATGCTTTATGCGGCACGAGTGATCATATTTTGGATATTCACGATGCCCAATTGATTATCCTATTTATTATATAGATCAAAATTGTTTTTGTAAAATTTTAATGCTTAATCCTAAATTTTATGAACGGTGGATGAATATCTGTATAGTGCAAAACCAACTGCAACTTTGGCGGGAAAAACCCGAGAGTGAAAATAAACTAAACATTCTAAAACGTTTGGGGCCATATATTGCGGTTATTCTTGTATGAGTATATATGTCTATAAGTACATATTCAGTAAAAAAGCTCTATATAGTTTGTGTTATATGCTATATATTGTGCCCTTTTTTTTACAAGATTATTCAAGTATTCCTTTTCCTTTTTAATGTTGTGTAATAAAAGAGTTTGCCAGCGTCTGTAAACTTCATATGACAACACTAAAAAATGATTTTCTCAGCTTTCCTCGAGGCGTCTGTTTTTTGTTTTTGTTTTTTTTTTTGTTTTTGTTTTTGTTTTTTTTTTTTTGCTTTTTTGTTATGGGTGTAAACCATAGTACCAGATGAAAACCCCTGGCCTTTGACATGGAAACTAACAAGCCTTATTAATGTCGACATCCAGCACACGATGTCTACAGTAAAGTCACAACTTGCAAACGCGGTTTGTTAATGATAAATAGTAGGTAATTAATTATATGAATCGCCTGGCCTCTAAAGCTACTGTAAAATTCAACAGGTTGCTAACGTCCAAAGAGCAGTATTTTAGCCACATTCGCATGGGAGCAAGTCAACAAACATTAAATCAGCTGGGAAACTGGATAGACCAATCGACAGGAAAAAATCTGCCTATGAAAAAGTATAATGTTGAGTTCGGGATAAAATGTACTCTGGGAACTAAGTATGTGCTTTCTGTTTTTGTAATTTACAAAATATCGTGCAAGGAGCGTGGCACCCTTCAACCTTTTACTACGTTACCCTTCGGGTTCGTGGTTATGCTTTCGTAATTTAATACTGAAAACATCCTTAATGTGAGAACCTGTTTTTCGCCACCTGGCCAATAATTGGATTGAACAGGTATATATCATTATAACAGCTGCACCTCTACTGGTAATTCTAATTTGTGAATACCATTAAAACAATCGAAACAACAAAGCAAGAGTGCATTATTGCACCATTGCTACTAAATTAAACAAAACTGAATAAGATAACAATATTTGATACGAATACTGAGTCCTGACTGACTTTATTACTTGTTACTTAATGCCCATTATGCCTTCTGGCGTCACGGTTGCGCTGCAAATATTGAGACCTAATAGATATTTTATTGCTTAAATTTCAAAGATGTCATTATGGTATATGTAAGATATTTAAATTACAAAGATTTAATTTTATGTAACAAATAATTCTTTTTACGGATAATTTTGGAAGATACATTATAAACATAAAAATGAAAAATTAAGTCTTCATTCTTTTTTATGGGATGATATTTGTCAAATTGAATCTTACGCATGGCGTATTTTATTATGTCTGAATCAATATATAAATTTGGGGGAATCTAGCCGATAGGACAGTCTCGAAGGCAATTGTACATATTCCACAAACCTTTGGTGAGTATATTTTTTAAAATTTTTCCTACAGCCGCTAGACTTGTAAACAATCGCTAACATTTTGCCATAGAAAACAGACTTATTATTACGCTTGTTTCAATCATGTATGTGTGACATTTGACTGATCTCTCCAGAAGAATCGGTCATCCATTAAAACTTGTTTTTAATTTAATATATTGTCATATTAAATTATAAACTAATTGGAATGTGCACACATAATGTGTTAAATTATTGCAGGTAATTCCTTTTCATTCACTGGTTTAGACATGTAAATTAATCATAATAAATACAAAATATAACACACGTGGCGCTGCACACGCCCGAGTACATAAAGAAACATAAACAAGTTCTTTTTAACGTTGAACTATCATGCTATAGCTTTTCTACAGTTTAAAATCACTTGTAACATTTTGTAAGTTTTCGTTTTATTCTAGAATGACTAATTTTGAAAAAAAAATACAATAGCTCACCCAATCTTACTCAATTAGATTATAAATTAAATGTGAACAAGATTGCAAGACGAAGGTTATTCGAGTAAACTTTCTCTGAGATGTATTGCCAACAAACGATTTGAAGATATCTGTTGATGGATGTATATTTATAAATATATCGCCTTTTGCTACTTTATTTGGAATAATTTTTGGGTACGAATTTTATTACATGAAATAATATTATTTATTTTTTGTTTTGTTAATTAACATCCAGCGAGCTAAATCGACTGCCAGTAGATTTCCCCTCTCGTATTTCTTCACTTTTGTAGCTTTATTCGGAGTAAAACAAGTTAACAAACAATAAATCGTTGGAAGGAAAAGGAATGGTCCAACAGGAAAATGTTTTCATTTTGATCACTATTCGAAAACTACAAAAGAGGATTTAAACGAGCAAAGAGCGTAACATCTCTAACCACGTTACCGATCGGTTTTCGTATTAAAACATTAAACATATATAATCCGCAATAAACTTTTATTGTATATAAAACTAACCATGTTTATATAACATTTAGACTAATTACTACATCACCGGTTATGTCGTAGTGGGCACACATTAACATCGGCAACAACTAAAAATATAACATAGGACCTTTTATTTGAGCGAGGTATGACAATTAAAGCTGGAAAAAGTGCTACAGTGTATCTAAGCTAAATATAATTCAAATAATTAATTATACCGCTTCTTGCTGAATTTGTTATTTATTGTGTGTTTGGTTTTTTTAATAGCTCACAATGAAGGTCTTTGTCGTTCTTGTTTTGCTGTTATCAGCCGCATGCATTAACGGCTTCCTTTGGGGTGGATGGCCATATTGGGGAGGATATGGTGGATTTGGCGGATATGGACTAGGCCTTGGTGGATATGGATTTGGCTTGGGTGGATACGGATTTGGAGGATACGGAGGATTTGGACTCGGTGGATATGGTCTAGGAGGATATGGATGGGGTGGACCGTGGGGAGGATTTGGATGGGGCGGACCATGGGGAGGATATGGATTCGGAAAATTCAGATATGGTCTAAAAGGTTATTAGAGAAATTGAAGACAGTCCGAATTCAATATGAACAACGTTTCACTACAAAAAAAAACGAATTTACGCTCCATTGTCATAAATTATTTGTTGCTAAGTCCGGCAACGGCGAATAAAGTACGAAAACAAACCTCAGGATTTTTTGTCAATTAGATATCTGAAGGAGAAGGTAGGATATGTCCAGTTTTGGTCTATATCGTTTTTACATTTAATTTCTACGGTCTTAACATCATCAATTACCTAGCATTACGTGTTCGCCATAACGACCTTGCCCTACAGTTATTTGATTTTGTTTGTTTGAATGGTGTTTAACGCCACTTTCAGCAATTTTTCAGCTATTTCATGGCGTCCAGTTTTTATTGGGGGAGGAAGCCGGAGTACCCGGAGAGAACCCCCGACCTGCGGTAGGAAAACTGGCAATCCTTGTACAGTTATTTGAAGATGGGCGATCAACTAAAATGTATTATAAAGATAATTGACCAATTGTCCTTCAAAAAATATATTTCGTCTATTCTTCTAATTTATGTATAAAAGGTTACACGAGTTTTCAACATTTAAATGCAGTATATCTAAGAGGCGTGAGAAAATTGAATACTTATTCGATTTACGATAATTTTGGATTCCTCTGAATATTTTACAATACAAAATGCAATGGCTTAGTTGACAAGATTAAAGGAGTATGTTTGAATGGTGTTTAACGCCACTTTCGGCAATTTTTCATCTATACAATAGCGTACAGTTTTAAAGGGGGACGAAGCCTATGTACTCGGAAAAAACCCGACCTTAAGTTGGAAAACTGCGAATCCTTGTCAATTAAGATTGGAGTCGAGCGCATCCTGCCTGTAGTGGGAACCGAACCGGCAAGCTCGGTTGTGACAGACCACGTGACGAACTTCCTTAACAACTCGGCCACCGAGGCCCTAGGATTAAATGATACACTAACGAAAATTAATATTAATGAAACCGTAACTTTTCATCGAATGACGAAGATGATTACTCATAAAACAAAATAAATCCACACTTATTTATCTTGCTTACAGTAATATCAGGAAAAAAGCCTTGAAAAAATATAACTCAGATATTTTATATTGTCGTCCAATCAAAACGATTAGCTAAATACTATTAAGCCGGGGTCATACGGTTGCTTATAGAAGAGTAGTGGATTTAAGTTAGAGAAATTAGTTTTTTAATAAGCAAGAAGAAAATATTAAGCGTCAGTCATCCGACAGAATGTTATATAAAAATGCGTAAACAAATGGGTTGGTGTAACACAAATTAATAATCATGACCGCCAATCAACCATAATACCATGAGTAAAAGTAATGAATTACAATAAACGAATTATAAATTATGCAATACGGGAACCAATAGTGAGATAATGAGCGAATTTTCGAAAAAAATAAAATGTCGAACTACTCACCTTTGTAGGGTACAGTTGTTTTAGAGGAGTTTTGCTCTACATAGATTTGCTATAGGCAGGAATGATAAATTTTGTCTCAATTTTTATAAACCAAAAGCCTTTTTACATTAAAATTTTCTTCAGTTACCATTTCTAACAGGTTATAACAAATAACGAGTGGTGGACTAACGGCAACAAATTGGTGCTCTTATTATCAGTTTTTATCTGCATGTCACGCTTGTGGTTGTATTGTGCAAAATGAATAAACCCAATGATAGATTAATTGCTTTTCTTTATTGCGGTATAGATAAGTGAGATATATGTGTTTACCTGTAATTCAAGCTATTTTGTTGCGTTAATCAGTTTCACCAGAATAAGTGAGCAATGTTGTACTATTTTATGTTTGTTTCTTTGAATGATGTTTAACGCTACTTTCAGCAATTTTTTAGCTATATCATGGCGTCCAGTTTTCACTTGGTAGGAAAACTGGCAATCCTTGTCAATTAAGATTGGAGTCGAGTACACCCTGCCCGCAGTGAGACTCGAACCCGCAACCTCAGTGTTTACAGACCACGTGATCAATAGTAGACGAACAACCTTAACCACTTGGCCACCGAGGCCCCCTACTATTTTAAGAAAATACCAATTTAACATGATCTGGAACTGTTTTAATATACCTATCTATATACATAAAGAGGGAATAATATAAACCAAATAACAACTTACTAAACGACTAAAAAATTGCCAATAATAAACACACACCCCCTCCCCAAAGAAAAATAATAATAAAAATAAAAATAAATAAATTATTAAATCAACTATCGGCGACACATATAACATATGATACCAACCCTACCTCTTAATCCTCTTCAAGACGCAGAACACTCAAGAGAAATTTGTCTTTAAATGCCGATGTCTTTCAACAACTTCAAGATATGTTTGCTTGTTAAACACACATTTGTACGGACCATCCATAATATCACCAATAGAATTTATATGAGTTTACTTAAGTGTTCATAATTACATCAAGCTGAGCAATAGTGGGGAAAGATTTTGCATACAATATTTCTGAACAAAAAGAACAAGGTCAACTGATGCAATTCATGAAAGTATAGTCAACTTGTTCTTGTTAAGTGGTTTCAAATGTTTTGGGAAAAGTGATAGAATTACGGGTGGGGGTGAATTAGTATATATATATATATGGTTATACGGTTGTGCGTTCTATTGTCTCTTCTTTCAACTTATCAAAAATATGAAATTCATAGGCTGGGTTTTTAAATCTCCGTCCGCAGACCTGTACCTAACAGGATATATACCCTTGGATAAAACAGACTAGGCTAATAATTCTAGAATGGATCTTTAGTTCTATGATAACACCATTGATTAAAATCTAAGGTATCGGCGTAACGTACAATAATATTTAATATAACTGACCGCTTTACTCTCGTAATGCAGTTATGCTTTTTAGCCATGATTCCAACTGTAATGTATCATAGTTGCAAGTCAAATAGATTATAAAATCACACTGAGTTAGCGGTAACAAGATGGATCAATTCCATTTTTAGTATAGTTACTGTTACTGAAAACAAAACAATATCTCAAAATGCACTGTTACAATACCACGTGTCATGACGATTGCACGTTTTTTTTAATCAGTGCATTTATAAAATGACAAAACGATTCCTTTGATAGATACTTATGCAAAACTAAATTAAAATACAATAAATAAACAATAAAATAAGCTTTTGTTTATTTTAATCGGTAGATCAATCTCGCATACATCATGTAATTTATTACGCTGTATCCAATATAAAACACCATGAGACTCTGATTTGGACACCAGTCTGTTCAACTGCTAACTTCTCAAGTCCAATAATCAAGGTAAGTCACATTTTCTTATGGGTTTTAAATTAACTTTTATGTTATAGGTCTAGAAACAACAAAGTCCATGAGTGTAACAATATAGCATAGAAAAATTAGTTTCTTAGTTCACTTATTTCAACACACACAATAATGTACATCTTTTATTGTAAGGAATCCGCCGTGCAATTAACGTTCGATACATAAAACATTGAATCCGTGTGAAATAAACTGAAGAAAACTAGGTATATTTCCGCTTTCTCTCTCTCTCTCTCTCTCTCTTATATCAGTGTTGGCAAAAAACTTATATAACAGCAATAACATAAACACTAATTGACAGGCCGTATGTTTCTGTAAAAATTTAATGCCACTTTAAAGTAACTTGCAGAAGGTTTATACTTATATGGCCTTCAAGGTGAAAAGTTTTTATAAATTATTTGGCTTTACTGAGGTCAAATTAATAGCAAATTCCTTCAACGATTCACTTTTTTATATTGAGCTAGATGTCTGGCGTCCATTCATTGTACTTTAATCAACGACACTAGATGTTTACCATTATTTCAATATAGGTGTCAACAAAATTAATTCACATCTTTATATGTATTCCCTTATCTTGGCTTTACGAATTTTGTGTCTCTATAAAAAGGTAAGCCAGTTGCAATAGTTCATTTAGTGTAGCAGCTGAATTATAACGAAGTATTATCATAATAAAGACTATAATTCATTTACAATGTCTGCATCATACAATAGCACTGTTATCATAACCTGTTTATAGCAGATCTCTAAGCCAACGAATACAATGTATTTTATTTAAAAAAATGAAAGCAAAGAAACCTAAACCGAATGTATATATACTTATTCAAACAACATTTTTTTTATTGTAATTGTTACCAGACTAACATATTTTGCTTTCTCTTTTACAAAGCATACGATGAAGCTAATTCTTGTACTCGTTGTCCTGTTATCCGCTGCCTCCATTAACGGTACCTTCTATGGAGGATTAGGACTTGGTGGTCTTGGTGGTTTTGGTGGATTAGGACTAGGCGGTCTTGGTGGATTCGGACTGGGAGGATATGGACTAGGTGGATTCGGTGGTGGATTTGGAGGAGGTTTTGGCGGAGGATTCGGCGGTGGTTTTGGAGGAGGATTCGGAGGTTTTGGTGGAGGATTTGGTGGCGGACTTGGTTTTGGTGGAGGTTTTGGAGGTGGATTCGGCGGAGGCTTTGGTGGCGGACTTGGTTTCGGCGGAGGATTTGGAGGGGGTTTGGGCGGATTTGGAGGTGGCCTTGGGGGATTTGGATTAGGTGGATACGGACTAGGAGGATTAGGCGGATTTGGATTTAGGGGAAGGTTAGGGTATGGTTTAAAAGGTTATTAATTGAATTGAGACAATACCGAGCGGTCAGTATGGAAAAAATGTTAAAGTTTAAATCCATATTTGTTATACATGTAATTTACAAACGCTAAATAAAAGTATTGTAGCTCCAAGAATTTGTTTAATTTATACTGAAAAGAAGAAGGTAACAAGGAGTATTCCGAAAACATGAAAAGGACAGACAAACCAGGGTTAAACAAAAGAGGGACAACCACAAAACTAACACATAACACAAATTGAGTAAAACGAACCTTACAAAAAGATAGGCTTGTTTGTTTTGATGATGTTTAACGCCATTTTCAGCAATTTTTCAGCTATATCATGGCGTCAAGTTTTTATTGAGGGAGCAGGCCGTAGTGCCCGTAGCAAACCACTGACCTTCGGTAGGAAAATTGACAATCCTTGTCAATTAAGATTGGAGTCGAGTAAACCCGGTAATTAGTCATATCCTGGGGTAGTCATGTGACGGAATTATGGCAACCGTTGAATATTTGAAGTAATGACAATCTTTCCCATTTTGAACCACTAGTTAAGTAGCTTTTCTGTCCGCAGATATCCTAGGAAATCCAGATAAGAATTACAAGGCAGTAAGTCCTTATGAATTGGGAGGTGTAAGCTTTATATACAGGCGCTGCTGTAATGTTGTTACACAAAAATGGAAAATTCATATTAAGAAAATTAAAATCATTAGAAATATTTATGCTCGATCGACTTTCATTGTCTACTAGATGTAGGGCAAAGTATGAGGCAGACCTAGCTGTCTGTGTGGTGTCCTTAGTTTCATGTTGAATGTGGTAGATTCGATCAACATAGTCACCAATTTTTAAACGAAAGTACGTCATTTCTATAGTGGAATGTGAAAATGAATGAGAGGGCTAACCTTTTGTCTTTGTTTTTAAGAAGCCCTTGTATAAAATCCGTCTCATACGCATAAAGGAACACGTCAGAAAGAAAGTGAAAGACAGTATCAATTGAAATACGGACGGAATGCTAACAACACGTCCACCAAACATGATTTATAATCCGGAAGAACAAAAAAAAATTCTGATGAACACAGCAACAGAGAAATTTTTCTTACAATCGGACTGGTCTTTTATGAAATTTGATTTGACACGACCTAAAACCGGACATTTGTATGAAGGTTGTTTTTGAGCTGTTCAGTAGATCAATCAATTCTTTCAATTTTTTTTTTGCCTTATTGTTACATTAGTAGTTTAAAGATTTGAAAAGTCAAGCGTTCTAACGCTGTGGCTTGAAATCTTCCCTATATGTATATGTTAGGTTGCCAGTTGATTATCAATACCTAATTCTTGTATTAAGCAGTCAATGTAAGTTTTGCGTTTCGCATATAAATACAGTATTGCTTCGGGCCTTGTCAGCCACTATAACATCATAAACTTGAAGGACTTTAATTTGATTACAGATTTTTCACGAGTGCTCATACACAAGCTGAGTGATTGGATTCTTCTATATATAAATGACCTTATCGCATTCTACGTCGTTTTCTTCCCGTTTTGCACATTGCAAGGCGTTATTCTCGACATAATCCATATTAATTTTAAACGTTTTGTTATTAGGTTATATATAAGGGCTCAAGGTATTTTGGTCCATTTGCTAAAAAATTCTTGAGAGGTTTATAAAAATTGATGTTTAGTTGGTTTGTTTGGACTTGAAGTCATCAATATTGAGATCCTGCAATACATACCTAAAGCTATAAAGATTTCGGTTGAAATGAGTGTGGTATAAGGGAACAGACTTGCCAGCACGTTAGCGAGAGATATGATGTATTGTAACATACGAACAAGTGTACCAGCATTCTATAAAACGATCAAACACGAATGCAAATTCACAACGAATAATCACATTCACAAGTAAATCTCAGCGTTACGACTAGTCACGGGTTGAGTCGTCTTATTTGTGAACCTATTTTATTTGTCAAGAAGTGTTCGAACTGTTTAAAAAACAAACGTTAAGAGGGTAAGGCTTTGTGCAGGTAATAAAATGTGATGATGTGCTTCATTTTCATTCGATCTCATGATTTAGAGGCATGGTTTAGCACAAAATAACTGCTCTACTAATAATCTATAGTAGACGATATCTTTAAAGACACAGCCATCGGGAAGTCAAAATTATAATTTGTATTCTTTGCATGTAAATATACAACTATATTAGTATGTGGAATAAAACTGAAATAATTAGTTTGGGACCAGAATGTTTCCTCGGTCAGAGGACCAGTATATTTACCCGGCAAGAGGACCAGTATGTTTCCCCGGCCAAAGGACCAGTATGTTTCCCCGGCCAGAGGACCAGTATGTTTACCTGGCAAAAGGACCAGTATGTTTACCCGGCAAGAGGACCAGTATGTTTCCCCGGCCAGAGGACCAGTATGTTTACCGGGTCAGAGGACCAGTATGTTTCCCCGGCCAGAGGACCATTATGTTTACCGGGTCAGAGGACCAGTATGTTTACCCGGCCAGATGACCAGTATGTTTCCCGGACAGAGGTCAGTATGTTTCACCGGCCAGAGGACCAGTATGTTTCCCCGGCCAGAGGACCAGTATGTTTGCCGGGTCAGAGGACCAGTATGTTTCCCGGACAGAGGTCAGTATGTTTCACCGGCCAGAGGACCAGTATGTTTCCCCGGCCAGAGGACCAGTATGTTTGCCAGGTCAGAGGACCAGTATGTTTACCCGGCCAGAGGACCAGTATGTTTACCGGGTCAGAGGACCAGTATGTTTCCCCGGCCAGAGGACCAGTATGTTTCCCCGGACAGAGGTCAGTATGTTTCACCGGCCAGAGGACCAGTATGTTTCCCCGGCCAGAAGACCAGTATGTTTACCGGGTCAGAGGACCAGTATGTTTCCCCGGCCAGAGGACCAGTATGTTTACCCGGCCAGATGACCAGTATGTTTCCCGGACAGAGGTCAGTATGTTTCACCGGCCAGAGGACCAGTATGTTTCCCCAGCCAGAGGACCAGTATGTTTGCCGGGTCAGAGGACCAGTATGTTTCCCGGACAGAGGTCAGTATGTTTCACCGGCCAGAGGACCAGTATGTTTCCCCGGCCAGAGGACCAGTATGTTTGCCGGGTCAGAGGACCAGTATGTTTACCCGGCCAGAGGACCAGTATGTTTATCGGGTCAGAGGACCAGTATGTTTCCCCGGCCAGAGGACCAGTATGTTTCCCTGGACAGAGGTCAGTATGTTTCACCGGCCAGAGGACCAGTATATTTCCCCGGCCAGAGGACCAGTATGTTTACCGGGTCAGAGGACCAGTATGTTTCCCCGGCCAGAGGACCAGTATGTTTACCGGGTCAGAGGACCAGTATGTTTCCCCGGCCAGAGGACCAGTATGTTTACCGGGTCAGAGGACTAGTATGTTTTCCCGGTCAGAGGACCAGTATGTTTCCCCGGTCAGAGGTCAGTATGTTTGACCGGTCAGAGGACCAGTATGTTTGACCGGCCAGATGACCAGTATGTTTGACCCGCCAGATCGTTATACATTTTCCACATTTATTTAAAGTCGGTAGACAATGGATTGTGTATCATTATTTGTAAAATGCTTTACATCTTCGTCGTTTGCATTAAAATATTGTTTGGGTTTAAGCGCCACTGATGAATCATAATAAGACCAATAGAGCGCACATCTGTCAAATATATTTGATGTCATTTTATTCCCACGTATGAGGTTGAACTTTGAGGTCTTTTTCGATAAGTAACAATCGAATCAATTTATAAATGTTATATTCTTCATGTAAATTAAGACACAATTAAAGATTGCATCAAAATAAATTCACAATTATTATTTATTATATTTGTTTTGTTTTTATATTCAAATACATTGTATATTGCTTTGGTTATTACCGCTGAGAGGTGAAAGCAAACAGAGAAGGACGTCAACAAACATAAATAAAAATAGTATTTTAATTGGAAATCTCTTCAAACTTACAATACTCAGGGAAATTTGTAGTAAGTTTGAAGCATGATGAAGTGGGTCGTTTATAATAACATTTTTATATAAAGGGTTGTATTGCCACAGACGTAGAAACGTACACAAGGTATTGCCAGGCACACATTTTCTTATTCATTTAATAAAACAGAAATAATCCTCTAATCTCATTTAAAAAATTCTAATAATTAGTAAAAGACAGAACAATGGTCCATGTTTCTTTTAATTTTATGCAATTTTATTGAAAACACAACATTCTTACACATTTATCCCTTATTTTAAAGATATTCATCGATATCTTTTAACTTCAGTGACAGAATGATTTTTGGACCGATCTTTGTCTTTTTTTTTTGGTGTTGTATTATAAGGTCTTGAAACATATGCTATGACATTCAAGCAACACATGATGTAGATTATTTTATATTGAAATAAGGGTAAATTTGTAGGATACATCAACACAAATCGAATAGGTTACATTTGCAGAGGTATTTTGGTGGAAAGCTGATAAGTTATGCTATTTGTTTTTAATTTGTACTGTATAAATAGACTGGTGTATCAGTTAGGACATACATGTTTGAAAAGGGAATGAACTGTTGTTTCCTAAAAAGAATCGGTGATGAAAATGGACTAATGGGTTAGAAAAAGCTAACAAAAAATACAATGGCAGATTAAGAACAGCTTAGACAACTAAATTGTTGTAAGATGCCACACTGAATAGATATGATGACATTCAACATATTAAATAGTGATATTGTAACAAATCCAATACCACTGGCCGGCAAGCGGTTGTGTTTTGTATACGTATCTCGGTGGGGTTTTCTTTGTCAGGAACTTCATCATAGGTTTTGCTGGGCCATTGACCTTTCGTTTACGAACTATAGTCAGGATCGGACATATTCTGATTCTTTTTATTTGGCTTTCAATAATACAATTTCTAGGCATAACATTCTTTATTATTCCATGGCACACAAATATTAATTATGGAATTGCTGTAAATAAGTATTTATTTGGGTGCTCAGTGTGGGGGATAACTGCCGGACTTTTTACGTGGAGAACAACTTTATATCTTGTGACTGTCAAAGACTTATACAAATATTAACCTGCTAGTTGTTCTTCTTTCTTTAACTGTTCTGAATAATAGAATATCAGTCTTTTCTCGATTTGCTAACTTATCTTTTAAAATTTGTGGACTACGTCCGGAGGAGAACCTTATTTACAAGTTATCCGCCATTTCACTGAGCGCATCTATTTATATACCATTCAGAAATAGAAACTTAAAGACGGTTTTTCAGGAAAATGTCTAACAGTCCAAAAATTCCTGTCAGGCATTCCCGTCACTGCCCGTAGGCTTAACAAACACACATAAAATTGCCTATCGCTATAAAATATAGCTACTTAATTGAACAGGTCATCTTCATAAAGGTTTAATTATATAAAAAGGAATGAAAATCATATTTGCTAGACATTTTTCTAAGTCTATGCTGAACGTCAAAATATGCAGACGAAAAGCGTATCATTAACAAATAATCCCTTTCTAGCGAACATAGTTTCACTAATAATAATCACATTTTCGACATTTTAAATATAATTCTATAAAAATTGCCTAAGGAAATGACCGTGAAGGTATGATTATAATTTAGCAATACGACGTCAAAAACATTTTCCTTCAGATGAATTACAACATGGCCGAAATCGAGAAATGCTTGAATTTGGAATAATGTCGTTAATTTTCCTCAGAATTACTAGGAAAAAAATGAATTATTATTATTATGTATCAGGTAACCTGGAGGCATATACTTATTAAGGGAATTTGTAATTTCCCTAAAAAATATCATAAAGAGTAACCTCCCTTATCCCAATTATTACATGAACATGATAATAATTATTGTTAGTTTCACAATCCAAATAAAGTTTATAAATCTGTGTCTAATACGAAATTTTTTTTTATAAATCTGTGTCTCATACGCAAATAAAGTTGCTAAATCTGTGTCTTTGTCTTCATTGCCAGTTGTCTGTCGATGGTTCTTGTCCTGGATATTAAAATATAATTATTTAAAATATACTGACACTTTATGGTGGTATAGGTTAAGTATATTAATTGCTAAATATTTAATTCTCCGTAAAACAATTATATTTGGAAGATGTATAGTTTTTGTAAAAACAAAAAGTGTTAAGAATTTCGTTATAAGATTAAATACCATCATGGCAAATTGTATTGTGCCTTGTTCAAATAAATCAGTGGTCAAGTCTCTTTCTCGTTGTCAATACTACAAAGTGCAAAAAACCTCTGGTTGTGACCTTTTTAAAAATTAGCAAACTTGCACCATTATAACAATAGAGGGATGTCTATATCGGACAATATACGTTGTCCAATCTAACAAACCTGTTCTATTTAAAATGAAGCTGTTTTTATCCAAACATTTCTAATCTGAACAAACTCGATAAAATACTAACAATAAATATTGATATGGCTTTAAATATGTTTTAAATTAGTTTTCTGAACAACTATATAATTGAAAATGAAAAATTTCTGAATGCTTATGTTATGCTTCACGCACCTGCATTTTAGCCTGTTAAATAAATTTACTGGGACTGTTCAGCGGTGATTGGTAGGACATGTCATCTCGTAAGTAGAATGTTATAATACTAAAAACATGTCCACAGTTGACAACGTGCTGTGAGAGTGTAACGCTCCTTGCAGGATATCTTTTTTACATTCTAGAAAAGAGCAGGCTGATTGCCAAAGTTCCCACCCTTTTAAAAGACGAAAAATGGCAGTGGACGTTATCTTTAATAAAAATATTAAAAAGATGTTATAATTCTATATTCCTTCAGTCACTGTTTCAGAGTTTCTAAAAAAAAAAAAAGTAGTACAAGTTATTGATTAACAACAATGCTTTTCAACTGTTTTATTCTAAATATTTAATATGCTTGCGTTTCGTGGTTTTACGTATGATATCATTAAATAAGATACTATATCTTTATATATGGAAATTTCTGGTTAGTAAATTGAATTATATTTTGATTGAAACTGAAGTTAAATTCTTTATTGTTTTATCTGACATTTTGAAATAGATGTTGTTTTAAGTGTGCAATCTTACGCCATTGAGATTTTGATGAAAGCGTCACCTACACAATAGGTATAAATATAACATTATTAAATGATAGCATAATTTAATATGTTTGCTTTTAACTTATTTTACAGATGGGGATCACGAACACCATCCTCTAAGATCTACACAACAGCCTTACAGCCGTGGTTGTGACTAGTAATGTTCTTAACCAATGCTGTCCGATATTTGCTTAGCTGAGTAAATACATAAAGCTCTTACAGAAATATTGTTGTTATACTTTTTGTCACGAAGTTATTGTGGGTCTAAAAAAACTCTCAACGCAAACAAGCATTCTTAATGAAAAAACAACAGTAAAAAGAGTTCGTTTTAATTATAAATCAGTTGCGTTCTATAAAAATAAATTTAACTAGTAATGTTGGCTTCAAGATGTTATCGAAACAGAGACGATTGATTGGATGTTTGCTTTACGTCCCGCGAGCAGTATTTCATCTATATTCAAGACGGAAACAGGTAAACAAGCATTCTGTCCTGCTTTAGCTATGTAAACAAGGCCGTGTCAAAATTCCAATAAGTTTAGTTCGCACATGCGTAAACCGCGTGTTTTGTGTAAATGTAAAAACTTACTTACAAATGCCGTTTGTTAGGTGTTATCCATAATTATCGTTATTGTTAATAATTTAGTTATTTTTAGTCTCAATTCTGAGATTTATATGATTTAAACTACTCCCGATACATTATTTTTTTTAACAATTCCACATTCGAATTAATATGACGTCACAATTAGAATTCCGACGTCATATTACGCTGAACTGAAAATTTCAAACTGAACGACGCAATTTCGTTAAGATTTTTCAATATTTTTTGTTTAAAAGGTACGTACATTCAATAAAATGACGAGAAAAAAAGTTTATGTCAATTTTATTTGCTTTAACATACTGTTTTGGGATATATCGTATTAGTTTCAAAAAAAACAATATTAACACTGAAAGCGTCCTCTTAGAACCGCTTAAAAATTTTAAAACATTTGTTACATATTAGAATCGAAATAGATTATTGCGAGCGGGCTTTATGGGAATTAGAACATGGTCAGACCTTATATTTGTCTTCATTTTATACCTCGCTATCGCTCGGTATAAAATATTGACAAATATAAGGTCTGACCATGTTCTAATTCCCATAAAGCCCGCTCGCAATAATCTATTTCTTAAGTAAATTTATTCATGTAAGATGGACCAAAGGGAAAGAAGTTTTGAATGCCACTGGAAAGGTATGAGGTATGGTTATGAGCGGAAAATTTAGCTTTTTGTAGCGGCTTCAGCGAGCCTACTCTTAACGACATCAACAAATGGGGACTTTAGCGTACATGGAATGAATGATAATAAAATCACTTTCATTTCTTTATTTAATTTAAAGGAAGAAAACCTCAACGTGTCGGGCTTGTCTTCTGTTTTAATAAATATATTTGAAAAAATTAACATTACATTATTTTTTTCTTGCAATATTATCATTGCAAAAATTTTGTTTAGTTCTTCTGAACAAAGTGTATACGTAGGAAACGAAACGTAGATATGAATACTTAGTGAATTGTGAGGAAAAATAGCAATTTAATCGATTAAACAACAAGAGATTACAAATCCGGATTTATACAAACATGTACATTGATTGATTGATTGGATGTTTGCTTTACGTCTAGCAAGCAGTATTTCAGTTATATTTAGGACAAGAAAAAGTTCAATAAATCATTTCGGGAAAGAAAGGCACAAATTTTGAATGCCAATTGGAAGAGTATGGGGTATGGGTAGAGAAGGAAAAATTAGCATTTTGTAGCGGCTACAGCGAGCCTTTTTCTATATCGATATTTGAAGAAGGTATCTTGGAACGTGGCACCTTCCAAACACATTACACACTGTGGTACGCGTTCCAAACGCGTACGACACAAAACAAAAGCAAAAAAAAAAAACCAAAAAAAAAAAAAAAAAACCACATACACAAAAATTGAGTGACCCGACGAAAGCATACTTATTCGTCGTCATTTACTTAATTGAATTAGGTACCAGTGTACAAGTGTACAATGCAAATAACACGTTATGTCCTAACTGACCATGTGCATCTCGATTTTATTTCGAAAATCTTCATGTCATGTACTTTAACTGTTAAGGACATTTCACCAAACGCTTAGAACGATTCATGATTGGGCACAATCAAATTAATTCTGATAACTAAGATAAATCTAAATAAAGTACTGTTATAATTCCAAAAATAGGTTTAACTTTTATTGTTGTTTGTTAAATGTGACAAATGAGACCACTGATAGATAGTCATGGCAGACAAATACAGAAAAAAACAAATAAAAAGTCGTTCATTCTTGTTAATGGGTAGATAAATTGTCGCATGCATGGAGTATTTTATTATGCTTTACCCAATATAAAACTGCTTGCAATTCTACTTTGAACAACTGAATTATTGACAAGTTTCAGAGCTATCTGCATCAGGTCCAATAGCCACGGTAAGTCACTAATCTTTCATATGTACTGACCATGAGCTTGAAATGCCACTTACTGTTAAATCTCAGCCAAAATATTGATTAGTTGTTAATGCGTTTAAATGAGTTTTATGCACTTCAAATTTTTAAGATGGGCACTGGGAGGTTTTCTAGGGCTCTACCCAAGAAGCTGCTTTTGGCTCTTTTTTTCCGGGTTTCGGGTTAAAATGTAGAAATTCTGGCGCCCGAACAAAGTATGTCATATATCTAAAGAGTGTCACACTCCTTTCAAAATAAGGAGTACTTCTGTAGATTTCGAAACAAGAAACAACTATACTAAGTGTTGACGTATTGTGGAGAGGGTTTTTTGCGTGAAAAATGAAAACTGCTTACCGCGTATGGTTCAGCTTATGCTCCTTTTGTACATCAAGAAGGCTACTTTTTGAAATCAATAATTATTTCCTCGAGATATTCAGCGTTTTGAAATATCGCAGTTTTTTAATTTTGAAAGGGCGATTTTCCATACTAAAATTTGACCTTAATTAGAACGGAAGTGTACTTTAGGAACAATCGATTGTTGTCTACTCGAAATTCTTCGGGTGATGTCAGTCCGCAGTTAAGGCGGGACAAGTCTCGCGGTTTGTCCGAATACCATTGAACGTCACGAAAGCAGACGAACATTTGTAAACATCTTAAGGTCCCTTTAGAAACAAAAATGGCTGACTTATTACGTAAAATTCCCGTAGCAAAAGTCAAGGACGATTTGTAACATTTTAACACCAGAGACATATTATAAAACATGGACAGGTTATCGTATATACATTTTTTCTACTGAATTTTCGTAATAAAAAGGTAAAATATAGAATAATTAAAAAATGCAAGCAAACAAATTTTTCCAAGTGGGGTTGGCATTTAGTTTTAGGTAAATTTTTTCCGCTACAGAAGGCAAACAACTCGCACTATTTTTCTGGTGGTATTCAAAATTATTTTTCACATTGAACCATCTTATTATTCTTTTTTGTTATCATGTGCTCAATAAAAATGTTACGTTAAAACAGCTTTCAACTTTTAAACGTTGAAGATTTATTGTCGTGGTGACTATGTTGTAGCGAAAATTAAAAATATTCACGTGCACGGATCCGCCGAAAAACACTCAGTAAAACTAATAATTTAACTGCCCTGCATGATGTTAACAGTAACTTGTCCTTACCATGTTAGGTCAGAAGATAATTTAGTTGGCAATAAACCAGCGTGGCATTATAAGTGGCATCGTGTTGAATTCATTGTCGTCTATAAATTGTTGCATGTACACCTTGCACGATTCAAATTAGAGGTACAGTGTGGTTTTAATCTGTTCATAACGGTGGCAGGATCATGTTCTAAAAGCTTCAGTTTCCAATGAATGTACTGCACTGTAAACAATTTTCAGGTTTAATATATTGTTTAGGTTTTTGATCATGGTACACTACCAACGGTATTTTTTAAATTATTTTTTATTTATCTACATACTTGTTTTTGTTGTTTTTAAACAGCACAAGATGAAGCTCATTGTCTTCCTAGTAGTACTGTTATCAGCCGCCTGCATTAATGGCTTCTATTATGGAGGATTAGGGCTTGGTGGACTTGGCGGTTTTGGTGGATACGGATTAGGCGGATATGGACTTGGTGGATTTGGTGGATTTGGTGGATACGGATTAGGCGGATATGGACTTGGTGGATTTGGCGGATTTGGACTTGGTGGATTTGGAGGATACGGGGGATATGGATTTGGTGGATATGGAGGTGGCTTTGGCCTTGGAGGATTTGGAGGAATTGGTGGATTTGGGTTGGGTGGATACGGTGGCTTTGGAGGTCTGGGATTTGGTGGCCTTGGGGGTCTAGGATTTGGTGGCAAACTAGGATATGGGTTGAAAGGTTATTAAGCCAATTTAAGGTTAATTTACCGTTGACAAAAAATAACACTTTTCATTATCTATGTATGCATCTTTTGTACAATTTAGCAACGGCGATTAAAGTATGGCCACGATAATGTTTGTTTTTTTAATTGATACCGACAGAATAGGAAACCAATTCAGTATACAGTAACATACAAAAACATATCCATTCAGTATACAGTAACATACAAAAACCTATCAATTCAGTATACAGTAACATACAAAAACATATCCATTCAGTATACAGTAACATACAAAAACATATCAATTCAGTATACAGTAACATACAAAAAATATCAATTCATTATACAGTAACATACAAAAACATATCAATTCAGTATACAGTAACATACAAAAACATATCAATTCAGTATACAGTAACATACAAAAAATATCAATTCAGTATACAGTAACATACAAAAAATATCAATTCAGTATACAGTAACATACAAAAACATATCATTACAGTATACAGTAACATACAAAAAATATCAATTCAGTATACAGTAACATACAAAAAATATCAATTCAGTATACAGTAACATACAAAATCATATCATTACAGTATACAGTAACATACAAAATCATATCATTACAGTATACAGTAACATACAAAATCATATCATTACAGTATACAGTAACATACAAAATCATATCATTACAGTATACAGTAACATACAAAATCATATCATTACAGTATACAGTAACATACAAAATCATATCATTACAGTATACAGTAACATACAAAATCATATCATTACAGTATACAGTAACATACAAAATCATATCATTACAGTATACAGTAACATACAAAATCATATCATTACAGTATACAGTAACATACAAAATCATATCATTACAGTATACAGTAACATACAAAATCATATACTTGCACTGTAATTGTAATATATTATCCTATAAACTTACACTTAAGGTTTTGTTTTCCATTTACACAATAAATACACAGTTGTAAAGTTTGTTTTGAAATTTTGGACACCACTGAAAAATGGGATCCTATGCGACTGATATGTCCACACTGAATCTACAACCAAATGCTAGTATGTCTGCAATCTGGTTGTTTAATTGCAGAAATGACTTTTTTCTAATCAAATAAATTTACCCTGTTAAAAGCGAGCAATTATTGCAACTTGTTCTTACTTGTAAATTTAACACGTTGAGAAGTACATGAAACTTAATAAAGAATGATTGTTTCTAGTGTTTTATTCAAAGCCCTGGCAAGTTCGTCCCCAGGTGGCGTTTCAGTCAGGTTATAATACAGTAGACCATAGTGGGTAACGCGTTTGGAGAGTGCCACGCTCCTTCAATGCTTAAGTCCCCTTTTGTAGATTTCTAAAACGGAGTACGCTTATTAGACTATACTGCATTTTTTTGCTTGCACTTTTTAATTATTCTTAATAAAATATTTTACCTTTTTATTACGAAAATCGAGGAGAAAAAATTTAGTCGTGATAATCTGTACATGTTTAATAATCTACCTCTGTTGTTTACATGTAACATCCTTGATTTTCCTAAGGGAATTTTACATTATAAGTCAGCCATGTTTTCTTCTACAGAGACCTAATGTTTTTTAAAAACGTTCGTCTGTTTTTAGGACATACAATGTTATGCGTTGAAACCGCAATACGTTTCGCACGTCAAACGTAAACGACAATGTCTCAAAAGTTTCGAACAGACAAAAATTTACTGCATCTATTTTACACTTCCGTTTTAACTTAGGTAAAATTTTATTATAGAAAATCGCTCTATCAAAATAACATTTCAAAACACTGGTTATCTCGAGAAAATAATATTATTGATTTCCAAATATATCTTTTTTGATCTACAAAAGGAGCATGAGATGGACAATACGCGGTAAGCAGTCTTCTTTGTCGCGCTAAAAATCCTCACGAAAACACTTGCAGTACATATTCTCCGTCCCTACCCAATTTTAAAATTTTCGGTGATAGTCTAACTCTGCTGCGGTTAGTTCATCCTGCTTAGCCGTTAATTATTTGTTCACTTGTTCTCATCCTGAATACAGCAGAAATATTACTATCGGAATGTTACATTAAAACATCTCTATTGCAGTAACTAAAAAATTATATATATACAAATTCTTTCATAGGTCAGCTTTTTAAGTGTTAGGTGAAATATGTAGAATATGTAGTGAAAAAAAAGATAGTTCTTATAAGCTTTAATATTTTATCTAACGGGATATTACTTGTATTTAATTGTTAAAACGATAAGATTGTGGCTTCATTTCTGATTAGACTACCAAATAAAATGGTCATAAATCTGACTGTGTATCCGTAAACAATGCCAAAAACCAGAGTACACTTTAAGGATCGAATAAATAATCATAACGTGTGCGCACATTTAACTTTAGTGGCCTCTCGTAAACAGTTTAATATTGAGCATATAAGGCTGTTTATTAATTGTTGGATTTTATTCTTGATGAAGGGTATGAGTAAACTCTTGTCTACCTCGTCCTGTAAAAGTTTAGCTGAGGGCAAACCTGAACTGGATGATGACCAATCGAGCAATGTAACGATGCGTTGATTAGTAAATTTTAATTTAATTGTACATGTCTAAATGTGCACGTTACCACAGCATTTGAAGTTATCGCCATCTAGATGTTAGTTGCGGACAGATGTACGCACGTCATGGCCTCATCTGGAACTCAAAAACTGATTTATGATGGTCTGGACTATCATGCGACCGGATAAAATCCATGTCTCATTCATCCTCACAAGTCAGGGTTTCTGTGTCCACATGTGTCCACGAAACCCTGACAAACTTATGACGTCAAGTCTTCAAAATATCAACCAATGAAATTGATTGAAAGAAGCTAGTGTTTAGCAGTAGTCATTCTTACTCATTCTTGAGTTGGTAGAAAACGTAAGGCAAGTAATAAATAACGTGATTATAACAAACTATTAACATGCCGGTATGATATAGACAATCAAAATAGTGCCTTCTAGCCGGGGAATTTCCTAGCTAAGTTGGTCAGGGTTTCGTGGACACACTTGTGAGGATGTGTCTCATGACGTTTGTAGAATTTTAAAGCGGTTACGGAGAAAGACAAGACATACGGCGTTAAGTAGCACACTAAAATCCGCTTCTGAGATGATCAGCTGCTCTCTCCATAGCTCGAAGAATGCTGACTTGACAATTTATCTTTGAATTCATGAGCTCCATATTTCTGTACAACGCAGCATTTAGACTGACCATCTAAAATCAGCAATCTACCCCTATTGACATTAGACATCCAAACTACTTTTATTATTAAAGGTTATGAAACTTATTTTGAAAGCTTCATTTTTCTATTGCTTACACAATGTAATAGTAATATATTAGCACTAGTTTTGTTACATCTATTTAGGAGATAACTGTTTTGTATTTGAAGATTTGCCGACATCAATTGGTGATTTGTTGGTCGGAAATTGAGTTTACTTGCGACGCGTAAGCTGAGCCAGTAAACGGATATTTCCGACCATCAAATTTGTTAAACTCTTCCTTATACTATATGCTGACGATACTGCTTTAATGGCAGAATCAGAAAAAGACTTACAAAAACAACTCGATACACTCAAAAGATATTGCACAGTTTGGAAGCTTAAGGCCAATGTAGAAAAAAAGCAAAATTGTTGCTTTTTCCAAAGGTAGATTGAGAAATAACATTCGATTTCAATATGATGGTAAAGATGTCGACATTGTAAGCGAATTTACATATTTAGGAGTTAAATTTTCTAGATCTGGAAGATTCTCTAAAGATAAAAAATACAATGCAGAGAATGCCACTCACGTAATGTATAATATTTTACGTAAAGTGAGATCCCATAATTTATCTTTAGAATGTCATTCAACTAATCCTACTATACGGTTGTGAAGTTTGGGGTTACGGAAATAATTCAGTTATCGAACGGGTTCATCTTAAATATTGTAAATTATTGATTAACGCTAAAAAGTCTACACCTGATTTTATGATCTACGGTGAACCAGGAAGATATCCCCTTGATATTAACATAAAACTTAGAGTAGTAAAATACTGGGCTAAAATTGTTGATGGCAAAGAAAACAAACTACCTGCTATTTTATTCCGCCTATCTTTAACCCGTTATGATAATATTCCTTGGATTAAGTTTATTAAATCGATCTTAGACGAGTGTGGCAAGTCTCAGGTATGGATTCCCTTGTATTTCATGGTTGTGTGACTCAATTAAACAAACCCTTACTGACCAGTTCACGCAACAATGGCGATCGTATGTGCAAGATTCTCCCAAAGCCTTTAATTACAGAATATACAAGGACGAACCTAAATTCGAAAACTACTTCAATATTGTGAATGATAGAAACTATATTACACTTAGTAGGTTCAGGACTATGAATCATATATTGCCTATTGAACGCGGAAGGTGGCAAAATATCCCCAGGGAAAACAGAAAATGCACTCTATGTCAATCCCAAGAAGTTGGAGACGAATATCATTATTTACTAACATGCACATCGCTTCGAGAAGAACGCAAATTATACATAAAACCTAATCTATACAATAGGCCAAACACAATGAAGTTCAGGGAATTGATGAACAACCACCACCCACCCGTTCTCTACAATTGGTGTAAATTTATTCGTATCATAAATCAAAGGTTAGATCCTCCAGGGTAACATAACTTTATACCCTTATTATTATTTTGTTTTTTTATTATACTATAACCTATATTTACATGTCCATATTTGAATTCTATACCTTCCACAAATTGAAACACAATGTTGATTGTAAACTACATCGTAGTTCTGTAATATTTTGTATTTTTGTATTATTTTGTATCTCTGTACCTTGATTGGTTTTGGAGAATAAAGAATATATGTTATACGCTATATTAGGTTGCTAAGTGTGTAATTTTGTTATATATTGACTACAAATAAAAGTTATGTAACCAAAATAAGCTTGCATTTTTTCTATTACATGTATATGTCATATCCAATAGTTTTTGACTCAAAATACTATCATGCAAGAAAAAAATGACGTTGCAGTATGTCTAGACAAATATTAAGTTCTAACAAGTTTACAAATTGCACAAGTTTAGTAGTTTCATTTATTGTAAAACTTTAAATACCGCACATTCGGGTTTAATCTCTACCCCTAAAAAGAAAATGATTGCTTTCTTAGTTCATATTGGCCTTTAATTTAAAGGTTAATCATGATAAAGCAAGCCATTTTTAAAATAACAACCCCCCCCCCCCAAAAAAAAAAAAACAAAACAAAAAAACTACACACCGCTGACTGTTTTAATTGAGCTGGCGATTAATATATTCTCATGATGTCCAATTATGGAAACATGAAACGTTTAAGTCACTATATTTAGTCGCATTTATCTCAATAAGCTTAAGAGAATTGACACAATACACAGTTGAAGTCTTATACCACTTTTACAATGGAGTCTATATATCATAGAGAAGATATTACTGGGCCTGTAATTCCTACCGTGAGTTTTCTGACAGAGGTTTGCTCCGTACCAAAAATACTTATAAAGTAAAAACTTCTGACACGAAAGATGAGGTTATACATACCCAAATTTAATGTTTGTCATATTGAAAAGGCTGATTTTCATATGCTGTCTGCCACACAGACGTGACGAATAAACCTAGGTAAGTTAATGGTATTTCCTATCGTTTCCTGAAAACTGATACTGACGTCACACGACGGATGAGATTAGAAGACCTGTTACTTATATGTTTGTTTTATGTTTGTAAGGTTTGGTTTGTTCCCTTTGTGCTCCCGAATTTTCTGTTACTAATGACTTCTTAATATAGTTCTGCTGATTATACGCCTTATTAAATGCTCATTTTTGTTCAATGTTTGATAGCTGTAAATATCTTTCCAGGACATGGTAGCAACGATGATAATTTACAATGTCTTCCGTGACTTTTTTAGTTAGAAACGTTAATTAAGGGGTAGGCAGGTAATTTAATGTAAAATTAAATACAGCGAAATATTACTTTTACAAGGGTATGTTGAAAAACAGAATTCAAGATTAACACATTCTTTCACAAAGATACGTTGAAAAAAAAACATAGTTTACGGTCTCATCAAATATCAATAGTCAACCTTGGTGAAGAAGAGTAGTAAAACTTTACACGGAAATTTGAAAAACGTCGTTCAAATTTTTTCATCTATTTAATACATTTTGGAAAATGCATTTTCTATGTATGGTTAAAAGTGATAAATTATCTCCTTTATACGGATGATATATTATTAACACAAAGTAAATAAACAATAAAAGTATTTTGTTTTTTTATAACGTGACGATATTTGATAAATTAAATTGCATGCATGATGCATTTTATTGCGTTAAAGTCAATATATAAACCCCCTTGTTTTACTGGAGCAGCAAACTTAGTTACATCACTGGTTGTATTTAGTCCTAGATCTATTGGTAAGTCTGTATTTTTGTTGTTTTTACTAACTTTGTATTATACAAAATAATTAGTTTGATCGATATTAAACTATGTTTTTTTGACCAAATATAATATTTTCTCATTTTAACCGACATACATTATAATGTATAAATCGTTATTAATAAGCAATTTTTGGAATAATAAACTATAGTATTTTTAGAAATTCATCGTTGTTTTTAAATTTTACCTTTGAGAAAAAATGTAAGGAAATCGTTTATTAATCTAATGAGCAAAGCCACGATACACTGTTCACGTCACCTTCAGTGTTAACGAGATGAAGTAATAGTAATTTGTATAGATAGATTTGAAGCTTCTTTAAATATTCAGTCTCGTTTGTAAGCATAGTAATAATGAAATGCAACAAATAGAATGCAATTTGACGTAATGGTTCTTACCAGTATACCTTAATTTTGGTGCACCAGTACACTTGTAAAGAAAAACGAAAAAAAAACGCCAAAATTATTTCGACTACATCAACTTCATTTTCTGAAAAAGTTAAGGTCACTGTCAACTAATCAAATGTAATATATTAATCCTTGTCATCATCCCTCCACCTGGTTCTATGGATTGAGCCATGGGAATCGTCACGGTACCCAGCAAAATGTGAACGAGGTATATTCCTACACAGAACCATTGGTTCTTTGAAGAAAGAGCTATTACCAAATGCCATCTGTTATGGAAACTTACCATATATGTAACTAAAACTTTCTAAGCGAGAAATGTAAAACACCTGGATGTATTTACCATCTTTTGCATTTAAAAACTAGAATGCGATTCAATACACATTATCACTTTCGATACTATGTTATAAGAAATTTAGGAAAATTACTATACTTTTTGTTATTTTAAAATATAAATACTATGATATTGAATTATTCCACTTAATTTCCGGTTCTAACTGAATATTATTTTTCAAATATTTTTTTTCATTTTAAACAGCTAAAGCTGGAAGTTATTTTCTGTCTGGCACCATTGTATTGTTTTCAGTTGAAGTTGCAACAGTAGAGATGATTAAGAAAACTAAACTACCAAGATCTTTAACCTCGGTGAATCAATACAGTGTAGACCTCTTGAAACTAAATACCTGCATTCTATTCTTTTTTTCGTTTTTTTTTATTTTTAACAGTTCACTATGAAGCTCGCTGTAATTCTTGTTGTTCTGCTCTCCGCCGCATGCAGTAATGGCTTCTTTTGGAGAGGTCATTGGCCATTTTGGGGAGGATATGGTGGATTTGGTGGCTATGGATTAGGTGGCTTTGGTGGATATGGACTAGGCTTGGGTGGATATGGATTTGGCTTGGGTGGCTATGGATTGGGAGGATACGGACTAGGAGGATTTGGACTAGGTGGATATGGCTTAGGAGGATTGGGTTATGGTGGATATCGATGGGGCTGGCCATGGTTTCCAAGATTTAAATATGGATTGAAAGGATATTAAAGAACGTAGACATATAACTGACATAAGTTACGAATCATAATGGACAAAATGTTATACTAATATATTTGTTTATAAATCCACAGCCTGTATTATCTAGCAACGATAAGAACGACAAAATGCCAGCAGAGATTACAAAGATTATGTACTGTTTATCTTATACGATGCCCTTTATAAAACATACAAGCATGATGCAAATATATTATACAGTTATAATACGGGACGTCTGGATGCAGTGTATCGTTCCATACACGTTTAATACTGTTTTGTAGATTTAGAAAAGAAGCATTCTGACAGCGGACCCAATTTTTTATACTTTCCTGATGGCAGACAAATTGTCCGACCATTGAATTTGGCCTATTTCCATTCCCCCAGATGATTTCTTACCATAAATATGGTTCTAGTACATGCACTGCCCGCTTGTCATAAAGCAAATAATCACCTAAATAAACTAGCCAACTAGTATTCAACACAACAACATTAAATTACACGTCCTTTTATTTCTAGTAGCACGAATTTAATTTAGAACATTAAAAAAATTGATGCTCTAATGAATTTTTTGCTGCTATTTCACTAGCCACAAAATCATAGTCCGGTTGATACGAGACAATCTTGGTTCAGTTTCGGTTTTAACCAAAGTCGTCTATTTGCGCAATTCTTTTCGAAAATCGCTGCAAACAACGAACATGTTAATTAAATCTTGATCCTAATTATGCTCCGATTCTTGTTATACACTGGTTATCTTGTTTTCTGCTTCTATCAACATTTAACATTTGATTTATAATTGTCTCTTTTTGAATTCAAAGAGGAAATATTTGTTTAAAACTGTAATATCAAATTTTATATTGAGGTACTGTTTACAAATATTACTATAAACCAAACGAAGTTTCTAGTTTAAAAGATATATGTTTATAACGTGCTACATGTATATACATATATTTTTATTACATGATCAATCAGAATCCGGTCTTCCCGTTAATAATGATTTAGACTATACTATATCATTCAAAGAAAATGTGTACTTCATTTTTAACAATCCCTAACACAAAAGATTGCTTAGCTGAAGTTTGCTTTAACGTCCATTATGCAATATTTATTTAGGACAAACAAATAATTAACAGGACAATCGGATACACTGAAGGGAACAAACTATAGACCGCCAAGAATAGTTTAGCTTACTCGCTTTCGAAGTCTTCAAAAGGGTGTATTTTGTAAGACACTCTCAATACACGTTGCCGACTATGGTCTTCACTCATGCTATTCGTATTACAACCAGACAACCCCTTCCCACCAACGATAAGTTTCTCCTATTTGTTTCCTATGGACGTGCTTGGCAACGCTGTTAAATGAGTACAAGTAAACAAACTATAGATCAATTCGGGAAAGGTTGACCAAAGGGCACACATTTTAAATGCCACTTGAAAAGTATGCGGTATAGATAGGGGCGTAAAATTTTGCCTTTTGTAGCGGCTACAACAGGCCTATCGACGTCTGCGGCAGAAGTAGTCTTTATCCTGCAAGGTGCGTGGCACTCCCTAAACACGTTACCCACTATGATTATTATTATTATGATAAACTAAAAAACGTAAGTTAAACAAGATGCAATCAGCTATTAAATCATTTGAATAATTAGTTAATGTCAACTATATTTAGCAATTTAAACATTCTAAACAAAAACTAGCATAGCCACATGCAACAAAGATACAATTATCCAAGACAAAACTGAGTGTTCTACCATGAAATTTGCAGCATTGATAAATTGATTCGTTTACGTCTAGCGAGCAATATTTCATCTATATTCAGGACTAGAAGAAGTTAACAAACAAACAATTTTGAAAATGGAATAGAACCAATGACTGAAAAGTTTGAAAAGCATTGAAAAGAGATGTAAGATTGGGTAGTGACACAAATAAAGCATTTGTAACATCTACCATGCATGCGTCGTCTATTATTTCTCGAAAACTACAAAATAGTTTCTGTATCGTGCAAGAAGCGTAAAACTCTCTCCAAACATGTTACCTATTATGGTCAGCGGTCAGGCTCTCCACATTATTACCTAAAAACCAACAGAGGGCATCTCATATGCGCCACCTGGAGACGTAATGAGTT
The DNA here is from genome assembly GCA_944474755.1 of Limnoperna fortunei. NCBI lineage: Eukaryota > Metazoa > Mollusca > Bivalvia > Mytilida > Modiolidae > Limnoperna > Limnoperna fortunei. Next base: position 47,079,487 of record OX104116.1, read on the forward strand.
GCTCTGTAGGTAAAGCAATCAGAGCCCTTATAAGTACCCGATATTAATTGAAAACAAAATGCAATTCTTGCCTACAGGAAAGGTGAACATTTAAATTGTTGACCCTTGATAGGTTATCTGCCTTCGAGCTCTAACGTTCAAATCGTTTACCGAAGACAACCAATCAAGGGTTAACAATCTGAATGTTCACCTTGTATGTAGGCAACAATCGTTTTATTAATACCGAAACTACAAATACTCATTTGAATAAAAGACTGATGAATTATGTATCTATAAGCCGACAAAATCTGTGTTCCCTTAAATGGCTAGCAGGAGAAAATTTAATTTCCAATTTAAAAAATTCGAATCGTTTCAGGACAGATTTCCGTCAGGACTTAAGGAAATAGATTGTCGTCAGGTCGACAATTGTACATCCTCACAAGTAAGGGTTTCTGTGTCCACGAAACCCTGACAAACTTAGATAGGAAATTCCCGGGCTAGAAGTCACTATTTTGATTGGCTACATCGTACCTTAATGTAGCCAATCAAAAGCTCGCTTTCATTCACGACTTGGTTAGGGGATATCCCGATGTCGATTGTAAATAAACCAAACGAATGTGTTGCGCAGACCATGTGAAAATCAGTGTATTTTGTACAGTAGTGTTAATAGTTTGTTATTACCGCGTTATTATTTAGTTGCGTTACTTTTCCTTCACACTCCAGAATGAATAAGAATGACTACTGCCAAACACTTGCTTCTTTCAAGCAATTTCATTAGTTGATATTTTAAAGGATTGACGTCATACGAAAATCTTCTAGCCCGGGAATTTCCTAGCTAAGTTTGTCAGGGGTTCGTGGACACATGTGGACACAGAAACCCTGACTTGTGAGGATGACAATTGTAACGGAAGTTGTTTGCTTTTATAGAAAATGTTTGAAAAACACCCTAATTGTCTTTTAAGAGTATAAATTTGTAAGGTATAATAACAATGCGTGCTGAATACCGCAGATATCACACGGTCAGGTGGATCTGTGTTAAGGGAATCTTGTATGACTAGTTATATATTATTATGAAACATACGCCCGGTCGCGTTCTCGCTTTGCTACCAATTACTGGCCGTTGTGACGCACACGTGTAGATATTTTCTCGTGTTCCTGAATATTAAATTTCTTACTTTGAGTAGTTAAAACATATTTTATTGTTCTAAAAAGCAACAAACGGATCACTTGTACTTCCGGCGAAGCGTTTGAACTAATCCAACAATTTTTTTTTCAATAAACGTCGTCCCCATTGGCTAATGGATGTACATTAAAACGAAAAAATATGCACAAGTCTGCCCAAGGTCAGTAAGCGGTAGCAAAGCGAGAATGCGACCAGACGCGGGTTTCCAACAATGGTTATTTATCTAACCGCACCAGTTTTTTGTTGTAAATTGAAATAAAAAATTCCCGTTTTCAACTGGTCAGGTATAAAAACTGCCATTTTTAGTCATTCACTTTTACTGCAGGGGAAGCTCCCAGAATGCTGGATTTTGCACCATTTACCCCAGACTCCCTGCCGTAACGACCACCGTGATTCATGGGGTGGGAGAGACACTTCGTGTCCCTACTGGTGACGGAAGTGGCATAGTGTCCCTAGCAACCAGCATAAAAGTCATTAAAACCGTCGGTTTTTTGTTCGGGACCACTTTCTTTAGTCAAATAAATCATTTTATGACATTTTGTGCTTAGCAAGTCACAAAACTCAATAGCATCACATTTATTTTCTGACTTTAAAGGGGCAGTGGGAAAGACCTCATTTGTTCTCCGAACAAATGACGATTAATTTAACATGTAATTATGGCTCTAGTAAAGTTAAAATTAATCTTTTGTGAGCAATAAATAGAGAGTATTGTAGTTTTTTTATTTGTCAGATAATTATCTTGTTTGTTTAAAGGAAATCGGATTAAATGGTATCAAAACGTTAATTTGAAAAGGAGGATGCATTTACAGTATTTAATTACTTGGGAAAACTATGGAACTATGAAAAATAGTATTTAATTCATTAAAAAAATCACCTTAACTTTGAGGTCTGCTGCACAAATTTATTCATTTTTGAAATTCTCCCACGTTGCACACACTCAGTACTTGTTATTTTCAATTAGTTTATGGATGCATTATTTGCATAAAAACAACAGGTATACTACAGTTAATAATAAATGATTTTTTAACGTGCAGCTATGCCATCATTTTAATAAAAAATACTAAGGAAATGATATGTAAGTGAATGTACGAAAAGTTTTATTTCCACAGACGGTTAACTGAATATTATTTTACATTTTACTCATGCAGCAAGCTAGACAAGAACACTCGGATTGGGCTGTTACTTGACATTTTTAAATTTAAGAAATTATGGCATCCTCCTTCTGGGTGCCCAAGTCTAATTTGAGACAACAATGATTTTTATATTGATTATCTTAGGTTTGGGTTATTCAAATAGTTTTTAGAAAAAAAATTTCTTGTTGTACATGTATATATTTGTCTATATTCGGATTTGTAATCGTCCCTTTTCTTTTTGGCTCTTGTTCGATACGGACGTTGGTTGTGTATTGTGTGATGCCGTACAGAGTTATTCAGTTGTATGGTCTGTGACTAAGGTTTTAAAGTATTTAGCATAAATTTTAGTATAGCTTGTGTAGTATAAAACACTTCTACAAGACAGTACATAACAAGTGTACGTGGACTGTGAGCACGCTCACAAAGCGATACCTCCCGCTTCGCTTTCAAGTCCAATTATCTCCCATTAATGATATTCGAGGTCAATAAAAATAATCCTTTATGCACATCTACATAATATGTATTTCCTTTTTGCTAAGTTTCATTAAATTTCATCAAGCGGTTTAGGAGGAGTCGTGCTTACAAGGGATGTGGACAGACAGACAGTGTGATTCCTATATACCCCCAAACAAGTTTGCGGGGGGTATAATAATACTAATAATGTACTTGACAAAAGTATAATAAGTAGATTTGGGTTGTGAACAGAAATCCTCACAGCATCTGCATCTTACAAAGAGTTACCTCCAAATACAACTTGTATATTTAAAGAATCCCCAACGGCTGAAAGGTAATTTCAAATATTCAGCATTGCCTTAATAGAGCGGCTGCCGACGTACTCGGATATTTCTTTTACATTCAGACCTATCAGAAGCTAAGCATATACATAATGGTACTAAGTGTTATATAATTTGACAAAAATATTTATATGTAGCGCCTATCACAGATAAAGAAAATATAGTTTATGTAACTTTACCTGGAAATTTAAAAGCGGAAATGTTAGTTGTGCACGAGTATGAAATTATGTTACACGATAGGAACACATGAAGATTACCAGATCCAAGGATTTTTGTTCCAAAATTTCAGAATATTGATGTTTTCGAAGATGACATATTTGTATGTGCTTATCCTAAATGCGGTTAATGTTCCTATAGCCATATTAAGCCGACTAAAATAAGCCAAAGAGGAGCATGTTTTGAACCCAAATACTAACATCCCACGCACTATTGCTAAGCCCATTCACTGGTTGCGCCCACCCATTGTTGCTAAGCTCACTCGTGATCAACAAAACTTTTTAGTTCCACTACACATTATATATTTACCTGTTTTGAGAATTGTTTTATGATTTTTTTCTAAAACATTTTTTTATTTCTAAATACAGGAAGTAAATTATTCTTGATTTTATGAGTAAATTCAAAAACGTCCCACATTCCGGACCATTAAAAGTTAATCAATAAATTGACCTGGAAAATGGATGGATTAACAGGACAAAAATGTTGACTGCAATTGGAAAAGATAGGAAGCTAAATAATGAAATGAAATTTAGCCAAAATGATACTATACTCTTTTTTTATGAAATCTACAAAAAGTTTTTTATCTTGCAGCGAGCATGGCACTCCCAAATACGTAACCCAGTATGGTCCTCGGGCAGGCTTTCAGAATTATGATCTGACAATTTATGAAAAACATCAAAGTGAAGGCCTCCCCATATACGCCACCTTGGGACGCCCTGGGTATCCTGCTTGTGTGGTCTCAGTTTTTAAATTAAAATCAATGGACTCGATCATATGTTTGAAACCTAAGACTATTTTACTATTATGAATTTTCCATTTTTGTGAGGTCGCATTCCAGCAGCACATGCATATAGAGTATACATTTCCCATTTGATAAGGCAGTCAAGAGCATGTATTTCCTATACAGATTTCCTTGATTTGGGTGTCTCCTGACAGAAAAAACAACTTAACCAGGGCTTCACGATAGCAAGATTGAATTCATCACAAATGATTATTGTTTTGTTCCGTTTTTTCCCGACTAATTGCCTGATTCTAACCTCAGTGTTTAATAGGTAGATGACGAGTTGTTTACCCTTCTACAGCACATGGACTCAACCGGGTTTTAATTGGGGCTGTATACTATATACGTACTGATCCCTTAATTAACAAAACGAAGAACATTATATAAAGTTCTAGCTTATCTAATATAAATTGCAAATAAGTTTTTGAAACTTATATCTTAGCACATATTTCAAAATTATTTTGAATTTTAACAGAACGAGAAAATCAGTCTAACTGGTTCTCTTACAACAAAAAATGGTCTGAATTTATAAAAACCACGGACGTACCAATTTTGATACTGACGTATGAAGAACTTAAGATGGTAAGCACCAGCAGCTTAAGGTGTACAATGAGAGCGAAACCTTTTGTATCAATATTAGACGCTTGTCTCCATGAGTTGGCTACATCCCCAAGGCTTTCTTTGGTATATATTGAACTTAAATGTAATATAAATACATGTACTCCATGCTAAATATAATTTTGCATAATTTATCATAAACAAGCTTCTAAAAAAATTGTCAATATACTAGTAAACATTTTATACGTTTGATTGATTGATTGAATGAATGTATAAGTACAGCGATAAAAATAACAGCTTTATTAAAATTGAGAACAAACAATAAATCAAAAGGATGAAAAGATAGACAATAGAGAGCAAAATTAGAAACTAGAAAATTATGAACTATTAGGTAGGGACTTTCAATTCAGTTTTTAGCCCCTAAATTCAGAATTAAAAAAGTGTTTTAGTGCAAGCAATATGGAAAGAAAAGCTCCCTTGACTTGGAAAAATGAAAAATGATGCAATAAAGTAACCAGAAACCGGTGGGTTATATGCACATAGTATTGTGCAAGGAAAAATTTAATGTAAATACCAATTGATAGTAATGGTTCCGTTATCGTTCTGCTTATTGTTTCCATAATCAAACAATTGATGTATGGGAGGTAATTCAAAATGTGAAAATCTCAAAAGGCCGACATCTGTACGGGGGTCATTGTCATATTTGTGGAATGAAACATGGCAGCATGAAAAATAGTTGTATATTTTGAAAGGTATGGCATTACTGTAGAACCGAAAAATGATTTTTTCCGGTCAATGTCTTGACAGTGGAAGCACTTCCTAAAGTGCATTTGTATTGTGGTACTATGTGACAAATCATTCTTAAACTTTAAATATACATAAATAAAAATATATCTTCCGACTCTGTCGGAAGGGGGTATAGATAGCAAAGGAAACTGACCGAATAAACGATAAATATTCTAATTAACAATTAAATTCATTTTAAAGATACAAATCCAATCACCTATTGTCCTTACATGTACATGTATTATATACTTACAATGTATGGACTGAGTATGAGGGGAAAAGTTTATATTTCTCCGAGATGCAACTGTTGCTCCAAGACGAAGCCGAGGGCAATAGTTGAATCCGAAGGAAAAAAATTACTATTCCCGAATATTCAGTCTGTAAGTGTTTTATTATACCGAACGAGCAAAAGTGTTGGTAATAAATGATAACAAATTGAACAAACCCAATAGCGAGGTACTTTCAGGGCTGAATTGAATATAAAAACAATTTGAATGTAATTATTTTTTTCCAGAAAACAAGCAATGTCACTACAATTAACCAGTCAATAGTTCTGAGACAGGCAATACTTCTAAAAACTATTGACTGATATAACAGAAAATGATTTTGCTAGTTAATAGTTCGTCGCAGGGCAACAGTTCTGAAAACCATCTAGTGGCCGAACAGAAAATTGTTAAAGTAACAAAAATGTAGATTTATGTGCGTACTCATTTAGTCAAAAACAGAATGCATTAATTAATCGGGATACATTTTATAGTATATATATATATTACATGTCTGACAGGGTGACAGTATAATTGTCAACCTGAGAAAATACTGTCAACCTAGGTGAAAAATATCTACAACACCCAAATAAATTTAAAAGACAACTTATTGCAAAGTTTCGTATGAGTGATCATTCACTTATGATTGAACTTGGAAGATACCAAAATATTCCTCGTTCTCTCAGAAAATGTAAACTTTGTAACGAAATTGATGATGAAATACATTTCTTCTTCAACTGTAAACATAATGAAAATATAAGAAGTACTTTTTATTTAAACCTTTATATATGTTTATTTGTTTTATGATTTGTAATTGTATCGCCATGACTTGTAGTCTTGTGTTGCGTTAATAAAGTGTATAAACAAAATATATGTACATGTACAACCTAAATGAGGAACAAATGTCCTCAACTTTAGAAAAACTAACTGTGTATTTCCTAAAATGCCAAACAATGATATATTATGAGGCCCACATTCAAAACATAATGCAAGCAGCTACAAATAAATAAAACAGTCTTAAACACATGGTTTCTTAACTATTCAATAAAATAAAAATAGTTCCTTATGATTAAACATCGCCTTTTGCTCGGGTATTATCAAAGTTTCAGGCAATACCACTCTCCCTTGTGCAGTCAAGATATCATGAAAATGCCCTCTATATAAGTAACTATTGTATAAATATACATACTTGTCGGCCAATCATAACTCATTTGCAGACACAAACTGTCATAAAAAATTATGGTTGGTCATGAAATCGATATATTGATTATCGATATATTGCTAATAATTAACTGCATATTCTTTCAACGTGTAAAAATATTTGTTTACTTTAAACAAATATATATTTTATATACATTGGGGTTTATATGAGGAGCTAGAACACTCATAATCCCGTTAAGTGTACGTTATTTATGGGTTTTGAACAAATCCCCGAGGCGCCTCGCGGATTATCTCTAAAACGTAATCGATAAGGGTAAAATTTAGAACATTCTAAATATGAGTTCAAAAGGAAAATACACCTTTGGTAAGTTAAACTTACGATTGCCTAAAGTTCAGTTTAAACATTTTTATAGAATAATGTGTGGGGGGGTTTAATTGAATAGGATTTATTCGTACAAATATTCTAATTTTAGATCTTTTGTGTGTAGCGTAGCTTGTGTATGATAATAATGCATTCGTTCAAATGTGGGTTAAGAAAGTTTACTAAATCTCATTATTGTCTAAATCCCTGGGTTGGCGGTCGATTTGTATATGAAACCAACGTCACAGTGTATGAATATAAAATGAGTCTAAAACAGCAAAACAATTATGAATTGGAGGGAAAAGGGGGGTGGTTGAGATTCAAGTAATGGAAAATTACATGTCCCGGGTTACATAAAAACGGCCATGTTTTACGCTTGTCACAAACCAAATTGAGTACGAGCCCAACATAAAAAATTTACTGATAATATAATTGAACTAATTAGGGCACATCATACGGTTCTTTCATATAACGTCACCTGCTTCAAAGTATAGAGAAAATTGTTTAAATATTTCAGCTATATACAGGACGATGAACAGTTAATAAAGAATGTATCAACGAGACAAAACTGACTGCTGCTAAAAGAGTATGGTACATCTATTAGGAGAATTTAGCATTTTGAAGCGGATACAATGAGCCTAGTACTCTCTCTTGTTTGAAATCTATAAAAAGGGTTCTGTATAGTACAGGGAACGTCCCCATCCTAGTTCCGTATTATGTACTGACCCCCCCCCCCCAAATAGAAGAGGGCCTCTTATTCCCTTAGTAACAAGAACCACATAAAGTTCTGAACTTCAAAGGTGGCAGTACCCTAGATATTAACTTTTAAGTATCTTTAACATTTTATTAAATTGTCAAGGAAGTTCGATTAATTTTAACTGTCCTCATAACTAAGTTGTAAATTTAGTTAGAGCAAACCATTGTTAAAACCATGTTCCAATACATAGTGGGTGAAAATAGCATTTATAGTCCATTATATAATGTAGATACTACATTTATCTTTACTATGTGCATACATGTATTAGTGTTTATGCATCATGGAAAAATGAATATTGTGCAACTTAATACTAGTTCAGTTGTCATAATTTTATTTTTTCGAAACTACTGATTTTAGTACTGCCACCATTTTAATTATTGCCCTGATCATTTTATTTAGTCTTTAGTAAAATCTGACATGTTTTAACTGATGAATTTTACATATACATATGTACACAAGTTTTTAATCTGCCATTCTCTACATGCACACACTACACTTCTGTCAACAGTACTGGCCTTGATCTGTCATTTACGATGTGCGGTGCTCTTGATTTGAATTTACAAAATGTGTTGTTACTTAGTTCAAGACCACGACCTGGCGTTCATGCTACGCTACTTCCACTCTCGGCCATACCGGACTCAAGTTAATTATGCTTGAAGAACTTGGTCTTAGAAACCTATTTTGTATCTTAACTCTTCTGGGGTAAATTTGTCAGAAAAGGTCACATTTCTTATCTTTTATCTAGATTCTTCCTTTATTTTCATAATTAAATATCATATGTATTTATACTTTTGGGTTGTTTCGCAGGACCCATCACCGACAAGGACAATATTATAAACATTCAACTCTATGGAGACAAGACATCTGAAATGTTGGTTGTGGAGGAATATGAAGCAAGACTTGAACCACGAAAGAAAGGACTACTTCCTGACCCACGAATTATGATACCTCAAATCCAGGAAATGGAAATTTTTGAAGATGACGTATTTATTTGTGCCTACATGAAATGTGGTACATGTATTTTTATCAACTGAAAAACTTTCTTAGTCTAAAAAGGCTTGAACGTCCTTCTACTGAATTGCGTTAAATATTTATCAATTTATAAGTTATATTTGCTTTTTTAATTCTGAAATAACTTTTGTCTTTAAAGCAAGAGTTTCCTTAATTCATTGAAAACACTACCGGTGCCGTCCAGGGTTATTGATTGATTGAATGTTTGCTTAACGTCCGACGAACACAATTTCAGCTCTATTCTTAACAAGAACAAGTGCGAAAACAATCGATCAAAGTGATGGTTTACCGGAAACACAGTGAATGCCACTGGAAAAGTGGGGTGTATTGGGTAGCGACGGACAATTTAGTCGTTTCAAGCCGCTACAATCAGCTTACTTTTCCGAAGTCTACTTGAGGTGTCTTTATCGTGCAAGCTGCATGAACAATCAAAACGCGTTTCCCACTGTTGTCCGCGGTCAGGCTTCCAGTATTACAACCCACTACATGTAACAAGGGCAAGTCGCTTCACGTAGCCACCGCTCCAGTATCGCATTGACTTAGAGGTGTCAGAAAATAAAATGGAAAAATATTATTTTTTTATACATTTAGTTTTTGGACGAAATAATAAGCGTATAATATTGGAACTGTTTTGACATGTATTTGGGAAGAGCTAAGTAACTACATGTAAAAACCATCAGAATGTGCAAACTTTATTAGAGTGTTTGATAAGATTTGGTCAAAGTCCCATAACTCCATAACAATTTGACAAATCAAAATGGTGGTAGAATTTGCAAATTTACACATCATGCAACAATAATTAATCCTATTAAATATCAAAGCAATCCCTTGAACGGTTTCTGAGTTGCACTCACAAGATCTACTTTTGTATTATATTGCTGAAACTGTAAATGGCCATAACACCTGCAAAATTTGACGAATCAAAATGACGGTATAGTATGTACATCAACACATGATAACAATTACCATATATCAAAGCAATATATCAAGTGGTTTCAAGGGAGTAGTGTCCACAAAAATATGACAGACAGACGCACGGATACAGACCATAACTAGATCCCTCCAGGGGACAACAAGAGGGCCTCCCATATCCGCCACATGGGGACGCCCTGGGCAGCTCTTTGACGAGTCATAGGAACCCTTCATTTACTATTAATTTTGTCTAGTTTGTACTGTAAACTTTGACAACATTAAGTGTAAGATTATATATGCTTTGCTAAATTACGTATTTATTTTGTATTTTATTTGTAAGAGTAGAGCTTGACATAATGATATCTAACGTCCGGGGATCGAACCGGAAATCTCCGTATTGTCAGCCAGACCTCTAACCAAGTTAGCTAAAGAAGTTAAGAAGTACTCCGTTAGCTCAGTCGATTATGACTGGCTATATACAAACTACCTGCTAGAACGCAGATTGGCTTTTTTAATTTTATACCAAGCAGACGAAACTATCAATTTCTGACAGAAGTAGTTACTCAATACATTTAGATTTTATCGATTTGTCTTTGACGAAAAAATCGTTCTTGAAACGTAGTCATTAATAAACACATCACAGTTTGACATATACCTTATTCTTAAAAATATCTTTTTAAACTGATGAATTTCTTTTTATAAACACTAAAAGTAAGGTCTGTTTAATTTTACAGGTACACACTGGGTTTGGGAGATGTGCCAAATGTTAATAAGTGGAAAAGCCGAATTTTTTCCAAAAGCAAAAGAGTGTTGCATGATGGAATTCCATTTGACAGACGAGTACAATGAACTGCCAAGACCTAGAGTTTTTAATACACATCTGACACCAAGATGTCTTCCTAGACAAGCTTTTGAAAAAAGGTGTAAAATGATCATTATTGAACGCAATCCGAAAGACATTATGACATCTTTCTATCACCATATGAGAGGAATTCTGACACCCACAGAAGGATCGTTTATGACTTGGTCACAGTATATACAAAGCGTGTATGACAATAGTAAGTGGTTTGAAATAAAACGCACATTTTTGACAAAGTTTATTAAAACGATAGCAATTTAATAGGTCCGCATTGCACGTGCATTTAATCGTCGATTTCGTCTCTTAGAAAAAGCTGTTCTGTCAAAACTGACCGAAGAAAGCAGTGTCATTTTAAACATCAAATTATAGAAAAATACGAATTATGTATTAATATAGATAATATGATTCGACAAAAAAATATATTTTATTGTTAAAGTTGTTATTCGTCACATGACTACACGTGGTTGACGAATCAGGTAGAAAAAGGAGTGGTTCGTTATCGTAAACCAAATGCCTTTTTATTCGATCAATATATTTTTTCTCTGCTTTATCTTAAAACTCTTAAGATAATTAAAAATAAAATGGTTAGTGTAATTGGATTGCAGACACCGGGCACACGTCTGATTGACATATGAAGAATGCATGCACATATAGACAGCCTACCCATATAAAAACCTCGTTGTTCTTTGTTTCTTGTTCAAGATCGTCAAGTTAGCAGCAATTGGTTTTTCCACAAGAAGAAGTGGTCAGAATTTTTATCGTCAAGCAACCAACCAATACTCCTGTTAAAATACGAAGACATTAAAATGGTTAGTACTGTAAACTTTGTCAACGCAATTGCGATTTCTCAACCAAACAGTGTCATAATTGATACAGTTTGTATCTGGTTGTCTGAAAGAAGTCAGGAAATAGGTTATTTTTATGTCCTGATCATTGTCATACTTTTTATTTTTTGTATTGTTATCTGGGACCATCATGGCAGGGTTCCCATTGCACAAACCATATATTATCTCAGCGCGTCAAGTGCTGCAAGTAGCGGATGCAATTTCGTTGGGCGCTTTTAATGTTAAAACACGGAAAGCTTGGCCGCGGACCGTGGAGAGTGATGTGTTGGGAAAGTCCCACGCTCTTTGAACGCTGTAGATTTTAAAAGAAGGCTTATTGTAGCCGTTACAAAAGGATTAATGATTCGCCTTTAGCAAACAAAACATACTTTTCCTGTAGCAGTCAAATTTTATCGCAGTTGTTCCATCGCTTTTCCTGTTCATGTTTTGTTTGTTAATTGTACATGTAATTTTCCTTAAATATAGCTAAAATATTTGCTTTATGGGCGTTCAGAAAACATTCAATCAATCAAATGTTTGTTGATTTTAAAGAATGTCCTTATATTTCGCAAGGCATACAACTAGATTTATTTGAAGATTGTTGTACATGCTATTTTAATTGAGGGACCATTTCACAATACTTTGGACATCGGTACCGTTAAAAATACTTTGTACTTCCAGTAGGTTTTCGCAGACATTGTTGCTTGGTGTTGAAGCAAATATTATAATCAAATAATATATGTTCTATCAATGCAAGTACAAAAACATTGCTGAATTTGGTTCTGTAAATTGCAGAATACTGTAAAGTGTTTAGCGAAAATTGGAGAGTTTTTACAATATCCACGTGACGAAGCATTATTAAAAGAAATCAACGATAAATGTAGTGTACATAACATGAGAGAAATGGAGAAAAATCGAGACACCGGGACAAATTTTGTTTCATCGGATCAAGTGTCTGGCTTATATAGAAAAGGTTAGTTTGACAGCTTTGAACAAGCTACATTGAATTACACAACACGAATAGATATAAAATATTATAACAAAGCGTGTTTACCGACTGTTTGTTAGACGGAAATACTAACTCTGAGATCCTGGACGTGTATTGCCGAATGCACGCAAAGGATACCACGTAGTGAGTAGCAAGCCTTACTTGGCCGACTGCGAGAATAAATTTGCTAACATTTTTCATAATATTTTCCCTTTAGGTTTATTTTGCGTATGTAGTCTAGCTAAATTTGCTAACATCGTTAAAAAAAGTAACAATAAATGACAACTACAGGTGTTGTTTTATTTTTAACTCGTTATAACAACTTGGTATTTCGTTATCTACATCTACTGTATACAGAGCACTGCCTTCGAAGACTGATACGCTCCGGAAACTAATTGAGCGACAGGGGTGGTTAAAAATAAGAAATTAAGAAAAAAACTGTGTAGTAAATAAATGCAAAAACCAGGACAGAAACTAAGAATAAAAGATAGAAATACAAACTCGATTCCATACTGCTTTCTGCCCTTCTGATTAGACCCATTCGGTTACCGAAGCGGACACTGGGTATACACCAAACCGGCACAGCTCTAATCTTCATTAGCGCTTACTAACAATTTGGAGCCTGATACAGACTAGAACTGAACGGAGGATAACCCCGCTTGAAAGATACCAAGTCGTTGGCTTCAGCTATAGGAGCTGATAACTGGTTTATGGCTACTATAGATCTCTTATGCTGGTGTTTGATGGTGTTAGGTAATCATATGGTGGTATATCTACTAGTCTGTTGAGGATTTTAAGTAGCATGGTAAGTTAAATCTTAGTTTTTCTACTTTCTAGGGATTCCTAATTCAGCGTATCTAGCATTAAAGTTGCGCTACCTTATGTTCTGTAGTCATATTTGTAGTCAAAATTGGTCGAAATAAGCTGTTTGCGTTTGAATTTCGTACATTTCTCTTAAAGAAACCTACGTGTTGTTCGCTTTCTTTAAGGTCTTATTTTACGTGGTTCCAAAATCAAGTCATTGCTGATCTTAACGCCTTGGTACTTAGGTCTGCTGCCTCTAGTTGGTATCCCATCAGATGGTAGTCGAATTCGATTCTTTTACCTTGTTACCTTGAGGATGTTGCATTTGTCTGGAACGACAGCCCTCAGTACTTTTCTAATCTTCTAGAGCGAGCTAATCCTACTGTAATTCTATTGCATGTTAATGGTTTCTAATCTCTTTGTAGACTTTTCATCTGCAAATGATATGGTCGTTGTTGAAAATTAAGAATAGAAAACGACCTAATTCTGTTCCTTGTGTTGATGACATTTGCTGGATCTGATGTTGCTTCGTCTACTATAACCTGTTGAGATCTGGTAGTAAGAAAATCCTAGATCTACCTGTATGTTGCGCATCTGATTCCATTAAAATCTAGTGTTGTCATTCATCGACCATGTGAGAATTAGTCGAAGGCCTTTGAGGCTTTCTCGTTATAATGACTAAACACAATAATAATAATAATAGTAGTAATAATAATGATAATAATAATAATAAAATAATAATAAGCTTTAAATCTATATATTTAAAACTTATACCTATTATAAAACATATGTTGTGTAATTTAGTGTTTCATATTTAATATAACTTGTTATTATATTATTTTTATTAATATTATTAGATAATGTTCATTTGTATCATATCGGTATTGCATGTAAACATTGATTTGAGATTGCTAAGTCCTTATAACCAGAAAGCCAAGTCGTTATAACGAGACAGTTAAGTTATTATAACGATTTATGAAGGTCGTTATAACGAGTTAAAAATAAAACTTTTTGACACCAACGGACTTCCGAAGAAAATGAAGTAATTTATACAACTTTTATAATAATATGAAATTGCTGCACCCTTTCCAATAAGAAGTCATACTTAATATTTTGGATGTAATAAGTTTAACAAAGTGAAATCGACACCCTGCGTCATTAAATAAAACGAACACAATTGAATTATACATTGTGTGGCATTTTCTCCTTTGCGTATTACACAATTATAACCAATGTTTTCATTTTTTAAATTTTCGTATCAGCATCGTGTTTTTTATGAGCATAATCAAAAATAAGGACACAATCCTGGGTAGACATTGGACATATTTTTTTTTCAATTGTTTACCTATTGTGTTTTGTGTTTGTACAGTGATTGTTTTACAACATTTTATGCATTGTAGGTGTGGTCGGAGACTGGAAACACCATTTCACGGTTGCGCAAAGTGAACAATTTGACGACCTTATTAAGAAAAACATGGACGGAATAGATGTTAATTACAAATATGAAATATAAATAGTTTATTCTCATATTGTGTGGCTTTAAATTTAGTGAAAGTTCATTTACTTTGGAATAATTCTAATGTGATTTGCATATTTAGAAATACATTTATATGATTGGTCGAGATTACCGGTAGAGGTTTTGAAACTAATTAATTTTTTAATAAATTAAGTTGACTAATATCTGTAAACTAAGATAGCGGCATTCAATATCTACGGCGATAAAATTACACATTATTTGTTTGATGAACATTGATGATTTGTTAAATGTAACATTTCTTGTTGTGGTTTAGGAAATTTTTTGTATAGATTTCTGTTGATATTATTTTTTTTTCAAATCAGAATGTGGTTTATCGGCTAACATTTTGTACGATCAATCCCTCTATCAAAATATAAAGGAAACATGGAAATGAGATTACTTTAGGCAAATTATGCAATGCAATTATAACAACATAGTTTTCAATGTATTTTCAATAACACCAAGTTACTCATAAACGTGTGCGGACTTTTCAAAGACTTATTGATATGTTTGTGAGTGACATGGTCTTGTTATATACCGATTAATCGAATGAAAACGGTGTTCAATCCTATATTAATTAACTTTGTCTTGGGGAAAATCTCCAAAAACTGTTATTTCATGTTTTCAATTTTCTCTTTGTTTATTTGAATAGTATTTAACGTTACTTTAAGCAATTTTTTGGAAGCTATATCATGGCGTCCAGCTTTTATTGAAGAGAAATTTATATATAAGCGACAAATTAATGTAACTTGGATTTTGAAGTCAATACCTCTAGTTAATTTATACATTTAATGCTGGTATAAGTCATGCATTTTTTTTCAAATCCATATGACATATATGTAGTCTATAATACCTCATCTTTTATCTAATTTTCTTCTTTTTTTCAGTACACGAGTTTTGACCAAACGTGACGTAAATAATTCTATACATTTTCCAATCAAAACTTTGATTTTTTCCGAACGTTTTGTTTCTCAACTTTGTGCAAAATTCGCCTAATCGAAGATAGAAGTGCAATCTAGAAAAAACATTGTTTAAGTAATATATGCCTTTTACAAAATCCAAGGAAATCTAAAGATATATAAATTGAAAAATTTTGTTTGACAACCGAATTTAACAATATAGAGTTATTAGGGTCAAAATTAATACTTGTACATTAAAAATTCTTAATGTCTGATATGTAAATTTTAAACTGTGATTTTAATGCTGAAACCCAATATCTTCATTTGCAATTCCTAAGTCTTCTTATGGAATGCAGGGGCCTTGGTGGTCAAATGGTTAAGAAAGTAAGTCATCTACTATTGATCTACTAATCTTGTGTCTAGAGGCTTCCTGCTGTCAGTGCGTGTTCGTTGGTTTAAACATTGCCGTAAGTGGCACAAACGAACAAATCACTCAAACTATCTTAATGACGTCTTCTAACTCTTCTGCTTCTCGGGGTTCTAAAGGCTTCACTTGCAAAGCTGCACAGCGAGTAACCATTTATCGGATGAGGGAGGTTCTCTCGTTGGTGGTTGTCAGGTTATAATACAGAGTGTTTGGGTAGTGCCAGGCTTACAACACGCTATGGATCCATCTTGTCCCTACTCAATCTTATGACTTTTACAGTGGCATTCCAAATGATCTGCATATTTGCCCTCGTTTTTCCCCGTTGATTTATTGTTTGTTAACTTGAACGTGTTCTCGTCATGAATAAAGCTGAAATACTGCTCGTTAGACGAAAAACAAACATCCCCCTCAATCATAATTACGTAACTAGACACCCTAAGGATGACTGTGTAAAAAATGTGTTTAGAGTCTAAACATAAACCTAGACGCCTTTTGTGTTCTCACTTGAGCACATGTTTAACCCTAAACATGTTTAGGTTTGCATTGACGTTTAGGTTAGAACATGTTTAACCCTAAACATGTTTAGGTCTTAACTGGTGTTTAGATTGAGAACATGTTTAACCCTAAACATGTTCTACTTGCAATTCCTGGGTTTTTCCTCCTGTATAGTCATTCCCTGCTTCTATGTCAAACTTGTTTTTTTTAATTTACAGACAGTTCAGCATTTGAGGACCCTTATGATTAGGGTTAGAACATGTTTAACCCTAAACATGTTTAGGTCTTAACTGGTGTTTAGATTGAGAACATGTTTAACCCTAAACATGTTCTACTTGCAATTCCTGGGTTTTTCCTCCTGTATAGTCATTCCCTGCTTCTATGTCAAACTTGTTTTTTTTTAATTTACAGACTGTTCAGCATTTGAGGACCCTTATGTAATATTTGGAGAATTTACTCTTACTCTTCATACAGGTCCAAACATACTGGCTAAAATGTCAAAAAATGCAACACAAAATTAAATTGAGTCTAATATTTTATTTTTAAGTGTACATGTATAAGTTACTACAGTTGTTTTCAAGCATGTAAATTTCTGCAATAGAACTAATCTATTAAAAGTAAACAAAAGATCAAAAAAGAATTTATTATATAAAAGAATTATCAAAAACACTATGTATATATGCCATATATGCATTTTTGTGAATAAAACATTGGTTACAATGTCTTATTTATGCATGTTCCAACAAATGACAAGTTTAACTGCATAATTAAACAATACTTTCAAGACAAATGATAAAAATTGAAAATCTATACTTTGTTGGTGAACATATCAACAAGAATGTAAAACTGTCTAATTTATCCAATTCAAACAGAATCTTGAAATGTTAACCTCTACCTCATACACATTTGATTTATTTACACATTAAAGGCTATTCCAGTAAAAAGATCTGGCCCTGGTATCAAAGAAAAATTCAATTCATGGTGAGATAACGATAAGTAAATAAATTCCAAGGTGGAGCCCAATAACAAAACCAAGACAGGAGTTGCTTTTTACCAGGCAAACTCTTTACAATGAACATGGCAATATAACAATAAAGGTGTACAGTTAACAAATCTTTGCACACACTTTAAATGGGTAAAACATAACTCATTAAAACCCATTACTATATAAAATGTGAGATTCACACATCGTATAATATTATTTATTACCAAATAAATATATTTGAAATTTTTTTCAGAAATTTGATTTGTGTAAACACCATCACATGACATGCCATAATTAGAGAGGTTAATTCTTTAAAAACGGCTGATAGAAAAGTGATATTGCAAATTAAATTTTAAAATATGATATTGCAGTTACTTTTAAATTCCTTTAAATAATAAGAAATTCTCCTTTCGCAAAGTTTTAACAGCCATTCAGAATTCATTTGTATCTATTTCCAGTCTTGAAAGTTGTTATCTTCTGTCAGTTTAAAATAATAGAGTGTTTTAAAGAAAATTCCAAAAGTTCAATTTGTTGAATTGGTTTATTGCACAGGCGCTTGGGTACAAATTGTGAAATCTCGGCTTTTTTCATTAATGCTGGTATATTTTTATGTAGAACCCTTATTTGCCACATAAAATAACAATATGCGCATGTCTGACCCATTTTTTCAACGTTTTTACCATTTCTGATATTTCCCCTCTACACTAAAAAACCACAAGGCGAGAAACTCTCCGCCATTTTCTTTGTCTGTTTTGAACTTACGATCACGGAAGTGAGACTGGTTATACTGGTCCCATGAACAAAACGTCATTTGTCAGAGGGCTTCCGAGTGGCGCTGAAATAGAGAGAACAGGTTAAACCCTGAGAATATCGGAAGTAGTCAATGTAAACGACCAGTCTCATTATTGTCCTCCTCACTTCTGTCTGATTGTTCTTTTGTTTTAAACTTTATCAAGTTAGCAACTCTATGGAAATGTGAACACTCTTTCAATAGTGCGATTTGTAGAACGATAATAGCTGGGGGAACTTAGGACAAGAGAGATCCAGAAAGAAGAATAGTACAAGAACTTCTTTGTCCTTTTTATGTGTTTTATATCGATTCAATACACATACATGGTGTTAATTTTTGTGTCAGTTTCTTACAATCACAAGACAAGTGTCATCGTCTTCACAGTGCTTGGGTTAGTTGCCTAAAAAAGAATAAAAATATATAAAACATACAAAATAAGCCAGATACATAAAAATCTAAAAAACAAAATGCAAGCAAACTTTTATCAGCAACTTTGTTTTTATCCTTGAGCAAAATATTAAAGATATTTACAGATAAAAAAGAATACAAACAATTTTACTCTATTTTCAAGGCATGTACCTTGTATTGCAGTAATTTACCAAAAATCAACTGAATCTAACAAATTGAGAGGTATTTTAAGTATTAGGACATCAGGGTGTGTACAGACTGACTGAGAAATAGACAGACCAACACATTATTCCAAACTGAGAAAAAAAATACTGATCCATTGGAAAAAGAATTTAACATTAGGGAGCTTAAGAAGGGAAATATTGTTACAAATAAAAACAAAAAAGAACCATTCTTACTTGCAAGTCTGTATTAATGGAAAATCTTTTTATCTTGTCTTCATTTCTTGCTTCATCAGTCTCAAAATCTCTTCCTGCTCATCCGCCAATTCTTTGTCCTCAGCCTGTAAAAATATATGAAATCTAATACGAGTACAGTTTAAACACTAAAAACTTGTTTTCATTTTTTATCAACGTTCCAATAATCAACCTATACCTTGTTTTACTATTCAAGAAATGCAAATGTATATTATTAAAATAGCCAGTAAAAAGAATAGGCTTAAAAACAAAATGTAATATAGATACAATTAATTCTATCAATGTCATGAATTTATTTTATGTCAGAATGTGTGTGTGTGTACTTTGAAAGGAAGCTACACTCATTCTCAAACAAAACATGACCTACATTTTTCTTCAAGGAAAAGGCTTAATGTATTTGAGCAAATGCACGTGTGTGTGTAAAAGTAGCAAAATCATGCAAAATTTTACAGTAATGCACATAAAACATCTGCCGATCCTAATATAGCTGAAATATTGCATGCTGGACGATCAACCATGCTCATGTGGTTGTTGTGTGCAGTTAATTTTTAAATTCGGTGCATGTTCTTGTCATTCATACATATTGCTTTCTTGTGTTATGTCGTCTTATACTTTCATTTCGTGTACTCAGGAACATAGTTATACAAGTCCCAGGTGTACTAGCCCATAAATGGCCGGGGCACATGATGTTATAGTTTGTTTCAATGACATTCAGATTCTGACAGCATTTATTTGATAATACAAACCTTCTTAGGCAGAAATCGATGAAGCACTGAAGGAATTCTCTGCACAAAGCTGGATTATTTCCGGCGCTGAAGTTTCATCACGGATTTTGTCTGTACTTCTATTATTCTTTCAACAACCTCCATTTTGGCGGCTGCTTTCAAACAAAGAAAACTAATGCGCCATCTGTGTGGGGAGATAACTCGACACTTTTTCTGGATCGCGAAATTTTTATTTTTAAAGAGGATCGTATAAATATAGTTATACTAGTCCATGATTTATATATAATGTAGAAATTAAAATGTTTGGGGTGTTCTGGTTGATACCACTGGGACTAATTTAGGCAATCTAATTAAAATTAAATCTTTGCTGACTTGCCCCCCTTTTTTTTATTGTTATTGTGTGTTTAATTTTAATTAGATTGAGGTTCTTGGATACTTAATATGAAAAAACTTGGCATATCGCCAGTAGCAGGTTTAAAAGGAAAGGGGGCACATAACGTTGTGAGACAGAGAAAGGGAATGGGGGAGGGGTCACTACAGCGGGTGACCCAACACATCTCTTCAAGAGTGAGATATTTCAAACGTAGATATCTATTTTGCCTATAGAAACAATAAAAGACTTACACACATGAGTAAAGTTAATCAAAGAACGTTTACCTATAAATTTACAAGACGGCATATGTGTGTAATTCATTATGTTCTAAACCTAAACATGTTTAGGAGGAACATCACACTTTAATGAAAAATGAAATATATGTTCTAACCCTAAACATGTACGAAACTTACATGTAAGTGTTCTATCTCTAAACATGTTTAAAATCCTAAATATGTTTAGAGTTAAACGTTTAGGGATAGAACATAATCCTAAACACGTTTAGACTTAAACATGTTCTATTGACGTTCCAAGTCTAAACGCCATTTTACAGTGAATAACAATGCGTGCTGAATACCGCAGGTATCACCCGGTCAGGTGGATCTGTGTTGAGGGAAATCTTGTATGACTAGTTATATATTATGATGGAACACACGTCCGGTCGTTTGACTACTGCCAAACACTTGCTTCTTTCAAGCAATTTCATTAGTTGATATTTTAAAGGATTGACGTCATACGAAAATCTTCTAGCCCGGAAATTTCCTAGCTAAGTTTTTTAGGGGTTCGTGGACACATGTGGACACAGAAAGCCTGACTTGTGAGGATGACAATTGTAACGGAAGTTGTTTGCTTTTATAGAAAATGTTTGAAAAACATTCTAGTTGTCTTTTTAGAGTATAAATTTGTAAGGTATAATAACAATGCGTGCTGAATACCGCAGATATCACCCGGTCAGGTGGATCTGTGTTAAGGGAATCTTGTATGACTAGTTATATATTATTATGAAACATACGCCCGGTCGCGTTCTCGCTTTGCTACCAATTACTGGCCGTTGGCACACGTGTAGATATTTTCTCGTGTTCCTGACTTTCTTACTTTTCTTAAATTTCTTACTTTGAGTAGTTAAAACATATTTTATTGTTCTAAAAAGCAACAAACGGTTATTTGTACTTCCGGCGAAGCGTTTAAACTAATCCAACAAGTTTTTTCAATAAACGTCGTCCCCATTGGCTAATGGATATACATTAAAACGAAAAAATATGCACAAGTCTGCCCAAGGTCAGTAAGCGGTAGCAAAGCGAGAATGCGACCAGACGCGGGTTTCCAACAATGGTTATTTATCTAACCGCACCAGTTTTTTGTTGTAAATTGAAATAAAAAATTCCCGTTTTCAACTGGTCAGGTATAAAAACTGCCATTTTTAGTCATTCACTTTTACTGCAGGGGAAGCTCCCAGAATGCTGGATTTTGCACCATTTACCCCAGACTCCCTGCCGCAACGACCACCGTGATTCATGGGGTGGGAGAGACACTTCGTGTCCCTTCTTGTGACGGAAGTGGCATAGTGTCCCTAGCAACCAGCATAAAAGTCATTAAAATCGTCGGTTTTTTGTTCGGGACCACTTTCTTTAAATTCAAATAAATCATTTTATGACATTTTGTGCTTAGCAAGTAACAAAACTCAATAGCATCACATATATTTTCTGACTTTAAAAGGACAGTGGGAAAGACCTCATTTGTTCTCCGAACAAATGACGATTAATTTAACATGTAATTATGGCTCTAGTAAAGTTAAAATTAATCTTTTGTGATAAATAAATAGAGAGTATTGTAGTTTTTTATTTGTCAGATAATTATCTTGTTTGTTTAAAGGAAATCGGATTAAATGGTATCAAAACGTTAATTTGAAAAGGAGGATGCGTTTACAGTATTTAATTACTTGGGAAAACTATGGAACTATGAAAAATAGTATTAATTCATAAAAAAGAATCACCTTAACTTTGAGGTCTGCTGCACTAAATTTATTCATTTTTGAAATTCTCCCACGTTGCACACACTCAGTACTTGTTATTTTCAATTAGTTTATGGATGCATTATTTGCATAAAAACAACAGGTATACTACAGTTAATAATAAATGATTTTTTAACGTGCAGCTATGCCATCATTTCCATAAAAAATACTAAGAAAATGATATGTAAGTGATTGTACGAAAAGTTTTATTTCCACAGACGGTTAACTGAATATTATTTTACAATTTACTAATGCAGCAAGCTAGACAAGAACACTCGGATTGGGCTGTTACTTGACATTTTTAAATTTAAGAAATTATGGCATCTTCCTTCTGAGTGCCCAAGTCTAATTTGAGGCAAGCACTTGTCCGAAACAATGAGTTTTATATGGATTATCTTAGGTTTGGGTTATTCAATTAGTTTTTTTTTTAATTTCTTGTTGCACATGTATATATATATTTGTCTATGTTCGGATTTGTAATCGTCCCTTTTCTTTTTGGCTCTTGTTCGATACGGACGTTGGTTGTGTATTGTATGATCCCGTACAGAGTTATTCAGTTGTTTGGTCTGTGACTAAGGTTTTAAAGTATTTAGCATAAATTTTAGTATAGCTTGTGTAGTATAAAACACTTCTACAAGACAGTACATAACAAGTGTACGTGGACTGTGAGCACGCTCACAAAGCGATACCCCCGCTTCGCTTTCAAGTCCAATTATCTCCCATTAATGATATCCGAGGTCAATAAAAATCTTAATGCACATCTACATGTATTTCTTTTATGCTAAGTTTCATTAAATTTCATCAAGCGGTTTAGGAGGAGTTGTGCTTACAAGGGATGTGGACAGACAGACAGACAGGGTGATTCCTATATACCCCAAACAAGTTTGCAGGGGGTATAATAATACTAATAATGTACTTGATAAAAGTATAAGTAGATTTGGGTTGTGAACAGAAATCCTCACAGCATCTGCATCTTACAAAGAGTTACCTCCAAATACAACTTGTATATTTAAATAATCCTACAACGGCTGAACGGTAATTTCAAATATTCAGCATTGCCTTGATAGAGCGGTTGCCGACGTACTCGGATATTTCTTTTACATTCAGACCTATCAGAAGCTAAGCATATACATACTGGTACTAAGTGTTATATAATTTGACAAAAATATTTATATTTAGCGCCTATCAAAGATAAAGAAAATATAGTTTATGTAACTTTACCTGGAAATTTACAAGCGGAAATGTTAGTTGTGCACGAATATGAAATTATGTTACACGATTGGAACACAACAAGATTCCCAGATCCAAGGCTTTTTGTTCCAAAATTTCAGAATATGGATGTTTTCGAAGATGACATATTTGTATGTGTTCCTATAGACATATTAAGCCGACTAACATCCCACGCACTGTTGCTAAGCCCAATCACTGGTTGCGCCCACCCACTGTTGTTAAGCTCACTCGTGATAAACAATACGTTTTAGTTCCACTACACATTTATATGTTTACCTCCCGTCCTGAATATGCTGACGTAAAGCAGACATCAAATCAATCAATCATAATATGTTTACCTGTTTTGAGAATTGTTTTATGATTTTTTGCTAAAACATTTTTTTTTATTTCTAAATACGAGAAGTAAATTATTCTTGATTTGATTAGTAAATTCCATAACGTCCCACGAGCAATTATTTAGCTACATTCAGGACCATTACAAGTTAACCAATAAATTGACCTGGAAACTGGATGGATTATCGGGACAAAAATGTTGACTGCAATTGGAAAAGACGGGAAGCTAAATAATGAAATGAAATATTTAGCCAAAATGATACAATACTCTTTTTTATGAAATGTAAAAAGAGTTTTTATCTTGCACGGAGCATAGCACTCCCAAATACGGAACCCAGTATGGTCCGCGGGCAGGCTTTCAGAATTATGATCTGACAATTTATGACAAACATCAAAGTGAAGGCCTCCCCATATCCGCCACCTTGGGACGCCCTGGGTATCCTCCTAGTATGGTTTCAGTTATTAAATTAAAATCAATGGACTCGTTCATATCTTTGAAACCTACGACTATTTTACTGTTATGAATTTTCCATTTTTGTGAGGTAGCAGCACATGCATATAGAGTACACATTTCCCATTTGATAAGGCAGTCAAGAGCCTGTATTTCCTATACAGATTTCCTTGATAAGGGTGTCTGCTGACAGAAAAACAACTTAACCAGGGCTGCACGATAGCAAGATTGAATTCATCACAAATGATTATTGTTTTGTTCCGGTTTTTTCCCGACTAATTGTCTGATTCTAACTTCAGTTATCTAGGGGTTACTATCCAATCTAACATCAAAATGGGAAAATCATATAAATAACATCACCAACAAAGCAAATAAGACACTTGGCTTCTTACGTAGAAACATCAACGTAAATTCTATCACAGTAAAAGAACAAGCATACAAGTCTCTAGTTAGACCATCACTAGAATATGCTTGTTCTGTATGGGACCCCTATATAAAAGAAGATATCAACAAAATTGAACAAGTTCAGCGAAGAGCTGCTAGGTATGTTACAAGTCGCTATCACAACACCTGTAGCGTTAGTAACATGATACAATACCTTAAATGGCGTAGCCTAGCAGACCGCAGAACCGATACCAGACTTACCAGCATGTATAAAATTGTAAACGAATTAGTAGCCATCCCAAAAACAGACAGACTAATACCACCATTAAGAAAATCCCGGAACATGCATTCACTCTCCTTTCAAATACCACAAACACGCCTTGTATTACGCCAGCAGTCATTCTTTCCCCGCACTATACGAGATTGGAACAATCTTCTACTGAACACTGTTATGAGTGACTCTGTTGAGACATTCAGAACAGCTGTCTCAGCCATCATCTACTAAATCACACATTATCTGTATATAGTTTTATTTTAATATTTAAAATTATATAAAAAATTCTTTTAAATTTTTACTTGTGCCTAGCGCGCAGTACCACAAATAGGCAGAATCTTCAATTTGTTGAAGGCGGCCAATCATGAAACAGAAACAGAATCCGTCTTTTAATGGGTAGATGACGAGTTGTTTACCCTTCTACAGCACCTGGACTCCACCGGGTTTTAATCGGGGGTGTATACTATAAACGTACAGATTCCTTAATTCACAAAACGAAGAACATTATAGAAAGTTATAGCTTATCTTATATAAATTGCAAATGAAGTTTTTGAAACTTATATCTTAGCACATGCATATATTGCAGAAACGAATAATTTGACATTTCAAAATTATTTTGAATTTTAACAGAACGAGAAAATCAGTTTAACTGGTTCTCTTACAACAAAAAATGGTCTGAGTTTATAAAAACCACGGACGTACCAGTTTTGATACTGACGTATGAAGACCTTTAGATGGTAAGCACCACCAGCTTATGGTGTACAATGAGAGCGAAACCTTTTGTATCAATATTAGACGTTTGTCAGGAAAATTTTGAGTTTCACCTTACCTTTTTTGGCACACGTATGCGTACTCATTTAGTCAAAAACAGAATGCATTAATTAATCGGAATACATTTTATAGTATATTAATATTACATGTCTGACAGGGTGACAGTATAATTGTCAACTTCAGGAAATACTGTCAACCGGGGCGAAAGCCGAGGTTGACAATATTTTCGAAAGTTGACAATTTTACTGTCACCCTGTCAGACATGTAACATTTATTTTATTATACCGAAAAACTATTCAAACCATGATCAACTTTATTCAATAATGGTATTTAATTCATGTAATAATGGTAATGAAACAGCAATTTACAAAAGTAAACTAACAGTATTCAGAATCTTTGGTAGAAAAACGTTTGTTGCTTTCCATTATTGTCGTCTGTTTACAACAGAAATGTGAAAAAAGATATTGCGCATGCGCGAATGGTACAGTATATTCCGTACATGTACCTATGGTAGCGGGAGACAGTATTTGTAGCGGGTGACAGTATTTTTCAGACAGTAATTTTTTTTACAGTACTTATATGTCACGGTGGCCTATGGAAGATTAACATTGTAAATGAAATTGAGGTATAATAATTTTAGATAATACTTGCTGTTACAAATTTCATGGAATTCGACTCGCTATCAATCTAATTAAAATTAAAATCTGTAACTTGCCCCCCCCCCTTTTTTTGCTACTGTCGCATCGTGTAGAGACAATAGCAAGTGAAATACTTAATTTTAATTAGATTTATTCGATACTTCGCCATCAATATAGGTAATCGTGCAACAAGTTTTATATAACTGCATCATTATTAATTAATTTTATTTCATATCAGTCAAATTATGTTTGTTTTAATTTGATAAAACAAGGTCAGCTGGTATTAATTAATCTGCAGTAATTTAACAAAACTGTTTATTTTTAATTTATAAAAACAATTTTCAGATATAATTGGCTTTAATGTAAATAAAACAAAAAGATGTACCGGTAATAACAAAAATGAAGCAATAAAATGCAAAGACACCATTAAAAAGAAAGTGTTGCATTACTATGAGAACATGTCCACTGATATGATAGAAAATTTAAAAGAAGAAAACACAATTTTTCTTTATAAAATTATTAAAAATAAGGAATTTGAGTGTGAAAAATATCTACAACACCCAAATAAATTTAAAAGACAACTTATTGCTGAGTTTCGTATCAGTGATTATTCACTTATGATTGAACTTGGAAGATACCAAAATATCCCTCGTTCTCTCAGAATATGTAAACTTTGTAACGAAATTGATGATGAAATACATTTCTTCTTCAACTGTTAACATAATAAAAATATACGAAGTACTTTTTATTTAAACCTTAATAATCATCATGAAAATTTTGAACGTTTGGAAATTTTAGACAAATAAATATCATCTTAAACCCATCAACACCAGCACAAATTAAGGCTGTATCGTCTTTTATAGAACAGTCATTAGAACTGAGGAAAGAAGACCTTGATCAGTCTTAGTTTATTAAATTGTTTTAACTTCTTTATATATGTTTATTTGTTTTATGATTTGTCATTGTATCTCCATGACTTGTAGTCTTGTGTTGCGTTAATAAAGTTTATAAACAAAATATATGTACATGTACAACCTAAATGAGGAACAAATGTCCTCAACTTTAGAAAAACTAACTGTGTATTTCCTAAAATGCCAAACCATGATATATTATGAGGCCCACATTCAAAACATAATGCAAGCAGCTACAAATAAATAAAACAGACTTAAACACATGGTTTCTTAACTATTCAATAAAATAACAAGAGAAGATATGGTTGAACCATATCTGGGAAACTCAATTAAAGTAAATGGAGGATTAAAACAGGAACCCATTTTGTATTGTAATATGAGAGATTAATACAATACAAATACAAATATAAATAATTTTATTGGCTCAAACTCATCTACAATAAATAGTGTAATGGAAAATAATATATAACATCACATGTAATGTAACGTAAATTACCGTTACATACATTAACATTACGTACATTATATGTTACGTACAATAAAGGCACTGCATTTTAAATTATTTTGCCTTTAGGTGCTAAATATAAGTAATATATTAATGAAGTGCTTTTCAATGTATTTTAGCAGTTATGACACATTATTTAAGGGAAGGGGAGATAGAAGGGAAGAACTTGGCAGATTATAAATCAATTATTATCCACATTGGAGGAAATGATCTTAGCAATGGTTACACTTTAACCTGGATATATGAAAACTATCTGTCCTTATTGTATCTACTTCGAGCCAAATCAAATAAGGATACAGTCTTGATGGTTTCAGGTATGCCTCCCCGATGGGGAACAAATGTTCAAGCATTAAATATGCTACTGAAAGACCTGTGTGATAATCTTAATCTACAGTTCATTGACCATGCTATGGAATTTCATGACACAAATGGTTATGTTAAACATGAGCTGCTTCACTCTGATGGAATACATCTATCAAAGAAAGGGACCTCAACCTTCCTTCACAATATCAATAACTATGTTCAAATTATGAGGTCAAGTGTGAATTAAATCAACATGGTACTGTTTCTACTGTGGGGAAGGTGGACACAACAAACAGACCTGTAGACATGGCCAGGCAGGACTGTGTTCTTGTTGTAATAGCTATGGACATAAGGAAAATTTTTGTAAACTTTATTCATGTTAGGAAGATGGCAAAGATGACCTAGCCATAAATTTATCCCCCCTCATAAAGTTCAATTACTCAACAGATATTATAAATACATCAAATAAATTTGAGACCCTAAACATGATATGCTCACAATGTGATGACTTTCCTTGCTTGTGTCATAAAAATAATAATGCTACTGACCCCGTTATAACTTACCAACAAATAAAATCATGCAAATCAATTAAGAATAATAATAAAACTGTCAAAAATAACATACTATGTAATAGGAATACAAATAAATGCTGTAATGCTCAACAGGTATCTGTGCCATCTTTTAAGCAGAACATATCATTATGTACTAATGTAACAGTATTGTATAAGTCCCCTGAGGCCAATTATATCCACAACTTCATTGTATGCATGTTTACTTGTTATATTATGATTGTATCTTGCTTACATGCTGTTTTTCATGAAACTGTTATGTTTAAAACGATCAACTACCTTTTAATGTAAATAACATAGCAACACTAAATATTTATAGCTTTAACAACCACAAAGGCATCAAAATCTGTTCCCACAACATAAATAGATTGGAAAGTAAGTTTGATGAAACTAAATACAATCTTCTTTTTACTAAAAATCCACCAGAAATAATCGGTCTCTGTGAGACTTTCCTAAATGAAACAAAACTAAATGAAACATTACTAATTCCTGGATATATATTGCAAAGAAAAGATAGGCAATTAAGTGGAGGTGGTGGATGGGTTGTGTATTTTTCTGAAAACATATCATTTGTTAGAAAAACTGAACTTGAAACTAGTGATATTGAAAGTATGTGGTTTGAAGTTAAACCATCACATAAGAAATCTTTCCTGTTATGTTTCGTTTACAGACAACCAATATCACCAATCAGATGGATTGATAAATTTGAAATTGAAGTATCCAGTGCAATTAACTTAAATTCTGATGTTATACTTACTGGTGATTTTAATATGGACCTTTTACCACCAAGCAAACCACCTCAAAAATGGTAAAATTGTTTAGAAACATACCACCTTTATCAATTAATTAATGAACCCAGTAGAATTACAAAAGATTCTAAAACTCTTATAGATCATATGTATGTTACAAATGTAAATATTATCCAAGAATCACATGTTGTCCAATATTCCCTAAGTGATCATTATCCGGTATGTTTAACAAGACAAGAGAAAATCCTCAATAGAAAACACACTCATACTACAATTCCTGTAGAAATTTTAAGAATTTCAGTGAAGATGAATTTCTGTATGACTTGTCAAATGCCCCTTTTCATTTTGTTGAACAACAAGATGACCCATCATTAGCTATGGAAATCTGGTACACTATTTTTAATGCAGTCATAGATAAACATGCCCCAATTTTATCTAAGCGTGTCAAGGTAGAAAGACAACCTGACTGGTACAACAGTGACATAATGCATGCAAGACAAATGAGAGACAAATACAACAGATTAGGGTTATGGGATGAATATAAATTTTGGAGAAATAAAACAAAACAAATATTGGATGATTCTAAGAAACAATATTACAGTAAAATCATTAAAGATTCTAAAGACCCTAAAATTTTATGGAAATGTCTTCACAGTCTTAATCCATCAAACCCTTTAAAACTAAATGAACTTCTGAATGACAATGACAAAAAAATAACAGATCCAAAAGAAATAGCAGATACTTTTAATAATTTTTTTACTTCCTGTGTTCAAAACCTTAAAAATGAAACAAATACTTTAAATAAAGGTATGTGTACTAACTTCCATCAATTAAGCAACTTTGTAAAAATGAGACTCCCAATTAGCAAAACATGCTCAATTCCTCCCGTTGAAGTAAATACAATTTACAATGAAATAACAAAATTAGATGCTAACATGTCCCCTGGAACTGATAACATTGGACCAAGAATACTTAAAATAAGTGCCCAAATAATTGCCACATCCTTAACATATATTTTTAATAGAATAATAGATACGGGTACCTATCCTAAAATTTTAAAGAATGCCAAAGTAACACCAGTTTTTAAAACTGGTGAGAGATTTTTAGCCTCAAACTATAGACCTATCTCAGTGTTGCCTACATTGACTAAGCTGATAGAAAAGCATTTATCACAGCATTTATATAAATTTTTAATAAAATTCAATCTCTTACACCCTGCCCAATCTGGTTTCAGACCAAATCATTCGTGTCAAACTGCCCTTATAAACATTATTGACAAATGGCTTCAAGAAATCAATAATGGAAACATAAATCTGGCTGTTCTTTTAGATTTTCAAAAAGCATTTGATGTTGTTGATCATGAAATTTTATGTAGTAAATTGAAAATATATGGGTTTGATAAAAATAGTATTGCACTTTTCAAATCATATCTTCATGGCAGAACACAGCAAGTCCAAATTGGAAATACCAAATCAGATCAACTTCCAATAAATTTTGGTGTACCTCAGGGTTCCATACTAGGCCATCTCTTATTCATAATATATATAAATGATCTCCCTTTATATATTGAAAATTGTCAAACTGACATGTACGCTGATGATTCCACTATACACACATCAGGTTCAAATATCAAAGAGCTACAGGTTAAAATACAACAAGATTTAAATTGTGTAGAACAATTGTGTCATGAAAATAACATGTTCATAAATTCAAATAAAACAAAATGTATGATAATTGTGTAACCGGTAGCTAATTGGCCTTTATTAACAACTAACACCTCAGGATTGGGTTCAGTATTTAATATGTCTGCTTATGTCCAAAATTCATAAATATAACATAAATGACCCATGTATTGAGGTACAAAGGTCCTCAGCACAAAATATAATATTACTTCATCAGTACAATCAAGTAATTCATCAGTTTTGACAAAATCTGTAATAAATAATACGATTATAAATATTGTATTTGATACACATTTTATTTGTCAAAAATGACTATAATTAAATATTTATCAAGTTTACAAATACAATTATATTAAAATAGTTTTATTCTTGTACTTTTATCAACTTTGTCAATAAATTTAACGAATTTAGTGATTTTATGTGTTTTTATTATTTTAAATAAACTTATTCACTCAGAAATCTTTCAAAGTGCACAGTTATTCAAAATCTCACATATACCTTTATCAGTGTGAAATAAATGTGTTAATTAGTATAAATAAAACAAACTTACATATCAAGAATCAAGATGTCCACCAATAATAAAGAGTGAAAAATATGAGTACAAGACTATTCAAAGTCAAAATCAAATCTGAGGGAACAATAGAATTTTCCCACCAAAAGAAACACATGATCACATCAACCAATAGATATTAAAGGATTAGAATTTTCTTTTCCAAAAGAGAAAGATCTAGAGAAATAAAGAAATGCATGTGTGAAAACCTATCATGACTCACTGAACCATGAAGACATGTAAATATCCCTAAGGACATAATTATTGGATTAAATAATCAACAATAACAAAAGTTTGTTTCAAATCAATTTATTATTTTTTAAAATATCAAAAATAAAAATATCCAAATTCAACACTACCACAATTGGAACTAGACAAAAACTTTCCTCACAAGAGAATTTGCCTTACAATTTCTTCCAATAAACTACAAAATTCGACATGTGAAAAATTATTAGGAATCAAAGTAGACCAACAACTAAATTGGTCCAGTCAGGTAGACATAGTCTGTTCCACAATTTCATCTAGAATTTATCTTCTTTCAAAAATCAAACAATATTTAAATCTAGAATTAAGAAAATTATTTTACAATGGATATATTCTACCCCTAATAGATTACTGTTGTATAATATGGGGCAGCTGTAATAATGAAGGACTAAACAGAATTTTAAAACTGCAAAAAAAGAGCAGCACGACTTATTATGGATGCTGATCCATTAACACCTTCAGAACCTTTATTTAAATATCTTGGCTGGATGAAAATTGAAGAAAGAATTAAATATCACAAATGTCTACTTACTTTCAAATGCTTAAAAAATGAGGCTCCAGATTACCTCAATAAAAAATTTTCATATATTTCTGAAACGAACCCATATGCTCTAAGAAATGCCGTAAAAGGTAATCTCAATGTCCCTAAACCAAAAACTGAACAATTCAAAAAATCTTTTGTATATTCAGCCCTTTTGCTATGGAATAACTTACCACCTTCAGTGCGTGAATCTATTAGCACCAATGTATTCAAGACAAATATCAAAAACTACTTATTATATTCTTCAGACCATCAGGACAATGTATAACTTTTCACCAATTTGTATGTTACTTTCTGTACACTTGTATATTTTCTGTATATGTAATGTTTATAATTGTCTCACAATTTGATCAATTTATGCTGTACTACATTATTTTCTTTGGTTTAATATGAGGGCCTCAGCTAAGATTAGTGTAGCTAACTGAGCTTACCCTCATAAAATAAAGTATTATTATTATTATTATTATTATTATTATTATTATTATTATTATTATTTAAAAGTCTTTAGTGTTTCAGCGCTCACAAACGGTGTTACGGACCTTAATTTCTTCAACGGTACGCAATAAATTTCGCTGTTTTATTCGTTGCTGACAACAATTTAAATGAAACATAGATAAGCATTTGTTATGATGATAATTGGATTCAACTTGATCTAAAACCAATAAAAGAACGTCAATAAACGTGTATTGGTCATGCTTTATAGAGAAAATAGATTGATTGTTTGGATGGATGTTTGCTTTATGTCCAGCGAGCAGTATTTCAGTTATGTTCAGGAGTTTTGTTACATACATTAATAGGTTTTTGGCGACATACAATCAAGGCCACATATTTTGTAACAAATAACAACTTTTATCGAGACTATATTTCTGTCTTCATACAATACAACAATTTATTAATAAGAAAAATCATCAAAAGAATATTTTCCGGGTGTGTTTAATGATTATTTATAAACTCAAAAGTACTTGATGCAAGAAAGCGACATGGTAAATTTGAGCAGTACTGTACACAACTATTAAAAGTAATGTATGCAAGGTCAAAACTCAAATATCAAGTTTGGGTGAACTTTCCGTCTCCAAAACATCGACATTGATACATTTTCTGTACAAGAAGTAATTTATTGAGACTTTCAGTGTTCACTGAATAAATATTCGACTAGAAAGTTTGACGCATGTTTTTCTTTAAAATGCAACATTTACGATGGAATGAGACCTCATCAACGCTATCTTTGTCCCAAATTATTTACATTTGTACCGTTTGTTAAATCTGCAATCCGAATTGGGATAAAGTACTGGTTTTCGTTTGTTTTAAAAATATTCGAAATTCTGAATACATTGATTTATGTATTATTTTATTTTGCAAAGATGTACATGTGTAAATCGTGTTTACTGTTAGGACAGCATGATGATCAGCTGCAGCAGCACAGGCAGCCATGGAATATTAACTGTTTACATCACGAAAATTGTTTAATGCACCATTAAAACAGTAGCAAGAAGTTCATTATTGTTGGACATACTTACAATGCGTTAATTATACAATTAACAATTCAGATGAAAGCAGATTGAATGTGCATTTATGATATAATATTGGATATATTTACAATGCGTTAATTATATAATTAAATTCAGATGACGCAGATTTAATGTGCATTTATGATAATAGTACGAAATAGTACGAAATGTTTATTTGTTCACCACATTTACAACACGTGATTTACAATTAATGGTTATGACACATAATCACGTGCACATAATGTAATGAATACAACAATATGATCGTTCACCTAGCCAGCTTGATCGCGTAAGAATATATGAACAGAATTATATTTTTATTCAAATGCAAAGAACAAAATTATTACATTTCGCACTACAAAACATACTGTTTTTCACCTGAAAAATAATCAAAACAATATTACAGATAGAAAGTACTTACTTCGGTAAATGCAAACATCGAACTATATTATCGCGCAATAGCTCAGTAAACCGTACCTGAAATAAGTTATAACTCCACGTGTGATACAATGCAATGATTTGAGTTATGAAAATAGTTCCTTATGATTAAACATCGCCTTTTGCTCGGGCATTATCAAAGTTTCAGGCAATACCTCTCTCCCTTGTGCAGTCAAGATATCATGAAAATGCCCTCTATATAAGTAACTATTGTATAAATATACATACTTGTCGGCCAATCATAACTCATTTGCAGACACAAACTGTCATAAAAAATTATGGTTGGTCATGAAATCGATATATTGATATTACTATATTAATATATATTACTAATAATTAACTGCATATTCTTTCAACGTGCAAAAATATTTGTTTACTTTAAACAAATATATATTTATATACATTGGGGTTTATATGAGGAGCTAGAACACTCATAATCCCGTTAAGTGTACGTTATTTATGGATTTTGAACAAATCCCCGAGGCGCCTCGCGGATTATCTCTAAAACGTAATCGATAAGGGTAAAATTTAGAACATTCTAAATATGAGTTCAAAAGGAAAATACACCTTTGGTAAGTTAAACTGATGATTGCCTCAAGTTCAGTTTAAACATTTTTATAGAATAATGTGTGGGGGATTTAATTGAATAGGATTCAATCGTACAAATATTCTAATTTTAGATCTTTTTTGTGTAGCGTAGCTTGTGTATGATAATAATAATGCATTCGTTCAAATGTGGGTTAAGGAAGTTTACCCAATCTCATTATTGTCTAAATCCTTGGGTTGGCGGTCGATTTGTATATGAAACCAACGTCACAGTGTATGAATATAAAACGAGTCTAAAACAGCAAAACAATTATGAATTGGAGGGAAAAGGGGGGTGGTTGAGATTCAAGTAATGGAAAATTACATGTCCCGGGTTACATAAAAACGGCCATGTTTTACGCTTGTCACAAACCAAATTGAGTACGAGCCCAACATAAAAAATTTACTTATAATATAATTGAACTAATTAGGGCACATCATACACATCATATGGTTCTTTCATAAAACGTCACCTGCTTCAAAATATGGAGAAAATTGTTCAAATATTTCAGCTATATACTGGACGATGAACAGTTAATAAAGAATGTATCAACGAACGAGACAAAACTGACTGCTGCTAAAAGAGTATCGTACATCTATTAGGAGAATTTAGCCTTTTGAAGCGGATACAATGAGCCTAGTACTCTCTCTTGTTAGAAATCTATAAAAAGGGTTCTGTATAGTACAGGGAACGTCCCCATCCTAGTTCCGTATTATGTACTGACCCCCCCCCCCAATAGAAGAGGGCCTCTTATTCCCTTAGTAGCAAAAACCACATAAAGTTCTGAACTTCAAAGGAGGCAGTACCCTAGATATTCACTTTTAAGTATCTTTAACATTTTATTAAATTGTCAAGGAAGTTCGATTAATTGTAACTGTCCTCATAAATAAGTGGTTAATTTAGTTAGAGCAAACCCCTGTTAAAACCGTGTTCCAATACATGGTGGGTAAAAATAGCATTTATAGTCCATTATATAATGTAGATACTATATTTATCTTTACTAAATGTGCATACATGTATTAGTGTTTATACATCAAGGAAAAATGAATGTTGTGCAACTTAATACTATTTCAGTTGTCATAATTTTATTTTTTCGAAACTACTGATTTTAGTACTGCCACCATTTAAATTATTATCCTAATCATTTTATTTAGTCTTTAGTAAAATCTGACATGTTTTAACTGATAAATTTTACCTATACTTATGTACACAAGTTTTAAATCTGCCATTCTCTACATGCACACACTACACTGCTGTCAACAGTACTGGCCTTGACCTGTCATTTTCGACGTGCGGTGCTCTCGATTTGAATTTACTAAATGTGTGTGTTACTTAGTTCAAGACCACGACCAGGCGTTCATGCTACGCTACGTACACACCTAGGCCCTGCTGGACTAAAGTTAATTATGCTGGAAGAACTTGGTCTTAGAAACCTATTTTGTATTTAACCTCTTCTGGGGTAAATTTGTCAGAAAAGGTCATATTTCTAATCTTTATCTATATTCTTCCTTTTTTCATAATTAAATATCATATGTATTTATACTTTTGGGTTTTTTCGCAGGACCCATCACTGATAGGGACAATATTATAAACATTCAACTCTATGGAGACAAGACATATGAAATGTTGGTTGTGGAGGAATATGAAGCAAGACTTGAACTACGAAAGAAAGGACTTCTTCCTGACCCACGAATTATGATTCCTCAAATCCAGGAAATGGAAGTTTTTGAAGATAACGTATTTATTTGTGCCTACGTGAAATGTGGTACATGTATTTTTATAAATTAAAAAACTTTCTTAGTCTTAAAAGGCTTGAACCTCCTTCTACTGCATTGCGTTAAATATTTATCAATTTATCTGGATTTATAAGTTATATTTGCTTTTTTTAAATTCTGAAATAACTTTTTTGTCTTAAAAGCAAGAGTTTCCTTTATTCATTAAAACACTACCGGTGGCGTCCAGGGTTATTGATTAATTTAATGTTTGCTTAACGTCCGACGAACACAATTTCAGCTATATTCTTAACAAGAACAAGTACGAAAACAATCGATCAATCAAAGTGATGGATTACCGGAAACACAGTGAATGCCACTGGAAAGGTGGGTTGTATTGGGTAGCGACGGAAAATTTAGTCGTTTCAAGCCGCTACAATCAGCTTACTATTTCGAAGTGTATTTGAGGTGTCTTTATCGTGCAAGCTGCATGAACAACCAAAACGCATTTCCCAATGTTGTCCGCGGACAGGCTTTCAGTATTACAACCCACTACATGTAAGGGCAAGTTGCTAAACGTAGCCACCGCTCCAGTATCGCATTGACTTAGAGGTGTGAGAAAATAAAATGGAAAAATATTTTTTTGGATAAATTTAGTTTTGGGACGAAATAATATGCATATAATATTGGAACTGTTTTGACATGTATTTGGGAAGAGCTAAGCAACTACATGAAAACACTTCATCAGAATGTGCCAACTTTATTAGAGTGTTTGATAAAAATTGGTCAAAGTCCCATAACTCTATAACAATTTGACAAATCAAAATGGTGGTAGAATTTGCAAATTTACACATCATGCAACAATAATTAATCCTATT
This sequence comes from Limnoperna fortunei, assembly GCA_944474755.1. Classification (NCBI taxonomy): domain Eukaryota; kingdom Metazoa; phylum Mollusca; class Bivalvia; order Mytilida; family Modiolidae; genus Limnoperna; species Limnoperna fortunei. Next base: position 47,117,179 of record OX104116.1, read on the forward strand.
AAATATCAAAGCAATCCTTTGAACGGTTTTAGAGTTGCACCCACAAGATCTACTTTTGTATTATATTGCTGAAACGGTAAATGGCCCATAACTCCTGTAAAATTGACGAATCAAAATGACGGTATAGTATGCACATCAAGACATGATTACCATATATCAAAGCAATCTATCAAGTGGTTTCAAGGGAGTGGTGTCCACAAAAGTATGACAGACAGACGCACGGATACAGACCATAACTAGTTCCCTCCAGGGGACAACAAGAGGGCCTCCCATATCCGCCACATGGGGACGCCCTGGGCAGCTCTTTGACGAGTCATAGGAACCCTTGATTTACTATTAATTTTGTCTAGTTTGTACTGTAAACTTGGACAATATTATTTGTAAGATTATATATGCTTTGCTAAATTACGTATTTATTTTGTTTTTTATTTGTAAGGGTAGAGCTTGAAATGATGATATGTAACGTCCGGGGATCGAACCGGAAATCTCCATATTGTCAGCCAGACCTCTAACCAAGTGAGCTAAAGAAGTTACGAAGTACTGCGTTAGCTCAGTCGATTATGACTGGCTATATAATATATAGCCAGTCATAATCGACTGAGCTGCGTTCTAGCAGGTAGTATGTATATAATATACATACTACCTGCTAGAACGCAGATTGGCTTTTTTTTAACCTAATTTTATACCAAGCAGACGAAACTATCAATTTCTGACAGAAGTTGTTACTCAATACATTTAGATTTTATCGATTTGTCTTTGACGAAAAAATCCTTCTTGAAACGTAGTCATTAATAAACACATCACAGTTTGACATATACCTTATTCTTAAAAATATATTTTATAACTGATTTATTTCTTTTTATAAACACTAAAAGTAAGGTCTGTTTAATTTTACAGGCACACACTGGGTTTGGGAGATGTGCCAAATGATAATAAGTGGAAAAGCCGAATTTTTTCCAAAAGCAAAAGAATGTTGCATGATGGAATTCCATTTGACAGACGAGTACAATGAATTGCCAAGACCTAGAGTGTTTAATACACATCTGACTCCAAGATGTCTTCCCAGACAGGCTTTTAAAAAAAGGTGTAAAATGATCATTATTGAACGCAATCCGAAAGACATTATGACATCTTACTATCACCATATGAGAGGTATTCTGACGCCCACAGAAGGATCGTTGATGACTTGGTCACAGTATATACAAAGCGTGTATGATAATAGTAAGTGGTTTGAAATAAAACTCACATTTATTTACAAAGTTTATTAAAAAGATAGCAATTTAATAGGTCCGCATTGCACGTGGGTTAATCGTCCATTTTGTCTCTTAGAAAAAGCTGTTCTGTCAAAACTGACCGAAGAAAGCAGTGTCATTTTAAACATCAAATTATAGAAAAATACTAATTATGTATTAATATAAATAATATGATTCGACAAAAAAATATATTTTATTGTTAAAGTTGTTATTCGTCACATGACTACACGTGGTTGACGAATCAGGTAGAAAAAAAGGAGTGGTTCATTATCGTAAACCAAATGCCTTTTGATTCGATCAATATATTTTTTCTCTGCTTTATCTAAAAACTCTTAAGATGATTAAAAATAAAAGGGTTAGCGTAATTGGATTGCAGACACCGGGCACACGTCTGATTGACATATGAAGAATGCATGCACATGTAGACAGCCTACCCATATAAAAACCTCGTTGTTCTTGTTCTTGTTCAAGATCGTCAAGTTAGCAGCAATTGGTTTTTCCACAAGAAGAAGTGGTCAGAATTTTTATCGTCAAGCAACCAACCAATACTCCTGTTAAAATACGAAGACATTAAAATGGTTAGTACTGTAAACTTTGTCAACGCAATTGCGATTTCTCAACCAAACAGGGTCATAATTGATACAGTTTGTATCTGGTTGTCTGAAAGAAGTCAGGAAATAGGATATTTTTATGTCATACTTTTTATTTTTTGTATTGTTATCTGGGACCATAATGGCAGGGTTTCCATTGCACAAACCATATATTATCTCAGCGCGTCAAGTGCTGCAAGTAGCGGATTCAATTTCGTTGGGCGCTTTTAATGTTAAAACACGGAAAGCCTGGCCGCGGACCGTGGAGAGTGATGTGTTGGGAAAGTGCCACGCTCTTTGCTCGCTGTAGATTTTAAAAGTAGGTTTATTGTAGCCGCTAGAAAAGACTTAATGATTTGCCTTTAGCAAAAAAAACTTACTTTTCCTGTAGCAGTCAAATTTTATCGCAGTTGTTCCATCGCTTTTCCTGTTCATGTTTTGTTTGTTAATTGTACATGTAATTTTCCTTCAATATAGCTAAAAATGTTTGCTTTATGGGCGTTCAGAAAACATTCAATCAATAAATGTTTGTTTATTTTAAAGAATGTCCTTATATTTGGCAAGGAGTACAACTAGATTTATTTGACGATTGTTGAACATTCTATTTTAATTGAGGGACCATTTCACAATACTTTTGACATCGGTACCGTTAAAAATACTTTGTTCTTCCAGTAGGTTTTCGCAGACATTGTGCATTGGGTTAAAGCAAATATTATAATCAAATAATATATGTTCTATCAATGCAAGTACAAAAACATTGCTGAATTTGGTTCTGTAAATTGCAGAATACTGTGAAGTGTTTAGCGAAAATTGGAGAGTTTTTACAATATCCACGTGACGAAGCATTATTAAAAGAAATCAACGATAAATGTAGTGTACAAAACATGAGAGAAATGGAGAAAGATCGAGACACCGGGACAGATTTTGTTTCATCGGATCAAGTGTCTGGCTTATATAGAAAAGGTTAGTTTGACAGCTTTGAACGAGCTACACTGAATGACACAACACGAATAGATATAAAATATAATAACAAAACGTGTTTATCGACTGTTTGTTAGACGGAAATACTAACTCTGAGATCCTGGACGTGTATTGCCAAATGCACGCAAAGCATACCACGTAGTGAGTAGCAAGCCTTACTTGGTTGACTGCGAGAATAAACTTACTTACATTTTTCATAATATTTTCCCTTTAGGTTTATTCTGCGTATGTAGTCTAGCTAAATTTGCGAACATCGTTAAAAAAAAGTAATAATAAATGACAACTACAAGTGTTGTTTAATTTTTAACTCGTTATAACAACTTAGTACTTCGTTATCTACATCTACTGTATACAGAGCACTGCCTTCGAAGACTGTTACGCTCCGGAAACTAATTGAGCGGCAGGGGCGGTTAAAAATAAGAAATTAAGAAAAAACTGTGTAGTAAATAAATGCAAAAACCAGGACAGAAACTAAGAATAAAAGATAGAAATACAAACTCGATTCCATATTGCTTTCTGCCCTTCTGATTAGACCCATTTGGTTACCGAAGCGGACACTGGGTATACACCAAACCGGCACACCTCTAATCTTCATTAGCGCTTACTAACAATTTGGACCCAGATACAGACTAGAACTGAACGGAGGATAACCCCGCTTGAAAGATACCAAGTCGTTGGCTTCAGCTATAGGAGCTGATAACTGGTTTATGGCTACTATAGATCTCTTATGCTGGTGGTTGATGGTGTTAGGTAATCATATGGTGGTATATCTACTAGTCTGTTGAGGATTTTAAGTAGCATGGTAAGTTGGATCTCTGTTTTTCTACTTTCTATGGATTCCTAATTCAGCGTATCTAGCATTAAAGTTGCGCTACTTAATGTTCTGTAGTCATTTTTGTAGTCAAAATTGGTCGAAATAAGCTGTTTGCGTTTGAATTTCGTACATTTCTCTTAAAGAAACCTAGCGTGTTGTTCGCTTTCTTTACGGTCTTATTTTACGTGGTTCCAAAATCAAGTCATGGCTGATCTCAACGCCTAGGTACTTAGGTCTGCTGCTTCTAGTTGGTATCCCTTCAGATGGTAGTCGAATTCGATTCTTTTACCTTGTTACCTTAAGGATGTTGCATTTGTCTGGAACGACAGCCCTAAGTACTTTTCTAATCTTTTAGAGCAAGCAAATACTACTGTAATTCTATTGCATGTTAATGGTTTCTAATCCCTTTGTAGACTTTTCATCTGCAAATGATATGGTCGTTGTTGAAAATTAAGAATAGAAAACGACCTAATACTGTTCCTTGTGTTGATGACATTTGCTGGATCTGATGTTGCTTCGTCTACTATTACCTGTTGAGATCTGGTAGTAAGAAAATCCTAGATCTACCTGTATGTTGCGCCTCTGATTCCATTAAAATCTAGTGTTGTCATTCATCGACCATATGGGAATTAGTCGAATGCCTTTGAGGCTATCTCGTTATAATTACTAAACACAATAATAATGATAATAATATTAATAAAATAATAATAAGTTTTACATCTATACATTTTAAAACATAACTATTATAAAACATAAGGTGTGTAATTTAGTGTTTCATATTTAATATAACTTGTTATTATATTATTTTATTAATATTATTGCATAATGTTCATTTGTATCATATCGGTATTGCATGTAAACATTGATTTGAGATTGCTTATACATGTAACCAGATAGCCAAGTCGTTATAACGAGACAGTTAAGTTATTATAACGATTTATGAAGGTCGTTATAACGAGTTAAAAATAAACCTTTTGACACTATCGGACTTACGAAGAAAATGAAGTAATTTACACAACTTTTATAATAATATGAAGTTGCTGCACCCTTTCCTATAAGAAGTCATACTTAATATTTTGGATGTAATAAGTTTAACAAAGTGAAATCGACACCCTGCGTCATTAAATAAAACGAACACAATTGAATTATACATTGTGTGGCATTTTCTCCTTTGCGTATTACACAATTATAACCAATGTTTTCATTATTTTAAATTTTGGTATCAGCATCGTGTTTTTTATGAGCATAATCAAAAATAAGGACAAAATCCTGGGTAGACATTGGACATATTCTGTTTTCAATTGTTTACCTATTGTGTTTTGTGTTTGTACAGTGATTGTTTTACAACATTTTATGCATTGTAGGTGTGGTCGGAGACTGGAAACACCATTTCACGGTTGCGCAAAGTGAACAATTTGACGACCTTATTAAGGAAAACATGGACGGAATAGATGTTAATTACAAATATGAAATATAATTAGTTTATTCTCATATTGTGTGGCTTTAAATTTAGTGAAAGTTCATTTACTTTGAAATAATTCTAATGTGATTTGCATATTTAGAAATACATTTATATGATTGGTCGAGATTACCGGTAGAGGTTTTGAAACTAATTTATTTTTTAATAAATTAAGTTGACTAATATCTGTAAACTAAGATAGCGGCATTCAATATCTACGGCGATAAAATTACACATTATTTGTTTGATGAACATTGACGATTTGTTAAATGATACATTTCTTGTTGTGGTTTAGGAAATTTTCGTGTATAGATTTCTGTTGATATTATTTTTTTTCAAATCAGAATGTGGTTTATTGGCTAACATTTTGTACGATCAATCCCTCTATCAAAATATAATGGAAACATGGAATTGAGATTACTTTAGGCAAATTATGCAATGCAATTATAACAACATAGTTTTCAATGTATTTTCAATAACACCAAGTTACTCATAAACGTGTGCGGACTTTTCAAAGACTTTTTGATATGTTTGTGAGTGACATGGTCTTGTTATATACCGATTAATCGAATGAAAACGGTGTTCAATCCTATATTAATTAACTTTGTCTTGGGGAAAATCTCCAAAAACTGTTATTTCATGTTTTCAATTTTCTCTTTGTTTATTTGAATAGTATTTAACGTTACTTTAAGCAGTTTTTTGGAAGCTATATCATGGCGTCCAGCTTTTATTGAAGAGAAAGTTATATATATAAACGACAAATTAATGTAACTTGGATTTTGAAGTCAATACCTCTAGTTAATTTATACATTTAATGCTGGTATAAGTCATGCATTTTTTTCAAATCCATATGACATATATGTAGTCTATAATAACTCATCTTTTATCTAATGTTCTTTTTTTTCAGTACACGAGTTTTGACCAAACGTGACGTAAATATTTCTATACATTTTCCAATCAAAACTTTGATTTTTTCCGAACGTTTTGTTTCTCAACTTTGTGCAAAATTCGCCTAATCGAAGATAGAAGTGCAATTTAGAAAAAACATTGTTTAAGTAATATATGCCTTTTACAAAATCCAAGGAAATCTAAAGATATCTAAATTGAAAAATTTTGTTTGACAACCGAATTTAACAATATAGAGTTATTAGGGTCAAAATTAATACATTAAAAATTCTTAATGTCTGATATGTAAATTCTCAACTGTGATTTGCTAATTTTAAACTGTGATTTTAATCCTGGAACCCAATATCTTCATTTGCAATTCTTCAGTCTTCTTATGGAATGCAGGGGCCTTGGTGGTCAAATGGTTAAGAAAGTAAGTCATCTACTATTGATCTACTAATCTTGTGTCTAGAGGCTTCCTTCTGTCAGTGCGTGTTCGTTGGTTTAAACATTGCCGTAAGTGGCACAAACGAACAAATTACTCAGACTATCTTAATGACGTCTGTCTTCTAACTCTTCTGCTTCTCGGGGTTCTAAAGGCTTCACTTGCAAAGCTGCACAGCGAGTAACCATTTGTCGGATGAGGGAGGTTCTCTCGTTGGTGCATGGTTGTCAGGTTATAATACAGAAAGCGTGTTTGGGTAGTGCCAGGCTTACAACACGCTATGGATCCATCTTGTCCCTACTCAATCTTATGACTTTTACAGTGGCATTCCAAATGATCTGCATATTTGCACTCGTTTTTCCCCGTTGATTTATTGTTTGTTAACTTGAACGTGTTCTCGTCCTGAATAAAGCTAAAATACTGCTCGTTAGACGAAAAACAAACATCCCCCTCAATCATAATTACGTAACTAGACACCCTAATAATGTTGTATTAAGATTTGGAAAACATTCGCAAAGATAACCTTAGACGGCGGCAGCTTACGTCAAGTAATAACTCATAGACCTTTGCTCTATGTGAGCACAAAAATGCAGCCAAATCAACTGATTAAGCAAAAATGTATTTCAATTAAATAACTAAATGATTAACCACTTATGCAACCTTTCTGTATTAAAGTCACAGGGAGATTTGCTTATCAATAATCATTAATGAATAAATTTACATATGTGGTGACCTAGCATTTACAATTTTAATTCAATTTTTCATGCACAAGACCGTAAATGAACTTTGGGTAATTGACTATCGTACTTTAACCTTATGACTTAATTTATTGTTTCAATGTGGATTACATATGTTTCAGCATGTTTACTTATTTATATTTATGTCATTTATTTCCTGGGACAACACTTAGTGGTTCCCAGTGCTCGATCTACAAAGCTGACAAGCCAAGCATGTCCCTTTTTGGTGGATAGGGAAGGCCTACTCGTTTTGGGGGTAGTAAGGTTGCATTACGGGAATCCTGACCAGCGGATCAAAATGGAAAGTGCAACCTTATAGCACGATAAAGAACATTGGTAAATATCGCAACAAATAGGTTCATTGTAGCCGCCATACTTTTACAATGGTGGTCAACAATTTTTCCGCATCTTTACCCGTCAATTGTTTGTTAACTTGTTCTCGACCTGCATTTAGTTGAAATATTGCTCACTGGACGTTAAGCATACATTGAATCAATAAATAAATCAATATTTATTCCTTGTAAAATCTGCTCTATATGCCACGTGGTACTTTCATACTTCGGCCTTTCCTTTTTTTTGCAAGCCACCCTTTTAAAAACATATATATAAACAGTATACAGAAACGTTATAGACTTTATTTGACATTTCCTTTAACTAAATTTCTGATTACTAATGCTTATTAAGTTCATTATGGATTGATGGATACTTTTAATTAACCTCAAGTGAGACCTACACAAACAATTTAGCATTGGTAGTAAGCAAAAACTGTATATGCTTCCACTGTTAGATATTTTCAATATTTAAAAGTATCAGTTTCTACGGATAAAAATGATATGAATATTATCTTACTCTCACGAACACTTTCACAGAACTAGGGTATCAAATATTTTAACATTTTGATATATTCTTCATGGAATTCTATTTCTTTATATATGTATTTAATTATAAAATTTCCTAACTTCTTTTATGTATTCTTTTAATTTTATTTATCTTTTTGGTTGTTTGACTATTGTTTAACGCCACTTTCAGCAATTTTTCAGCTATATCATGGCGTCAAATGTTCATTGGGAGAGGAAGCCAGAGTACCCGGAGAAACCCCCGACCTTCAGTAGGAAAACTGGCAATCCTTGGTGTTGAACTCACCCTGCCCGCAATGAGGCTCGAACCCGCAATCTCAGTGTATACACTTTTAATTTAGACTTTATCGCATTTTTATATAATGATATATAAAAATATAGAATAATGCTTGCAGATAACGTATGATGTCCACTAATGTGCAAATTCCACAAAAATGATCATGAAAGTGTTTTTATTTCATACTAAAAGCACTCGTTTAGTAATATATGTAATTGTGTATGACAACAATTGTTACCAATACTGATTATCCTATAGGATTATATTTATTAGCATGGCACTTTCCAAAACACGTTTACTACTTACTGTAGTCCTAGATAAGAAGTATTTTAAAGAATGTTCTAAAATGGCATAGTGTTTCACTGATTACGACAGAAACAAAATAAGACGATTATGGGAATTTGTCTAATTTCTAAATTCCTAAGTTTATATTCTTATGATGTTATTCTTGTGTGTTCTGTAGCTTATTTAAGTTATGAAATTTAGACATAAGAAATACGGAACCGCAGATTTGGTCTGAAATTTAAAAAGAAATTGTCAAAAACTTAGAATTGAAAGCATTCGAGATAAATTTATAATTGCAAAAAAACTTTTTATTGTAGAATAACATGTAATTACCATTACAATATAGAAGTTACAATTTAGAACTTATAATCAAGCAAAATTTACAATGCAGAAGTATCAATTCTGACCACGATTGCATCCAAACATTTAAATATATTTTCAACAACAAAAAAATAGAAACAAATTGGACATATACCACTACAAAACGCATTCGTATTGGCGAGTGGTTAGTCTACGATTAATCACGTGCCTGTCAACACTTAGGTTGTGGGTTCGAGTCTCCCCTACTTATCCGTGTGTGGCAAGTGGGAGAATAGCTGCGCCATATGCACTGGGTATAACGAAAAAAGCAGCCTGTTATAGGGATTCCGAGGAAGACTATTCTAGAGGCATTTTTTACTGCATATTCATAGTCAATGAAGAAGGTTGTAATTAAATCTGTCGTTGGATACAAACAGTCTTAAGTAGTTCCGACAAATCTGGTGTAGATGACTTGCCCGGTAAAAGTGTTAAGATGAGAGGAAAATTTCCCCATCAACCAGTGCGTGTAGTGTGTAGATCTGTACGAAAAAGTACGGATTTTTTGTAAAAGGTTCCATGAGCTTATATTGTGTTGTTGGTTAGTAAAGTACCAAAGAAAACCGACCGAATAACAGGAGCCGAAAGTCCAAGGACAATTTTATATCTGGATATAGAAAAACATATACGACACAAAAACCAAAAACACAGAGAGTTAAACGAACCCATTAAAACATGGGTGCACTTAGGTGCTCCGGACGAGTCAGAAGTGCCTGCAACATCAACCTAGGTACAACAAACCATTGTTTGAGTAGTTTAGTATTCAACATCAGTGAGCTGTCTAGAAAATTGGAATATCGGTCGCAGGATCTAGAATAAAGTATAAGTTGTGAAATGCTGGAGCTGCTTGAATGTTGCTGTCGATGAACGGGAAGTTGACAATTGGAAAGTTGAAGTCATCACGTTTGTCGTAGTCTAGTTGTAGTTTCCTGAGTCGGTTTCTAGAAGAAGATCTAAGTAAGAGGCTGACCTTAGTATATTGGTGGTGTCTTAGGTGCCATATGTACGTACTGTATAGTTGCAGGGCGTGTTCTTACTGAAAATCTCCAGTAAACTCTGTCATTACGTCTGGTCTATTTCAATAATTTTAAAATGTTGGACAATCAGGAATAAACCGCATCTACCTGTGTTCGAAATAACCGTGGCGTGTTGCGATTTTCATATTCATCATAGTGCACTCAATAGTACACTTTTTTCTTGTTTCGAGCTAAAATATCCCTAGGATTAGGCGTTTGTCAGGCAAATGTATGCTACTCAAATAAATAATGCATTAATTCACCGGAATACATGTTATAAGTGTAAAATAACAAATTTCAAGAAAATGGAAGAAATAAGTTTAAGTATTGTTTGTGTAATTATGAACATATATTTAAGGGGTAGTGACATCATACAGTTATTTCGGAATACTACATCAGTGGAGCATTACAAAAACGATTCAATATCAATCTAATTAACATTTAATTTCATTTTCTCCCCCTTTTTCTATTGTCCCTTTTTACACTTAATTTTTATTTGACACGATATTTCGCCATCAATATACGTAATCATGTAACAAGTGTATGTGAATGCATCATTTATTACTTAATTCGTACAAACTCCTATGCAGTCACTACTATAAATAATTATAAATAATTATGGCAAACGGGGGGGGGGGGGGTAACTTGGTATATATTGGGTAATACGGCTGTGCGGCCCGAATAGGTCACTTTTTTACCTCTCCAAAATATATGAATAGGTAGCTTTTTTCATTGAAAAATATATCATTCGGGTATAGTTGTAAATTCTCTAAATATATCCATGCTTCAATTCTCATCTTGAGCATGTTAAGCCTATGTAAAGCACAGTGATTTTACAAACAAAGTGTTCCATTAACATCACTTGATCATTTTGGTAGTGAATGGACTATTTTGCCAATGGTGATGTGCTGTAATAAAATATATGAATAGGTCTGATTTAATCATTCAATATATGATTAGGTCCCGTTTTATAACATCCGAAATATATGAATAGGATAGGTTTTCAAATATCCGTCCGCAGACCTGTACCTAAAAGTATCTTTAGTTACCCCCCCCCCCCCCTCCCCCCCCCCCCCGTGAATTATGGTTGGTCATGAAAATCATTATTTTGATCATCGATATAAACTGCAATGTTTCTACGTGTATTTCTATAAGCGTTAACTTTAAAAAAAATATATAGGTACATTTAGATTTCATTTGCGAGAATATTTATAATTCCGTTTTGTATACATGTACATTATTTACGGGTTTTTTAAGAAAAAACCGAGACGCCTCGCGGACTTAATCTATAAGGGTATAATTTAGGACATTCTAAATATGAGTTCAAAGGGAAAATACACTTTTGGTAAGTTAAACTCGTGATTGTCTCAAGTTTAATTTTAAATATTTTATCATGTTTATTATAATTATGTGTAGAGGATATAGTTGTACATATATTCTAATTTTAGATCTTTTACGTGTAGCGTAGCGTGGGTAAACAATATACAATGTAATGTTAGAATATGGGTTAAGGGTGTTTAGTATTTTATTATGTTTTCCGTTTGTTACAAATCGCATTTAGTACGAGAACAACATAAAAATTTAGGGATAAAATATAGCTAGTCATGATAATCAAGGCTCACGGTACCTCATGTTATTCTCGACCTGTTTTGAACGATTGATAGTATTGCTTAAACTTCTAGATACAAATTGTTTTAATATTTTAGTATTTGAGCTATATACAGGACAAGAACAAGTTAACAAACAGGGAACACAACTTTGAATGCTACTTGAAGAATATGGTTCATGATGTCGTCTTTTGTAGCGGCTACACTAAGCATACTCTGACCTGTTTGAAATCTCATGGAATCTAAAAACGGCTCGTACATGGAATGTCCAGCCACGGCCCGGGGCTAGGGTTTTGTATTGTCACCCGTAACAACGTCCCCACGCCCCCACAAAATAAAAAAAAACAACAAAAAAGGCCTCTTCTAGCCGCCACCTAGAGACCCTCTTCGCAGCTCAGTTTTCTAAGTTCAGTTTGTTTCAGAATTATTTCTGATTGACAAACTGAACTTACACGAGGTCGCTTGACGGACACTGCTTAAATAGATTCTTGTTTAATTACTAATTCTTTTTTATTTCATAACGTCTTGTTAAATCTAGTTTCGCTAAAAATTACTTAACATAATTGAAATGTACCCACAGGGAAATCTAAAAAAAAGTTAAGTAAAGTATTTTACGAATATGAAAAACAACTGCTGTAATATCAAGTACCAATTAAAGTTTAGTTAAACAGGAATAACCATAGGTTTAGCTGCAGTTACGTTTAGTTGAGTTATATATCACTCATTCTGCATGTTACATGTAGTGTTTTACATGTAAAATAAAAATTAGGCAACTAAATAACAGTAAGTTTTCATTGTTGCCATTCTCTTCATGCATACATGTACACTGCATGCGGTCAACAGTAACGTAACGGCCTTGGCCTTTCAATTGTGACGTGTGGTGCTCTCGATTTGAATTTAGAACACGTGTGTAAAGATAATAGATTCGTCCTTTATTTGCTGGGACCATGTACATATTGAGTGACGGTTTCACAATGCTCGACCCACAGAGCAGTCCAGCGCGTCCTTGTGTGGCGGATAGGGGAGACCCCCTCATTCGGGGGTTGTCAGGTCACAGTACGGAAAGCCTGGCCGCGGACCATTTTGGGTAACGTGTTTGGAGTGTGCCACGCTCTTTGCACGATAAAGATCCCTTTTGTAGTTTTCGAAAAAGAGTAGGCTCATTGTAGCCGCTACAAAAAGCTAAATTCTCCGACCCTACCCAATACTCCATTCTTTTCCAGTGGCAGCCAAAATTGTGTTCCCTGTGTCCCACCCCACCCCCTTTTCAATTGATGTATTGTTTGTTAACTTTTTTTCGTCCTGAATATAGCTAAAATAGTGCTCGCTGGACGTAAAGAAAAGATCCAATCAATCAATCGATCCTTTATTTGCATAATTATATGTTATCTGTATTATACTAGTTTTCTATGTTTCGTAGGACCCATCACCGAGCAGGACAATATTATAAACGTTCAACTCTATGGAGGCAAGACATCTGAATTATTGGTTGTGGATGAATACGAAGCAAGAATTGAGTTACGAAAGAAAGGACTACTTCCAGACCCACGAATTGTGATGCCTCAAATCCAGGAAATGGAAGTTTTTGAAGATGACGTATTTATTTGTGCCTACATGAAATGTGGTAGATGTATTTTTACAAAATGGAAAAAACGGTCTTAATCTTAAAAAGCTTTAACATGTAGCCTGCAATAGCAAATGAATATTTTTTTACTGAACTAAAGATATTCTACAGTAAATATTAAGATATTTATGTAAATGTATATTTTCATTTTTATTCTAGCTGTAACATCTCTCGTTAAAGCAAGAGATTGAAACCACTCCTATCCAGAATAATTGATTGATTTTGAATGAATGTTGACCTAACGTCCAGTGAGAAATTTATGCTATATTAAGGACGGTAAAAAGTTAACAAGCCATTACAAAATGGGAGAATGAAATTTACCAATGGGAACAAAATTTTGACTACAATCAAAAAGTGGCGATTATTTGGTCAGGACGGAAATTTTAGCCTTTTGTAGCGTCAGAGGAGCGTCGCACTCTTCAAACACGTTTGTCCTCCTCTATCCATCACCTGGGGACTTGCCTGGCAGCTCTGTGTATCGAGGCATGGAAACTCTTCACAGAAGTTTATAATGATGTTGCATAAACACTTTTTTGTATTGTTAACATTGAACACTAAATTGTAGATTACTAATGTGATATGATTTGGTTAGTTACTTTTGTACTTATTTATTTAACTACCAACTTCTGACAGAAGCTGCAAGATTTTATTGTTTTATTATTTGAAATGTATTTTTACGCAAAAACAAATCGTAAGTCAATGTACTTTGATAAACACAGTTCAGTTTGACATACATGATTCTTAAAAATGTCTGATCTACACAATGTTTTTTCATAAACACCAAAACTAGGGTCCTTTTCATTTTACAGGCACACACTGGGTTTGGGAAATGTGCCAAATGTTGATAAGTGGAAAGGCCGAATTTTTTCCAAAAGCAAAAGAATGTTGCATGATAGAATTCCATTTGACAGACGAGTACAATGAACTGCCAAGACCTAGAGTGTTTAATACGCATTTGACACCAAGATGTCTTCCCAGACAGGCTTTTGAAAAGAGGTGCAAATTGATCATTGTTGAACGCAACCCAAAAGACGTTATGACATCTTTATACCATCATATGAAAGGTTTGCAGCCGCCCACAGACGGATCATTAATGACATGGTCACGATATATACAAAGCGTGTTTGATAATAGTTAGTACTGTTAAATGACATAAAAAATAAGTTTTAGTTGATAAAAAAAGTTATCAAAAAGTACTTCCATGAAAAGCCAATTTGTACGATTACCAACAAAAAACACACCAAAAAAAACACAAAGAAAAAGAAAACAAACAAAACAAACCAACAGATTATTCGTTCCAGCAACGGCGAGCCATACCTGCCTTAAGCAAGATTCAACCTCTCTCTGCTATAAATGCTAATAGTTATTATGAAATAATTGCTGTTCTGTCAATGCTGATTAAAGAGAACAATATCATTTTAAACGTCAAAGTATAAAGGTTTTTTTCATATAACGACATGAGTTGCTGTATCACGTGAAAAATAAGGAGTGGCTTATTGTCACAAACTTTGATACGACCGGAATTTGCACTGTCTGTTCTATCTTAATTAAAAAGGAGCTGTGTAATTGGATATTAAACATACCGGGCGCCCTTCTAATTGATAAATTATTCACGACAAATGCATGCACATGCACACACCCTACCTATACACAAAACCTGAGTGTTCTGCGTTTCTTGTTTTAGATCGTCAAGCTAGCAGCAACTGGCTCTTTCACAAGAAAAAATGGTCAGAATTTTTGTCGTCAAGCAACCAACCAATACTCTTGTTAAAATACGAAGACATCAAAATGTTAAGTACAGTAAACTCCTTCAATTCAGTGTAGATTTCTCAACCAAACAGGTCAAAATTGTTTAGCAAGATTGTGTCTGGTTGTCTGAACGAAGTCAAGAAATGGTTAATATTTATTCTTTTAAATTTTTTTCTTTTTTGTGACCATACCGGCAGGGTTCCCATTACACAACCCACAGATTTGCTCTGCGCGTCTCCGTGTTGCAAATAGGAAAGGCCATTTTGTTGGATGTTCTCCAGGTTAAAACACGGAAAGCCCGACAGCGGACTGAAGAGGGGAATGTGTTTTGGAGAGTTTTATTGCCCTTGCACGATATAGACCCCTTTTGTAGATTTCAATAGAAGGCTGATTGTAGTCGCCGAATTCTGCCCCTTTACCAAATAATTCATACTGTTCCAATAGCAGTCAAAATTATTCTCACTTAATATAGCTGAAATGTGATTGCTGGGCGTTAAGAAAATATTCAGTCGGTCGTGGTTTGTTAATTTCAAAGTAATGTTCTTATATTTGCTTAAGCGTAAAACTATATTTATTTGATTTTGGTACATGCTATTCTAATTCAGGGACCATTTCAAAATACTTTGGACATCCTGTAGGTTTTCGCAGACATCGAGCATGGTGTGGAAGCAAATATTGTAATCAAATAATATCTATTATATTAATACAGGTGCAAAATGTTGAATCCTTTTTTGTTAATTGCAGAATACAGTAAAATGTTTATCGAAAATTGGAGAGTTTTTACAATGTCCTCGTGACGAAGCCTTATTAAAAGAAATCAACGATAAATGTACTGTACAAAACATGCGAGAAATGGAGAAAGGTCGAGACAGCGGGACAACTTATATTTCATCGGATCAAATGTCTGGCTTGTATAGAAAAGGTGAGTTTGACAGCGAATGAACGAGTTAGACTGAATGATGCATCAAGAATAAATATACACAATAACTGTGCATATTTACCGACTGTTTATTAACGGGGAATGCCAACTCTGAGATCATGTACGTGTATTGCAAGAATGCACGTAAAGGATACCACGTAGTGAGTACCAAGCCAGTTAAAAGTGTGCCTTAGTTGGCCGACTGAAAGATCAAAATTTCCAACGCTATCCATAATGTTACCTCTTCAAGTAGATTCTTTGTTTCTAGTCTAGGATAATTTGCGCACTTATCTTTAACACTTAATAATAAAATCAAAGATTTGGTGAAAATAACGGATATTATTGACTCGTTCTAACAACTAAGTATTTTGTTAAAACGACCAAGCTATCTCGTTAAAACGACTTAGCTATCTCGTTATAACGACAGCTATCTCGTTATAACCACCTACTATCTCGATATAACCACTTAAGTATCGCATTATAACTACTTAGTTATCTCGTTATAACAACTTACTATCTCGATATAACGACTTAGGTATCTCGTTATAACGACTTAGCTATCTCGTTATAACGTTATAACGACTTAGCTATCTCGTTATAAATACTTAATATCTCGTTATAATGACTAACTATCTTGTAACAATGACTAAGCTTCTCGTTAAAACCACTAACTCAATAGTGTGTGATAATAAACTAATAACAATTGCCAAGTCGTTATAAGGAGACAGCTTTATAACGAGTTATTAAAGTCTTTATAACGAGTTTAAAATAAAACAACATCCCAACATCAACAGTCATATAACGAAGTCCTGCAACTCAGAGGTTACTTTGTTAAATAAAGTTAAATATATATGTCCTATTAGAATCGAAATAATTCAATGGGGCAAGAAGATATCCCTTCTTTACCACGGATTTCCCATTTATGCCCACAATGTATACCTCGCTAACGCTCAGGGTAGATCATTGAGAATTAATTGGTTGTAAAATCAATATATACTTTTTCCCCAATGAATTATTTCTTATGTAGACATTTAACATATTCTGTATTCAAATCTTTACTTACTGTGTTTTGTGTTTGTACAGTTATTTTTTTTTCAATACTGTAACATTTATGCATTTGTAGGTGTGGTTGGAGACTGGAAACACCATTTCACGGTTGCGCAAAGTGAACAATTTGACGATCTCATTAAGAAAAACATGAACGGAATAGATGTTAATTACAAATATGAAATATAAATAGTTTATTGTCATATTGTGTGGCTTTAAATTTAGTGAAAGTTCATTTACCCTGGATTAATTCTAATATGATTTGCATGTTTAGAAATATATTTATTTGATTTGTCGAGATTACCAGTAGAGGTTTACAAAAGAATTTATTTTTTAATAAATGAAGTTGACTAAAGTCTGTAAACTAAGTTTGCGCATTTAATATCTACGGCAATAAAAGTACAAATTATTGTTTAGTGAACTTTAATGATTTGTTGAATGTAACTTTTCTTGTTGTCACTTAAGCAATTTTTTTTTACAGATTTAAGTTTGTTTACTTTAACTCAAATTAGAAGGTGGTTTATAGGCTTACATTTTGTACGTAAAATAAAATATTCATACTTCAGGTCAATCCCGCTATCAAAATACACAAGAAACATGGAATTGAGATAACCTTAGGCAAATTTCTCAATGGAATTTTAAGAAAAAGTTTTCATTGTATTTTTATCAAGACCATGTAACTCAGAAACATATCATAAAAGCGGACTTTTAGAATTGATATGTTTGTAAGTGACTTTGTCTTGTTGATATAATAAAAAATCCATTGAAAACGATATTCAATCTTATATTAATTACTTTATCTTCGTGGACAGTCTCCAAAAACTCGTTTCATGTTTTCAATTTTTTTTTAAATGGTGTTTAACGCAACTTTTAGCAAGAAGAAGTCGGAGTACTCGGAGAAAACCCCCGACCTTCGGTAGAAAATCTAGCAATGAAGATATGAGTCGAGTACACCATGCTAACATTGACTCGAACCCACAACCTCAGTGTTGACAAGCACGTGGTCAATATAACCTTAACCACTCGAGCATCAGCGCCCACTGTTTTCAAATGAAAAAAATATGTTGTCATTTGTTTAAGTGGCATGAGAGAGAATTGGGAAAATTGGACATTATTAACAAGATGAGCGTTACAGACCCTCTATAACCGCTTGTTATCCTCTTTAAATTGCATTTGCGCAGAAGACGCTAAAAAAATATATTAGATAGTTCATGATCCGCTCGATATACTGGTAAAAAGCTCAATGCAAAACATAAGATACTTTTACTATGAAAATATTAACCATACAAAGAATCGCCATACGTTTCTGCATTCATATATATACACTGGTACTATATATGTCTACGACTTACCTCGGTTAATAAAGCTATATTTTTATATAGCGGATTTTGCCGAGTAGTCTAAACCACCGCTGCACATAATGCATTCTAATGGGTGCCAGTGTCACAAAGATGTTCGAATCCCGCTGAGGGTAAGCAAAAATTTGACAGTACTAAAAATCTAATTCTAACAGTGTTGGACTTAAATTGCAGACGTATATAAATATTCGTGTTAACCCTGTATTTCTGATGCTTCAAAAGCCCGCTGGTTTTACAATACTTGGACGTTTATATTTATATATTTATGTATTGTATACGTATAGTATATAAATATTTAGTATTAACCCTGTATTTCTGATGCTTCAGAAATCCGCTGGTCATTTGTTGTAAAGACACTGAAGAAGCCTCTTGGTCAGGCAAAATACCGGTATTTGTGCAATATTTAACTTTGTTTTCGCTTTAATTATGTGTATAGATGTTTTTGTACAACTTTTTAAACGAATATATAAAGAAAGCTTCTAACCAGTAGATTTATTTAGCATCGGATCGACAAACATGACGATACCGCATACACAAATAATATACAAGTCTAGAAGATAAAGCACCGCTACAAATGAAGGTGTTTTTGTCAAAATTATAGACGTAAACTGACCAACAAAACGATACAAATAGAGATGTTTCAACTATAAAATAAATATAAAAATAATATTAATAGATACGACAAAATTTTCGACCAACTGATGGTCTTATATAGTTATGTACATAAAAGAAAAATTAACACAACGGAACACCTATATGTCGTTCATAATGTTTGATTTTTATCCATCATCCATTTTTTCCCAGGGAACACGATTGTTGACCAAGTAACGAGCGTTTCCAAGGAAAGCTCCTCCATAAGATATTTCAGCATCAGTTCTAGTATATCATGTAAAACTGTGAAATCGCGATTAAAGCCACATATAAAGACAAAATGCATTTAGTTCTGAAATGCTGTACTGTTAGAAAATACATAACAGTAGGACCAATATCTTGAGGGTTCTCAGTGCTCCACTTGCAAAGATGCACAGCGAGTCACCAGTTGGCGGATAGGGACGGTTCCAGAACGCCTGACCGCAAACCATAGTGGGTAACGCGTTCGGATAGTGCAAAGCTCCCTGTCCGGTAAGGACCCATTTTATTCCTACACAATCTTATGACTTTTACAGTGACCTTCAAAATTATCTGCACATTTGTTCTCGTATTTTCCCGTTGATTTATTGGATTACTTGTTCGGAATATAGGCGAAATACTGCTAGCTGGAACTAAAGCAAACATCTAAGAAGGAAAACTCCACTTACAATTATGTACCAAAAGTCACAGGCCAAATGACACAAAGATAAGTTTTGACTGGTTGATAACAGGTTAGTGACCGCTGACTGATTGCTGAAAAATTCATCAGTCCAAAAGCATAAATCCGTCGTTACTTTTATGCCGCACGCATGGTGATGAAAATGTTGAACAATGTAAAAAGGTGTTTGGTGAGTAGTCAGTAGTCAAGGTAATGACCATCCAGCTTCAATTTGTTTCTTTTGCTTTATAGTACCTGAATATAGTTTTTATAATCTTATAAAATCTTTTCGATTACTGCATTATAACTTTTGCTTGGACAATTATAAATGATGAGGTTTCTGGTTCCAAGATACTTCTACTGAGCACAGGTATAATAAGACTTTACTTAAGGCGTTTTTTATTCAGTAAATTAAATTTACAAATACAAGTCCATACATTGCGGTACATTCCTTTTTAATATAAATGTAACAGTTTTTATAATGTAAACTAATATTTATTTGTAAATTGCATCCATATTAGCAAAAGCAAAAATAAAAACATATAGGTACAAGTAACAACATGGTCAAAGAAAAAACCTCAAGTCTGCAAAAATAAGTTTCGTTCGAATTGTTCTTGTTTATTATACGACAGAATCTCGCAACAAATTGTTATAATGAAAAATAAATCCAAGAAGTTGTCTATAATTTTGAAGCACAACATTCATTTTTTCATGTACATGTATAGTTACGGAATTATGATTGATTGGTTGTTTGCTTTTCTGTCCAGCGAGCAGTATTTCAGCTTCATTCAGGAAGAGAACTAGTTAACAAAAATAAATCAATTCAAAGAAATGTTCGAAGTTATGATTGGTTATGCAATCAACTATAATTCCGTAACTAGATACCCTAAGGATGATTGTGGTCAGATTTGGAAAACATTTGCAAAGATAAAATAAGGCGGCCGCGGACGTCAAGTAATAGCTCGCATGGACCTTTGCTATGTGCGAGCACAAACTGCAGCCAAATCAACTGATTAAGCAACAATGTATTACATTTCAATTAAATAACACAATGACTAACAGCTTATTAATAAGCAATCTTACAGCATTAAAGTCACGAAGAGATTTACTCGTCAATATTCATTAATGAATAAAAATTACATGTGTGATGACTTAGCATTTCATTTGAATTCATTTTTTTCATGTACATGTATACGAACGTAAATGAACTCCGGGTCTTTGACTACTGTACTTTATCCGTATGACTAAATTTTATTATTTCAATGTGGAGAATTTATGTTTCGGCATGTATATTCATCCTTATTTTAAAGTTACTTTATTTATTCCCCGGGACCACATTTCGTGGCTCTTAGTGATCTACCTACAGAGATACAGAACGTGCCCCTATGTTGCGAATAAGGGAGGACCCTCTCGTTTGGAGGGGATGGGTAGTTAGGTTATATTTCAGGAATAATGACCAGCGGATCAAAACAGGTCAGAGTGCAACGCACAAAGCATATATATAATTGTTCGCGTCCTGAATATAGATGAAATATTGCCCGCAGGAAGTTAAGCAAACTTTGAATCAATAAATAGATCAATGTTATTTATTCCTTGTTAAATCTTCTCCAATAGGCACGTTGTACGTCGACTTAATTACTTTGAATTGACCCTCTCCTTTTTTTCTCTGCATAACATCTGTCAACATAACATTACTATTTATTTACTTTGACATTTCAAATAAACTTCATTTCTGACTACCAATGCTTATAAAGTTTCTTACTTCAAATTATAATGTTTTAATTGGCCTGCAGTGGAATATCTACATGGACAATTAGGCATTGGTAGTAAGCAATAACGCTGCTACTTTTACTATTTTTGGCGGTGTTGCACGAAATGCAAACCCGTTTATTGTATGATGAAATCGGCCGGGCGAAATAGGGTATCTACTTTTGTAATTAGCTCCTCCTACAGTCAGGTTTTAACACAGAGCTCTGAAACTTACCAGAAAGATTGGACATGTATATTCAAGTTGTTCATCTGCAATTATGGAATTGTTCAAGGATTTGTTTCCTAATTTTCCGAACTTGTGAAATCATTCATTTTTCGGAACATTTGCAGAAGACAGTTCCTATTTAGTGTAATCAACTCCTCCTTCATTTTTCAACCAGATCTCTGCAACTGCACAGAATTATTGCACACGCATTGAGATTGTGCACCTGATATTATGGAATTATTCGAGAATTTTTTCCTAATTTTCCAGGCTTGAGAACTTAGTATTTTTTCAGAACATTTGCAGAAGACGCCTACTTTCTGTAATCAACTCAGTCCATAGTTTTCAACCGCGAGCTCTTCACAGGAAGATTGCACATGTTATGAAGTTTTGCAGCTGCTATTATGGAATTGTTCAAGGATTTCTTTCCTTGTTTTCCAGACTTAGGAATTTAATCATTTGTTAAGAAGATTTGAGTTATTAGACGTTATACATATTTCGTGTAATTTACTCTTCCTACACTTTTCAACCCAGATCCCTGAAACTTCACAGAAAAATTTCACATGTATTGAAGTTGTGCACCTGCTAATTTGGAATTGTTCGAGGATTTTTTCTTAATTTTCTATTCTTTTTCAGAACCTTTGCAAAGGACGGTACATATATAGTATAATCAGATCCTCCTGCAGTTTCAACCCAGATGTGTGATACTTCAGAGAAAAGATTGAACATATATTGAAATTGTGCGCATGCTATTATGGAATTGTTTTATGATTTTGTTTTATTCATTTTCCAGACTTTTAAAAGTAATTGTTAACACATTTTTACATGATAGTTCAGTTTTTTGTAATTAAATCCTCCTACATTTTTTTAAATTGAAGCCTTGAAGATCTAACAGGGTTGATTTTTAATGATTCGATGAGAAGTATTTGTTACAGAATATTTCAAAATTTCATGCTGCTCCACAGATTTCGACAATAAAGCGTGAAAAAGACGATTATCTCAATTCTAGACTCTAAATTCCTATGCTTTTATTCTTCTTTAGTAACTTTATCTTTTCTTTACGGGAAATTCTTCACAAACATCTCAAATAATAAAGTTCCACAAGCGTGTTCAATTTGAATTATGCAAATAAACACATGATACAACACCTACTGATTTTTTACTAGCAAACACGCGAAATTTGAAATTTAGCCCTAGGCTAGGTGGAATGTTTAACACAGCCAGGGAGCTTTTAATACAGGTTGAACTAGAGGAATGTATTCACACGAATACGACTAACCCGCCTGCCCAATTTGTTTTCTAGCACAAATGTTGAACACCATTACTGAATGTAAACTTCACATCCTTGATTCTTTATAAAATATCACAGCGTACACGACCAATTTCGACGCTTTTTACATTTTTCGCTATGTCAGTATTTTCCTACTTGCCAGCGAAAACGTTAACATCTTATTTCTGACTAAAAATGTGCACCATTTAGTTTCCAATTTGTCTGTAATATGCTGAAAAATACGAAAGCCCAGAAGGCTCATTCGAAATTCGAGAATAGAAATTCGAAATTCGAGATTCGAAATTCAATATAGTTCAAACCAATCAGATTGCGTGTGACATAATCGTCTACCAATCAGAATAGTTCTTATATATATTTGAGATTCAAAATTCGAGATTCGAGATTCGAAATTCGAGATTCGAAATTCGAAAATCGAGATTCGAAATTCGAAATTCAATATAGTTTTAGCCAATCAGATAGCGTGTGACATAATCTCTACCAATCAGAATTCCTTGGTTATATCGTGCATAAAGCGAGGCACGCTCCTAACACGTCACCCACTGTATAAAGTCCGCGGCCAGGCTTTCCTTATTGTGATCGGACACCCCCCCCCCCAACGAGAGGGTCTCCCTATGCGCCATCTAGGGACGTACTGGGCTGCAGTGTGGGCCGAGAATTGAGAACACTCCTAGTAAATTTGTGTTGTGTATACACGATGTGGAAAAGAGGTCAAATTCAAATATTTAAAAGGTTTGTATAACTAATTTCTGTGATATGCGAATTCTCTGTTTTGAAAGCTTCTTCAGCATGCAAAATGTAATCTCTTTACATGATTTACTTAAGGGACGTATCGTTGCGCGGAATACAAATCGGACACATTTGTGGGGCAAACTAAATCCGATTAGGAATCGGGCATGTTTGCGGAACTGGACAGACAGTTTATAATGTCCCTGATTAATGTTAAATCTTGAATTATCAGCTTATTTTGCGGTAAAAAAGTACATTTTTTAACTTCTAAATAAATTCGTTCGATACGTGAAAACACTGTTTACATTACTTTACTTCAAATATTTGAGATGTTGAATTTCAGAAGATTTATGTATGGATCAATCTGTCCATTTCAATAGCCGGAAGATGATCGAGAAGATTGAATCAATCAATCAATCAATCAGATTGTTCCATTTTTAACGGATTTGGAACGAGTAAACTGCACTGACGAATTGATATTTATCGGTGACCGGCCACTGATCTCTACTGTTCTCATAGATTAACATGTTTACCTGAGAAAATGATATAGATCGTAACTTCGTTTGAACTTATTTAATCTAAACATGTCTAAAGGAAAGTACACATTTGGTAAGTCAAAATGATGATTGATGTTTAGTTATTTTTAATGTAGAAAATTTAAATTGTTCTCGTATTATAATTTTAAATAGATTTTATTTATTTATTATATAAATACGTTGTTGAAATATGGGATTTAATAAAAATAATATTATTTCTCCTCATAAACCGCAAGTCTAATGTACGAATGAAATTTGTTTCATTCTGGACCTACATTCCTGATCTTATTTAGGTCAATACTCTGTACAATTTAAGGACAAGATAATCAAAAACATGTAAACGATAAGATATTTGACAAATACGATAAGAACTTTCTCTTTATCTTCGGTAGTCTTTTCTTTTCCTGGATTTGATGTTTTCCTAAGTGGGTGTCTTGTGAGAGGCAGTCCTCTTCCGAGCACCCAAGTAAATCAGTGTTTGTGTTTTTCACTTTCACTTTCTACTCTTGTTCGTGTATTGTGTGTGTATGTCTAAAATTTGTCTACTTAGTCGTCCTTCGAATGGCTTTTGTTAGTCAGTCGGATTACTTCATTTTTTCATAAAACCTATATTACATACAGAACTCAGTTTGTGTTATTGTATTTGTTCTAAAATTATAAGTACCATATGCCATTGTATTCTTTAAATTAAAACTTTCTACATACTGAGCAGTCCATTTTAGACATATTTTAACCATGTTCCGTGAAACTGCAGCCATATAGAATGAAATTTATTTTCTTTTTTCGCGTTAAGTGGCAGTGACCAGTGTCATATCGTCGCCGATCGAAACACATTGGGTTCTTCAGAATTATCGCCACTACAGAGGAACGTATTCAAAAATCCCTGTTTCGATCTATTTTTAATTTCTTACCCTTTGCAGGCATTGTGGAAATTACGCTTTATTGTGAAACCACGTTAGGATACATACGAATGCTTCGGCCTAACTAACCGTTCAGCCCTATACCAAAGCCGAGAAGGACCATTCAAAATTCAGAATTCAGAATTCGGAATTCAGATTTCAAAATTCAGAACTCCAGAAATTGTCGACTCAAAATTTCCCGCGCTTTCTTTATTCCAAATTCAGAAGTTAAAAAAATACCATTTTCCCGCTTTACAACACGCGATGATATTAAGTAAATTCCGGCTGTATTGGAAGGAAAATGGCAGCAGGTGTGTGCTTTACTATAATGGTAAGTATTCTACATTTAAAGTGTATCCTAAATAAAATAATGTTCGATTGTCTTATTGGGGTGTAATTATTCCAAAAGTTTTTATTAGCATCCCCAGTATACTTGTCTCAGTTTGACACCATTTCTATTTAACAATGTGATTAACACATGTAAAACATTTCAACATGAATATTAATCACTCAAAGTGATACCAAGAATTTTGTCGATCATACAAGATGACAAAAACATTTTGTTTCAACTCTTAGGCTGCCTATTGTATTTACTATACTGTTATTTGTGGGGATACAAATACTAGCAAGATTTTAAGATAACCAAACATTGAGATATCCTGAAGATGCATTAATTCATTGAAGTCCGTTCATTAATTGTATTAATGTCTTGTCTTATTTTCCATTTCAACTTAATCGTTTCGAAATAAATCGCAATAAAATTAATAGTATTCTTAAAATATTTTCAGATATGTATTTCAGTAACAACAATAACTGGTACATATGCTGTTTTCAACGACGGTCATCCTCTTTTGGATACCAATATTTATTCAAAAGACGAGCTAGTCAAAGCATATTTTGAAAGAGGATATACAAATGTTGAAATTGCACATTCATTGGCAATCGGACATTACATCATATTGAGTGTGACTACTGTTAAAAGAATTTTGAAACGACTCAATCTTAAACGTAGGACAATACCTGATAGTATGGAAGACATTGTAAAGGCCATCTTGAAGGAGAAGGAAGATTCTGGTTCCTGTCTTGGATACAGGACAATGTGGAAGAGACTACACTTACGACATGGATTAAAGGTAAAAAGAGATGATGTTATGTTAGCAATGAAAATCATTGATCCTGAAAGTGTAGATAGACGAAAAAAACATAGGTTATTACGACGTGTTTACTGTAACCCTGGTCCTAATTATATGTGGCATATACACGGAAATGATAAACTTAAACCGTATGGTTTCGCAATTCATGGTTGTATAGATGGATTTTCCAGGCGCATTTTGTGGTTAGAGGTTGGTCCGTCTAATAACAATCCCTATATAATAGCCGCATACTACCTCGGTTGCCTTAAAAGCTTGAAAGTTACACCTAAAATAATAAGATCCGACCATGGAACGGAAAATCAAGTGGTATGTTTTCTTCAGTCGTACTTTCACCTGAACGATGACGAAGATACTCAGAAATGTTTCATTTTTGGGAAAAGTTGTCATAACCAACGAATTGAGTTTTACTGGAGCATTTTACGAAAACAATTTAACGACTGGTTTATGGTAATTTTTAAAGATTTGAGAGATTCTTGTAGATATGATGAATCCGATCCATTGCACCGTGAATGCTTACGATATTGTTTTCAAGGCTTTTAAGGAAGGGACTATACAATATTGCATCAGAATGGAATAGACATCGACCACAAGTAAATAGGCAGAGTGAAAGTCCGCGTGGCATTCCAGACATTCTTTATTTTTTTTCCAGAATCCGTTAACTGCAGGAGTTATGGGACAAAAGTGGATGAAAATGAAATTGAAATGTGCCAGGAAATGTATGTCCGCGAAGTACCAAATTTGTATGGTTGCTGTGGAAATTTCCTTGAAATAGTAAACATACTTAAGCCAAATTGTGACGAACCTTCAACCACTGAGGAAGCTTTGGCTCTGTTTTTTGAAATAGTTCAGTTAATAGACGAAATTGTTAGATAGATTTAATATCGTTTTATCGGTCTTTTTCGACCAAATAAATTTTATGACAAATAATGGCATTCTTTCTAATAGATTACAAATAAAGTCTTCAGCACGACAACTTAAGAAAATTGTTGCAAGTTTGCCTTGTGATGACATAAATTTTGTTTGAAAACGGTAGCTTACGTAAATCATAAAACAAAGGGTATGACCCTGTTTTATGTTCGCAAGATGGGTCAATTTTTCGACATTGTCTTAAGTTTCTAGAAAGCAGTCAGATCAAAATATGTTAAGTGTATTTTATGAAACAAATTTCCTTTTGTTTAAAATATAGTTGTATTAGGGTCTTGACTAAAAACGTCAATTTAATTTAAAAAAAATGGCACAATTTCGATTTAAATATCTTTTTTTCAGGAATAAGGATTTTTACAACCAAACAAATTTTAAGGTTATGCAAAAGATAAACAGCTATATATTCTTTATGAGACAGAAATTGGGTTTGGTTGTACATGCCCTCAATATTTGGAAAACAAAACATTTATACAAAAATACATTACATTTGATAAAACTGGATTTGTAGTAAGGTTAGGTCATGAATAAATCAAAAACGAACTATATTTCACAAGAATAGAATTTGTATTATAAAATATATATATCATACTATGATTCCTCTAAGTTTTTAATTTTAAACATTTCGGAGAAAATTGAGAAATTGTCCCAGCTAGTGAACAAAAATCAGGGGAAAGTGGCCATTCTTCTTTCCTGGAAGATGTATACTGAGCACAGATTGTTTCCTGCTAATGAACCCCAAAACGTTCATTTTTAGAAATTTTGCTGATGGTTTTTTTCCGATGCAATCAGATTAGCTAACTTCGCTTTTTACCCTTTGAACCTTCAAGACGCTCTTATATGGAAACGAATATCACAGTACTATTTCTCTGTTTTTCCATGGGATATTTTTTACCGTTTCATTCCTAATAAACGAAATCAGAATTTCAACAGCTTTTTAATGCATCTGCTATCTTTTTTAAAAATAGCACTTGTTGCATTAATTGTGGTAGAAGCAATTGAGTTATCTGGATGTTTAATAAAAGACTTAAAGTTCATGTCCATCGTCCCGATATAACATAAATAGAGTTGCTAGGGCGAAAAAAAAAGAACCCACTCTCTCAATATTTGGAACGTCACATTTCTACTGCATATAATTCAGTTTTTCCTATACATGTAGGACATATGTATCAATTTCTGACTCTTCTATAAACCGCCGCTGTCTCCATAACCGGTTTAGGTCAAGGTTCTTAAAATTCATCTTTAACGACATCTGAATAGGTGTTTTTTGTGGGTGGTAGCAGCAGTTGCAGATAGTTTCAAATTCAAGCATCCTCACAAGTCAGGGTTTCTGTGTCCACGAAACCCTGACAAATTTAGGTTGGAAATTCCCGGGCTAGAAGATTTCATATGACGTCAAACCTGCATATCAACTAATGAAATTGCTTGAATTAAGCAAGTGTTTGGCAGTAGTCATCCTTACTCCTTCTTGCGTGGGAAGAAAACGTAACGCAACTATGCAGCACATCCGTTTGGTTTATTTACAATGGACATCGGGATATCCCCTAACCAAGTCGTGAATGAAAGCGAGCTTTTGATTGGCTACATTCAGGTATAATGTAACCCATCAAAATAGTGACTTCTAGCCCGGGAATTTCCTAGCCAAGTTAGTCAGGGTTTCGTGGACACACAGAAACCCTGACTTATGAGGATGAATTCAAGTAGAAAAGCAAAGTACCAATGGGTCAATTTGAATGTAGGATATCCGAAAAAACAAAGACAAAATTTTGGTTGCTTTTGGCTGTGTGATATCTGAGGAAATTATTTTTAAAAATATGTACGACGTATATGCCAAGTGATGGCAATAGCTCACACAGCCTTCTGCGAAATGAGCTAAATACAGTAGTTATTAAGAATTTTTTTTACTAGGTACCTGAGAACAGATACATTTTTTTCAAAGTCATTCAAAGCTGTCTATATATGTTTTCTGAAAGATTCTAACACTTCTAATGCATTTGGTCGGTCGTTGGATTTATAGTTTAAACAGTTGGCAAGAATGTTTTTGACTGGTTGTGCTATCTTCTCAAGTGCTACTGGTGTTTTGTGTTCCTTTAAGATCTCTTTGACATCTTCAGGGCTATCAAGGTCGCCCCAGGCTTCTTCTTCTGCAAACAGCTCGACTAGGGAGGCACCAAGGGACCAGATGTCTGATTTCGTTGTTGCATTCTTTCCAAGCAAAATTACCTCAGGTGCCATATATGCTGGTGTACCTGGTTGTCCACCAAGATTGGTCATTGAGTAAGAGGTATAATTTTTTACTCGACTTACACCCAAATCACACAGCTTAGTTACATATGACTGTCTATCAATGAGAATGTTGGCAGGCTTAATATCTCTATGTATGATCGGATGTTCCAATCCATGTAGATAGCTCACTGCTTGCAAACACTGCATGCTAATATGTAATTTATTTTGAAAGGTAAGGTTACATATAATTTTAACATTATCATCGAAAATGACATCTTCCATGTTGAAACCGATAATAAATTCTGACACAAGGAATATACTACATACATCATAAGCCACAGCCATAAGCTGCACAATATTAGGATGTCTGATTTTAGAATGGATTTTTATCTCTTCTTCAACCATGGATTTTATTTTATTTTGACTTCTTTTTTTCAGCTCTACTATTTTGATGGCAACACAAGACCCTATCCAGCTACCCTTGTATACTCTTGCAAATGCACCTTTTCCTATTTCATCTGCCTTGCTAAAATGAAGGTCTGTAACAGCTATGATGGGGATAAGTGGTTGTTCCCCTTTACTATCACCCCTTGGTGACTCTTTTAGTTCCTCAAAAATAATTTTTTCTGAATTCTGCCTTCTTGTTCCATCTTCAACTTGGCAATAATATGTGCCAGTGTCTTTTATTTCTAATAAGACGTATTTATTGCCACAGTTTATCAATTCATCATTTTTGAACCATCGGTACAGCAATGATTCAGTTCCATGATTCCTACAAACGACACCAATGACAAGTTCATCACCATCTATACCAAAAATTTCATTAGGTCCATGTACTATAATTGAATTTTTATTAGATGAATCATTCGGAAAAACAAACTTTATTTGGGTTTCCTCAGACTGATATTCAAGACCTACAACGGTTTCTTTTAGCATACCTGGAGATACCTTTGCATCCAGATACACCCTTCCATCTTTGCTAATATGGTGAATGGTAAAGTCACTGTCTAATGGATCTGAAACTTCAATGCCGTTTTCCTGCTGTAGAACCTCTTTAACTTGATTTCGGCCTATAACATTGATGGATACATTGTCCATACTGTATAATGATGGTTTCTGTTTTACGTACTTTATTTTTATGGTGGAAATCTCAATGAGTTTAAGTTTGTTTTTGATGCTAACCATAGTACTTGATGACGGAAAAGATGTAGGTTTTATCGTTGTTTCATGTACTGTTGCTGTCTCATCTGACCATTCGTTGGTTCTTTTTTTCTTATTTGTTGGTAACATTCCTTGTTGTTTAATTAAACATGTATCGATGTTCATTGTTGTTATCATCCTTGACTCGATGGAAGTTTCAATTTCCCCTGAGCAACCTGTGCTTCTTTTCGTATTTGTCGATATATTTTCTTCTTGTGATGTTAAACATGTATTTGTATCCTTCTTTGTCATTAAAATTACAGATGATCTCGATGGAAACAGTCCTCTGCATGACAAGTGAGTTTTATATGTACATTCAACTCCATTAAGGTCTGTGAAATATTTGATAGGTTGCAATGTAAAGTCAGCTATTTCAACCTTCATTTCCTCAATGGTACCTTTGGTTGATTTGCCTCCTTCAAAATATATCTCTTTTGCTTTTTGCAAGATTTCTTCATATTTTACATTTCTGTCCATTTGGAATTCTCTTGTTCCGCCTCCATCACAGGCTAATACTTGTTTATACCCTTTTTTGGAAGAATATTTGCTTTCGTTATAGTGCATCCACTGGAACCTTACAGCAACGATATCAGACTCTTTCTTTTTGTTCTTTTGATTTACCTGCAATGTAATAAAAAAAGTATTTGTCTTAGTAAATGAGTTTTCCACATAATACATTTACATTTAGCCATAAACAAATAAATGTTAAAGGTGTTTGCTTCCACTGTCAACCAAGTTCTGTACTTAGATCTTATGGGACATAATATTAACTGTGGACATTAAAAAGGGCAGAAAATTCTAATTACCAAATATTGAATTTTGAATTATGAATTTTGAATTCTGAGTTTTGAATTTTGAATTCTAACTTATGAATTTTGAATTTTGAATTCTAACTTTTGAATTTTGAACTCTGAAATCTGGATTTTGAATTCTAAATTTTGAATTCTGAATTCTGGATTTTGAATTCTGAATTCTGAATTTTGAATTCTAACTCTGAATTTTGTATTTTGTATTCTAAATTTTCAATTATAAATTCTGAATTTTGACTTTTGAATTCTCTAAATTTTGAATTTTGAGTTCTAAATTCTAAATTTTTCCCCGGTGGCAAAAGAATGCAGACAGCAGCTCTATTGTCGTAAGAGGCGACTGAAGAGGACCCAGTACCCTGACCATTGCATCAGGCCGCTTTGTCCACAGTGACTGGTATGTGTTTCACAAGTGATTGAATAGGGTAACCCTGTCATATTGTATGCTGGGATTGCCAGGATAAAAGACAGAAAACCTTATGCAAACAAGTTAGGCATCATGTTGATAATTATTGCACATTAAAGAACACTGCTGTAACTTGGCTAAAAGAAAGAGCTTCAGTTCCACCTCTTCAGTAAGAGTTCGAATCCCACTTTGTAAATTGCAAAAATGGTTCACTCAACTGTGTATGTAGTTAGGTTAGTTACCTGCCCAAAGTCAGTGGTTTCCTCCGGGCAATCTGGTTTCCTCCAACGATAAAACTGACTACCCTGTATAACCCGTAAGAGTCAAAATTCATTAACCCCAACAAACAAACAAACAAAACTAATTACTTATTCTGGGGGCAAAACTGACCTTGGGATATTACTTTCTGGGAAGCATTACTTACTGTGGGGCATTACCGATTTTAGACAGTACTGACAGATAAATTATAAAAGGGTATTAGATATGCTCTTTTTAAATGAATGGACCGGATTAGGATCTGCTTCATCCTGCAATACCAACTTTAAGCCTCAGAAAATCTATTCTTACCTCTGTCACAGAATTGCACTACTAACAAATTGGAACAGTTAAGACAGAGATTAAATTGCAAAAGATATCAACTATTTACTTACATTTGGAGGCTGTAATGGTTTTCTTTTATTTTGTCCAGCTTTTTCGCACCTTATAGCCTCAGCTAAACTCCTGATCTTCTCTTGTTGGGTTTCTGTTAAATTGGAAATAATTGAAAGTCATGTAAGTCACTGTGTGTATCAACATCTGACTGTTGTTTTTTTTCAACCAGACCCTGAAACCAAATTGGAAGAGGGACGTTTGGCACCAAGAAGCCTGTTTTGACCCACCACTTTCTCTGAAATGCAGGTACCAAGACGTCAAGGCTTCTGTAGTTGTCATTGTTCTAGTAGTTTGTTACTTTTTTGTCAAAGGATTTTTTTACAAAGCCCATTGCCGATTGATACTTTTTTTTCTACCTTTATTAATCCATTGACAACTTCATCATGACTGGGCATTTCCCATTTTTACCACTATTGTTAGTAATTGTTCATGTCCTTTTTTGTTGTTCAATTTTAAATAACTTATTCTTTGGTTATATTGAGATGGAGATCATATATAATTTGAGATTAATATTGAAAAAAAAACCTAAATACAAATAGGTTGAATTTCGAAAAGGGACCTACATTAAATGTAGATTTTCCATTTTAAGCAAAGTACTTGTCATTTGTTCCCTAGAAACGGAACATCAAATTTGAGTAGTATAAACGCAAAGTTTTATAGTTTATCAAGAATGACACATATTGTGAAATACCTGTTTTCTTTAGCAGATGATATTTCCTTGTTTCACCATTCCAACCATCACTTGGCTCAATAAATGAATCACCCCTTTTAATAACTAATGTTCTAGCATTGTTGTGGTCTTTAAAAAACAAGCCTATTGATTGTGGGAACAAATTATCTGCAACAGAACAAAAACTGCAATTCAAATATTTTCATTTTGTTCTTTTGGTAATGAAAACAAAATAAGTATAACCAAAGATAAATCACAAAAATGCGACATGTAGTACAAAAATGTATTGGTATACATTTTTAACTAAATTCCTGCACCTTCTTCATGACCCCAGTTTTAGCTTGTTTGCTGACAAAAAACTGCATACAGACAATGAATGTTATCTTTAACTTGAACTTTAAATATGGCTTCCCTTGCCATATACATGTAGAACACAAAGTTGTTACCGAACTAAAAGAGAATTTATTTAGTCAAGCTTTAGAAACAAGAAGAAATACTAGGCCTTACCGAGTCAAAATATAGTTTTCATGACCCCAGTTTTAACTTGTTTGCTGACAAAAAACTGCATACAGACAATGAATGTTATCTTTAACTTGAAGTTTAAATATGGCTTCCCTTGCCATATACATGTAGAACACAGAGTTGTTACCGAACTAAAAGAGACTTTATTTAGTCAAGCTTTAGAAACAAGAAGAAATACTAGGCCTTACCGAGTCAAAATATAGTTTATGGCTTAAACATGTACAGGTATTAATATTGAACTTTAACTTTAAATATGGCTTCCCTTGCCATATACATGTAGAACACAAACTTGTTACCGAACTAAAAGAGAATTTATTTAGTCAAGCTTTAGAAACAAGAAGAAATACTAGGCCTTACCGAGTCAAAATATAGTTTTTGGCTTAAACATGTACAGTTATTTAAAAAAGAATATGATATACAAATATTGAGATCCTAATCTACCTCCATGTTCAGCATCAAATGCTCTACAAAACTGTTCATTTGGTCCAATTTGTACTACAACCTTTCAAGAGTTATTGCCTCTTCGTTGCACAATTGACTGTTTTCACAGTTTTTACTCCATATCTCGAAAACCGCAAGAAACTAGATATCAGTGAGATGGTATCCATCTTTGTGGGCGGCGTCTGACCTTGAGGTCAAGGACAAAGGTCATCAACCATGGTATGTGACATATCACCTTGATATTATCTACCCACATTCCAAACATCAAAAGCCTACCTCAAAAGATAAAAAATGTATAGCCGGTACATGAATTTGTCATTAGTAGGTATTTATCAACACCATCAAAATTAGGGTCATCTTGATCCTCATTTTTATTTTCATCTTTATGTAAATGATAAATTTGACATGCAAAACAAACTAAATCATAGTTGTTTTCCAAAATGGCAAATGCTAGTGGTGAGAAAAATAAATGCAACCTACTTAACACAGATTCTTTTAAAGAGTTTTCCTCCAGCGGAACTTTATAATAACCATCATCCTCATCCACAACTAACATAATGTAGTTTGCCTGAAATATAATGAAAAGATAATACTAGTACATTCATTAAACTGGCAGGTGACAGGGAGGTGAAATAAAGGCATACAAAAATTGAAAATGTATGAAGCTTCTTTAGTATACACTTAAATTTTGTCTGGCCTTGGAAATAGTCAAAATCAGTTACTGTTGTATGTGTTTATCGAGACAAGAGGTACAATTTAATCAAGACAGGACCTACACATGTATGAGACCATTTCAGGTTTTAGAATATGCTGTTGTCTAATCGACTGATGATGCGACAATTGACTTTCCTTTAAAACTTTTTGAAACAACTTTGCATGCCATATTTTAAACTTCAAACTTAGTGGGGTCTAAGTTTTTCTTTCTGTTTTAAGAAATTTCTGGACAATTTGGAAGCGGCGCTTTTATATCACAGCAAAACTTTAATGCTGCTTATTATCTGCATAGAATCCGCTGTTGTAAAAAGCAGTATTTAATCAACATGCATAATTACCACTTAATTAGTACCTGCATAATTAGCAATACTTAAACCCCACTTTTAGCCAACTTAAACTTTACTGATTTTCTAAGTAGAAAAAAGGCAAATTACAGTCAATTGATTATACCTGCTTGAATCCAACTGCACTTTTGTAATAAAAAGGCAAAATATAAAATAATTAAAAAAATGCAAGCAAACAATTTTTTCCAAGGGGGTGCAGCATTTAGTGTAGTCAAGAAGAGACAGCTAATCTGCATAAAACTTTCAATGACCATAGAATAAAATCTATGCATTGAGTGAAAACATACAAAAAACACAGAGGCTCTTAAGAGCCTGTATCGCTCACCTGATTTTATAGGCAATAAAGATGGCATTTCCCTGATGTTAAACTAAGTGCTGTAATTTTCAATAAACTTTAAAGAGGACCATCCAAACAATATTGCTAGAAAGTTTTGTTTCCATTGGTTAACTGGTTTCATAGAGAAGAATTTTTTTTTAATTTGCCCATTGGGTCCTATGTTAATCTAAGGCCTGTGGTGGTGGCCATTTTGAATTTCCAATTTGCAATTAAAAACATAAACTTTAAAGAAGACCATCCAAACAATATTGTCAGTTAGTTTTGTTTCCATTGATGGGTTTTTTCAGAGAAGAAGCCCTTTTAAAACTTTTTCCCATAGGGTCCACTGTTAATCTATGTAATGCTGTACATGTGGTGGCCATTTTGATTTTCCTATTGGCATAAAAAACATAAACTTCAAAGATGACCATCCAAACAATATTGCTAGTAAGTTTTGTTTCCATTGGTTAATCAGTTTCAGAGAAGAAACCTTCTAAAACTTTTTCCCATAGGGTCCACTGTTAATCTACCGGTATGTAATGCTGTGGTGGCCATTTTGATTTTCCTAAACATAACGCTAGTAAGTTTTGTTTCCATTGGTTAATCGGTTTAGAGAAGAAGCCTTTTTGAACTTTTTCCCATAGGATCCTATGTTAAACTAAGTCATGTGGTGGTGGCCATTTTGATTTTCCCATTGGCATAAAAAATACAAACTTTATAAAGGACCATCCAAAATAATATGTTAGTAAGTTTTGCTTTCATTGGTTAACCAGTTTCAGAGAAGAAGCCTTTTAAAACTTTTTCCCATAGGGTCCTATGTTAAACTTTGTCCTGCGTTGGTGGCCATTTTGAATTTCCAATTGTCATCAAAAACATAAACTTTATAGAGGACCATCCAAACAATATTGCTAGTAAGTTTTGTTTACTTGGTTAACCGGTTTCAGAGAAGACGCCTTTCTAAACCTTTCCCTATAGGGTCCTATGTTAAACTAAGTCCTGTGGTTAGTTGCCATTTTGAATTTCTTTTAGGATAAAAAACACAAACTTTATAGAGGACCATCCAAACAATATTGCTAGTAAGTTTTGTTTCCATTGGTTAACCAGTTTCAGAGAAGAAGCCTTTTAAAACTTTTTCCCATAGGGTCCTATGTAAAACTAAGTCCTGCGGTGGCAGCCATTTTTAATTTCCAGTTGGCATAGAAAACCTAAACTTTTTAAAGGACCATCCAAAAAATATTGCTAGTAAGTTTTGATTTGATTGGTTAAACGGTTTCAGAGAAAAAGCCCTTTTAAACTTTTTTCCCATAGTGTCCTATGTTAAACTAAGTTTTGCGGTGGTGGCCATATTGGTTTTCCAATCCAAATACAAACTTTGTATAGGTCCATCCAATGAACATTATGGCCAAATTTGGTTTCAATTCGCCAAGTGGTTTCAGAGAAGAAGTTTATAGACGCTGACAACAACGCCGACGGACGCAAAGTGATAACAATAGCTCATAAGTCCCTTTCGGTCAGGTGAGGTAAAAAGGACCAAATACTATAGTGTTACTGAGCATAAAATCCAAGCATTATAGGCAGAAACATAAGTAAGAACACATACTAGTACTAGTACACAAAAACCATGGCATATGGAAATAAAGGGTATAAATTAAAACATTATTATTTAGCAGCAATATACTAGTATATATACAAATAAGCATAGCAATTACTAGTAGCATATTACTAGTATCTTAGTGCGTGATGTTGGGAGTCATTAATATAAAGGTACAAATGAACTGGGAAATTTTGGCAGGACTTAGTTATCGGAAAACATTTACCGAAAGATATGTTCTATGGAGGGATCGTTTACACAAGTTTGAAAGTATAGTTGTAAGTACATGCATTAATTGTGACATTCCTACATATTCAAAATCTCAGTATTAGATTTTGAATATTTTGGAATTTAACTGAGAAATCTAAATTACCGGTACACTGTATTCAATTTGTATTGTGCTGAGAATTGTGTAGCTGATTTAAGAATGGTCATATATTGCATATGTCTTCATTTATTTTGTAGACTAATTCCAAAGGCCACCCTAACTATTGATGTGAAACAACCAATACAAGGAACAGCTACCAAACCTGCTCATCCATTCAGTCAAAACAACATTAAATGATGAGCCAAGCCCAACCAGGGTAACAGCAACTCTTCTTGTACTAGTATGTCCATGTGCAATAATGTTAATACTAGAACGAATAATCGTACCCTAGCTTTTTTTCTTTTTCTTTTTTTTTTTTTTTTGGGGGGGGGGGTTAATCCGACAAATCACAAAACGAACTTCCGATTATAACGGCAGTAAAATTCGGCCTATGTTAATGCAATAGCTAGTCTATACATGTTTTACAACCAGTAAATGACTGTTGTTATTTGATAAAATATCCAGTTTTGCTAAATTTTCTAGAAATAAACACAAAGATTACTTTGTCAACACTGAGGTTACCAGTTCAAGTCTCGCTGCGGCAGGGTGTGCTCGACTCCAATTTTAATTGACAAGGATTGCCAGTTTTCCCACCAAAGGTCTGGTTTTCTCCAGGTACTCTGGCATCCTTCCCCAATATTTACAACACAAATATGTTTTAAGTATTAATTGACATTGACTGTTTTAGTGTTTTTTTTATTTTGTAAACGTGGGTTTATGTTCAGTGTTTGCTTGTAAGATGAAACAATTTAGATACATTTGCATTTGTAGTGTGTAAGCTGCTAAGCAATAATAAAGTTTTTAGAGAGCAAGCTTAAAGAAAGCACTTGGATCACTGGTAAGTTCATGAAGTAATTATAATTATAGAAAATCATATTCATTGAACTGTAGGTTTATTAAATGTAACTAATACTGAAGTCAGGATAAATTCTTATAAGTTTTATTCTTAAAGAAGCACACAAAATATCAAACAATGGTTGTTTACACATATAACATACTCATTTATTAGGTTGTAAACTTAAATGCTTCTAAGAAGGGGAAGCAACTCATATAAGGAGAAGATCTATCAAACAAGTTTACATCTTCATACTCATTGTGTTACAAAGTGTGTAAATTATATATACTAGTATGTCTCTTTTTATTATATTCGTAAAAATATCTTTTATTCATGATTGTTTATTTTAGTATCAGGAGCAAAATTGTTTAGCTACATGTATCTTTGGAAATCATGTAATTCTTGAAAAAAATTTTTTTTAAAGTTTTATTAATTGAAAACCATTGTATTTTCAGATTTCTGTTTCGCATATGGTAATTAGAGAAGAGATCTGATGAGAGTGGAAAAGATGAGAAAAACTAAAACAGTCAAAGTCAATTAAAACTTATTTATGTTGTAAATATTTTGTAAATAATTACTTTCATCTTATATTATGTTATGTTTTAAAGGTTACATTATGCATCCATAAATATTGATGCTCAAATAAACTTGTGTGATTGTAATTTGTTTATCATTTCTTAATCCTTTTAAACAGAATGAAGCTAGAGCTACATAACAACAAGTACAAAAAAAGATATGTTTAGAAAATGGCTAAATTTCAGTTTTAACTCATGGAGCACAGTAATTCTGCTTTTAGCTGTTAAACAGTTCAACCTACACCAAATTTGCAATTTTTAATATCATATATGCTTCCAATCCACATACAATTACAACTTTATTTTCACATGAGAGGCTAACACTTAAAACAGACTTTTTTATTTCAAGCTTAAAACAAGCTGACAACTTGAAACAGGCTAATGGCATCTCCAACTTAAAGTACGCCGAGATCATACACTTAGAACACGCTGGTATATTCCGCTTTTGTACAATTACTATAGTCTACTTTTTTACCACTGACAACTAATATTCCACTTTAAATCAGCAGTTATCATCAAGTTTATTAATTAAAAATAGTATCACTGCAATCATATTAAAGGATAGCTTTTTCCCAACTTACATGTAAAATCTCCTGGGAAAGTAGGCACTTTCAATAAAAAGTATGCATTGTCTTAATAAAAATAAGTCCTAAGGTAGAAGATATACATATTTACCATATTTTAAATATAAATCTTACACCGATCTAATTTTTTCATTCAGTTTCTAAAAAAAATTGGCATATTCAATAAAAAATATGTTTTGTCTCAATAAAAATATGTCCTTATTGAGAAAAAATGCCATGTTTTTAAAAAAAATCTTGCACGGGTCAAAGTTTCATCCTGTTTTTACGGAACAAGGTATTTTCATTAAAAAGTATGCTTTGGCGCATTAAAAAAA
Organism: Limnoperna fortunei; assembly: GCA_944474755.1. NCBI lineage: Eukaryota > Metazoa > Mollusca > Bivalvia > Mytilida > Modiolidae > Limnoperna > Limnoperna fortunei. Next base: position 47,156,788 of record OX104116.1, read on the forward strand.
AATGTCCAAAATCAAAAACGCATATTAAACCAGAGGCTCTTAAGAGCCTGTATCGCTCACCTGATTTTATAGGCAAGGAAGATGGCATTTCCCTGATGTTAAAGTAAGTCCTATAATTTTCAATAAACTTTAAATAGGACCATCCAAACAATATTACTAGAAAGCTTTGTTTCATTGGTTAACCAGTTGTATAGAGAAGATTTTTTTATTTGCCCATAGGGTCCTATGTTAAACTAAGTCCTGCGGCGGAGGTGGCCATTTTGAATTTCCAATTGCCATAAAAAACATAAACTTTATAAAGGACCATCCAAACAATATTGCTAGTAAGTTTTTGTTTCCATTGATTAACCGGTTTCAGAGAAGAAGCCTTTAAAAACTTTTTCCCATAGGGTCGTATGTTAAACTAAGTCCTGCGGTAGGTGCCATTTTGAATTTCCAATTGCCATAAAAAACATAAACTTTATAGAGGACCATCCAAACAATATTGCTAGTAAGTTTTTGTTTCCATTGATTAACCGGTTTCAGAGAAGAAGCCTTTAAAAACTTTTTCCCATAGGGTCCTATGTTAAACTAAGTCCTGCGGTAGCGGCCATTTTGAATTACCAATTGCCATAAAAAACATAAACTTTTTAGAGGACCATCCAAACAATATTGCTAGTAAGTTTTGTTTTGATTGGTTAAACGGTTTCAGAGAAGAAGCCCTTTTAAACTTTTTTCTCATAGGGTTGAATGTTAAACCAAGTCCTGCGGTGGCGGCCATTTTGAATTTCCGATTGGGATAAAAAAACATTAACTTTATAGCGGACCATCCAAACAATATTGCTAGTAAGTTTTGTTTCCATTTGTTGGCCGGTTTCAGAAAAGAAGCCTTTCAAACTTTTTCCCATAGGGTCCTATGTTAAATTAAGTCCTGCGGTGGCAGCCATTTTGAATTTCCAATTGCCATAAAAAACACAAACTTTATAGAGGACCATCCAAACAATATTGCTAGTAAGTTTTTGTTTCCATTGATTAACCGGTTTCAGAGAAGAAGCCTTTTAAAACGTTTTCCCATAGGGTTCTATGTTAAACTAAGTCCTGCGGTGGCGGCCATTTTGAATTTCCAATTCCCATCTAAAACACAAACTTTATAGAGGACCATCCAAACAATATTGCTAGTAAGTTTTGTTTTGATTGGTTAAACGGTTTCAGAGAAGAAGCCCTTTTTAACTTTTTTCCCATAGAACTTAGTCTTGAGGTGGCGGCCATATTGGCTTACCAATCAAAATAAAAAACACAAACTTTGTAAAGGTCCATCCAATGAACATTATGGCCAAGTTTGGTTTCAATTGGCCAAGTGGTTTCAGAGAAGAAGATTAAAATGTAAAAAGTTTACAGACGCCGACGACAACGACGACGACGACGACGACGCCGACGGACGCAAAGTGATAACAATAGCTCACATGACCCTTTGGGTCAGGTGAGCTAAAAAGGGTATCGGCTCGCTTGGGGTGAACATTAATGGCTTGGTCCAAGGTTTGAAAATGTTGGACATTAGTCCCGCCATTTAGTAATCTCGCTTATTATTTTACAACATTAATAATATCAGATTATTTTATGAAATTCTTTATATCATATGCATTATTAGCCCAAGGTGTGATATTGGCCGAAGAGCCGCAGGCTCGAGGACCAATATCAACAGAGGGCTAATAATGGATATCAAATATGTCATGTAATGGTCTTTTCATATGTTCGATCTCTTCTTATTATCTCTTAATGATATATAATTGTTTTCGGGTAAATTGAGCAAAAAGGTAAAAACCATACTCTACAATATAGTTCATGTTGTAAGTGATAAAATGGCAAATATAATATTAAAGAAAACATTTCAATTACAGTTTTTCGTATTTGTTAAATCCTTCAAGCTTTAAAATACTTTTTTTTTGTCCTGATCTAATAAGAAGAAGTAAAGATGTACATAATTGCATATTAATGCGCGCTTTACCAGTATCTCGGTAATATGAACAGATACGCCTCAAGTTTTATTTTTGGATTATTTTACTATCTGTAGGGTAAGCCTAGTATTTTTATTAATGCATTCTATTCTTGACATAATAAAATGTATAAACTTGAGTTTCTTTTATTAATTAGTTATTTAATTTGATAAGAAAAAGGCATTTAAAAATTTTGTTATGTTATATTACGTAATGTATTTGTATTTCTTGGATTATTTCGTGGTTTATATGTCAAGCTTCGTAATTTTTTATGCAATCTTATTTCAACATGATAAAGTGTAAATTTTTCGGTTTCTTTTATTAGTTACTTAGATAATTTGACAATAAAAGTGCATGTTTAGATTTTCGGTTTAACGCGCTTGTGACCACTCATCCAGAAAACTTATTTCTGAATTATTTCATAATTTATAAGGTAGAAAATGGAACTTTTACGCAGAAAATTAGTCATCTTGAATATTAAATTTAATTTCCCTGGGTTTTGTTTATTGACGGAATCCCAAACTCTCGTGAACGATTCGTGGGTGGTAGTGGTGGTTTTAGGGAGGAGGCAGAGATATTTCTGTGATGTAATTGTATATTAGGTGTGCCTTGTTTATTTGCTAATTGATTATTTATTACCCGACACTGAACTTTGATGAAAGGTAAAAATGAAAGACCAATCAGACTCGCATAATAAGCCGCTAAAATGGCTAAATTAGATTATGATTTTGATATATATTGTATATAGCCTGTTGTTTTGTTTGTTTATTTGTTACTTTCTCTGTACCAATTGTATTATTGGCTGTGTGAGAATAAACTATATATACAAAATTAGATTTTCAAACAGGCATGTTATTTAAAAAAATTGATGTCTGAATCAGTGAAAAATGTGGTAGAAATTAGTAGGAAAAAGAAATTTCTCAATAATAAAAAAGCACAAAAGATATAGATTTTTATTTAATTCAAGATTTAAAAATTTTGATGTTAAGATATTTTAACGAAGCAAGTTATATATATAATAATACAACAGAAAAAATTTAGTTACGTTCGAATAAAGGTCATCAACAGTTTATATTGTTGAAAATAATTGCAGAAGTTAATAATCTCATCAATTGTTATGCAAAATAAGACTCTTCTTCTAATTGTTTTTTTTTATATTTTAAATTCTGAAAATTTTATAAAGTTCTTAGCAATGTTTATGCACATGAATGCTAGTTTGACGTTTGAAATACATTTAATTGCAAATCTTTTGAAAAAATTTTAATTACAGTAAAATTAAATCAATAAAAATTGTAACTTGTCGGTATGTTTTCTTTGATTTTCCGAGGACGCGATAACTGCCGATCTTACATTCACATTTTCCCCCACAGAACCACTTGACTTTGGTCAATGTATTTTTATTGGTAAACATATATTTGTCCTTCGAAAACTTTGCTTTTTTTATTACAGTACTCTTCTCAAAGTTGAGATATTATAATCAAGATGATTATTTCTTGCCTTTCACAATCGTCTATATTTGCATCCCTTTACAGCATATGATGAAATTTTAAATAAAACAAATTGAAAAAAAAAACTATTAAACCAAATGAGATACACCTATAACATATAAATCGAACATCTCTGGATATGGGTTTAACCCATATCTTTTCTTGTTATCATATGCTTCAGCAGGGGAAAATGAAATAGATTTGGATATATCAAAATCTTATCGAGTTCTGGTACCGCTATTCCTGTGCTCCGAATTAGTTTTAAGTCATTTAGATAATATTTTCAGATCACTCACGGTTTGTTTCTTTTTGTGTATTAGTTTTCATCGACTTGAAATAATCCAAAGTATCAGCCATCTCCGATGCATTCGTATCCTGCATGTCGTCTGCTTTATCTTTCGATGTCATAGATTTTTATACTAAAGTCTCTTATTGATAAATATTTTAAGAAAAATAAATATATTTATGCTTGTTTCATTGATCTAAAAAAAGCTTTCGACACTGTTAATCGAAAGGCTTTGCTGTCTAAAATTTTCCAGCTAAATATAAGAGGTAACTTTTTTAATATTTTAGAGAGTATGTATGAACAAGTTTCATTTTGTGTAACTTTAAAAGATGGTTTAACTAATAATTTTGAAACCAATATTGGAGTCAAGCAAGGATGTATATTAAGTCCTACTTTATTTTCTTTGTATATAAATGATTTAGTTGGTCATTTTGATGAAACATGTACACCTGTTTCACTAAATGAAAACCAGATTTCATGCCTTTTATATGCAGATGATATTGTATTAATGTCAGAGACTTCTTCTGGTTTACAAAAATCTCTGGACATTTTGAAATCTTATTGTGAAAAATGGAATCTTGAAGTGAACATAAATAAAACGAAAGTTATTATTTTTAATAAATCTGGCAAAATTATCAAACAGGAATCTTTTTTGTATGATAATCAAACTGTAGGTATTGTTAATGAATATAAGTATCTTGGTATTTTGTTAAAACCATCAGGTTCTTTTACAGAAGCTATTAATCATCTGTCAAAAAAAGCTGGAAAAGCATCATTCTGTATTCGTAAAGCTCTTTTTTCTAACAAAAGTGAAGTGTTACTACATTTGAAACTTTTTGATACATGTGTTAGACCTATTTTATTATATTGTAGTGAAATATGGGCATTGCCACTTATTCTCAAAGGTCACAATATTCATGAATTTGAATCTAATTATGACAAGTTTATTCCAAACAAAGTTCAAATAAAGTTTGCAAAATATGTTCTTAGAGTACACAAATCAGCATCAAACTTAGGTGTTTTAGGTGATTTAGGATTATTTCCACTGTCTATAAATGCACTGAAATCTAGTGTTGAATATTGGCTTCATATTTTAAAAGCTAATGAGTGTAATTTAATTGTTAAAGCATATAGCAATAACTTACTTGTAAAGGATAGTCTTTGTAATAAATTGAAAACTTTTTTATTGTTAATTGGATTTGGTCATTTATGGGAAAATCAAGGAACATTTTCAAAACAAAAAACCTTGTCAGCTATATATTTAAAGCTGCAAGATAGATATTCTAGCTTTTGGTCTAAAAAACTATTTAATGACGAGAGGGCTTCTGGTGGAAATAAATTACGAACATATCGTACATTTAAGAACAATTTTTTAAGGGAACAATATTTATATGCAGATGTGGATAAATTTGAATTGGCCGACTTTATTAAAATTCGTATAAGTAATTGTAATTTGAACATTGAAAGAGGACGGTACTTGAATTTATCAGTAGAAAAAAGGATATGTAATTTATGTCACAATGGTGTTGAAGATGAATTTCATTTTTTAATGAAGTGTAATGTGTTGAATGAAGCTAGAATTTTATTTTTTAAGAATATTATAGATATAGTGCCTAGCTTCATTTCTTTTTCTGATGAAGATAAGTTTAAGTTTATATTGACCAGTCATGATCTTGATATCTGTAAAGTTCTGATATCTGGTGTTAGTAAATTGTATAACATTAATCAAACATTTAAACAAAATTTGTAATGATTTGTATAAATTTGGTATTTTGGTATAAGAAAGATAACTCTTATTGAATATTTATTATTGCCTCAGCTGTAATGTCACAAAATTTATGGTCATGGTATTGTGTCATTTGTAATTATGTATTTTTGTAGTGTTTGTTTTCTCCTGTAAACATGTTGTAAAATTGATGATAGATCACTGTTTGGTCTCTATTTCAATAAAATTTACTTACTTACTTACTTACTTTTATTTGTAAACAATTCCGGTAATTTCCGATCATTTACGGAAAGGCATGTGATAACACTTACGGAAAAGCATGTAATAACTTTCAGAACCAGTTAATAACATTTTGATATTAGCCCGCCAATCTGGTAAAATATCAAATTTTTGCCCATTTATTCCGTTTATCATACAGTAAAAAAACATTATTATTTACAATAAGTATATGATAAATCTCTTTATAGTTGCTGACATCAATCAATTAATTACTGAGATCAAGAAATAGGGAATAAAGTCCACATTCGTTTGACATAAATATAAAACCACGTGTATAAAACTTTCAGTGGTCTAGGTTTTTCATTCTGTTTTTAAGGAAAGTAGACCATATTCCATAAAATATAAGCTTTGTCTCAATCAAAATATGCCCTTATTAAGAAGAAATGCCATGCTTTCAAAATACATTCTGTTTAATTACAATTCATAAAAAGCTAAATTATGTTGCATGTACAATGTAAGTACATTGTAACGTTTTATTGATAATATCCGGTTGCCCGAAAAGAGTAAGTAACCGGGAACAAAACAAGGCTATCATCACAATTGGATTTTGAATTTAATTATGTATCAATTAAATTTTTTTTTATTATTATTTAATTTTTGTACATGTATTTATTATTTTGTATATATAATATTGATGTTTTGAATTGACATAAACATAATATAAGTATGAGACTTAGAAATGGAATATAAAGGCGAGGCTCTGCCGAGCCTTTTCCCTGTTTCGTGCAGAGTATGACAAAACAACGACAACAAAATTACCCAATAAATCACAAAAATAATTTTTTAAATTTCTTTTCATAATAATTACTATAAATAATCATTTGTTCTTTCTTGTCGGTAAATAGGGAGACCCTTATGCAGGTGTATTTAAGTAGGATTGTTTATCTCTAGGGCTTGCTCTGGGTGATAAAAAGTTGGTGCCAAAAAATCGCGAACTGCAATTTTCTGTCGCCAATTTCAAATATCTGGCGCCAATATATTCTGCATGTGTATTGTCATTTATGGTCATGACACACTCTGATGTTTACTTTGCAAAAAAGTTTCATTCTATTAGACATCAAGCATCACAAATGTCCTACTTTATTGTGGAGGTTATGTTAATATAATAAATTTCGCATGCTGTGTAGGATAGAAATAGAAAAACAACAGGATGTAATACTGTCCATGCAATGCTGAATCTCTATTATGCTTTCAATTCTGAATACTCAAAAAGCACAAACCACAATTGACAAAACCACTGCATCCCCATTAAGTTATTGAACTCCAGTTAATATAGCACTAAAAGTAAAATACTAAATTTTATTTGTAACTTTTTTATTTAAAACATAATTAACCACCAAATTTTTACAAATATATTGTTTAAAATGTGTATTTATTTAAGTTATTATTTGCAATACAAATTTAGAAAAGTCTGCCAGGTGCATTTGTGTAGATTTGTTTATTTTTCTAAAAAGCAAGGGAAGTAACTGCATTGTTGAATTTATTTTTAGAAATTTTTTACAACATTTTGTCCTCGATCTTATTCTGACCCATAGTTTGAAAAATATAAAATGAAAAGACAAAAAAAAATGTTCAAAAATGTTTATCTTGTACTGTTTTGAGATTTATTTTCTTTGAAATTAACATTTTCTCATTGAAGCAAGATCAAAGAAATTACGTTCGATCAACCATGACGCAATACTCCGCTTTTGACACCTGCTGTGGTTAACAATTGTTAGAGTCATAAACTGTCGGTATAATCCTTATGTGTGTGAGTGATCTAGAAGAACACCTTTAACTAATTTATAGTCTTATTTCCGGTCATTTCGTTCAGTTTGCAACTAAGATATACTGTCGCCAAAAAATCGCCAAAGACAATATTTTGTCGCCAATTGAATAAAAAATCGCAAATGGCGACATTGGCGAAGCCAAGCTCAACCCATGCTGAGTTAGGGTAAATCGGGGGGGGGGGGGGGTAACTTGGTATATATTGGGTAATACGGATGTGCGGTCCGAAATGGTCACCTTCTTAGCTCTTCAAAATATATGATCATGAGAAGGTAGCTTTTTTAATTGAAAAATATATCATTGGTAGTTGTAATTATCTAAATATATTCAGGCCTCAATAGTATTCTAATCTTAAGCCGATGTAAACCACAGTGATTTTATAAACAAAGTGTTCCATTAACATCACTTGCTCATTTTTGTAGTGAATGGACTATTTTGTCAATGATGATGTGCAATAATCAAATATATTTAATACTTGCATCTGATTTAATAATTATATATATGATTAGGTCCCATTTCATAACGACAGAAAATATAAGAAAAGGGTGGGTTTACAAATCTCCGTCCGCAGACCTGTACCTAAAGTATCCATAGTTATTCCCCCCCCCCATCCCCCCTCCCGCTCGCCCCGTGGGGTAAATCAAGAATGTAAACATTAAATTCCTTGGTAAATGTACGCGTACAAATGTACCTATTGTTTTTAATTGTAATAGTTTAAAACAAATCAATAAAAAAAGTTTACAAAATAAAACTCACCTCTGAACCTGCCGCCATCTTTGCATGAAATGAATACGCCCTTGCACGTGAACAAAAAATGGCGGGAACTTCTTGTTTCTGAATTCTGAATTCTGAATTTTGAATTCTGAATTCTGAAATATGAATGGTCCTTCTCGGCTTTCGTAGCCCTACTATTTTAATAACGATTTTCATTAAAATTGTTCGCTTAATAAAAATTTGAAAATAATACCTTAGACTTAAAAAAATATTTATAATTTAACAGAACGATACGAATGTTATATGGCATATTTGAGAGCTAAGTAAGAATATCGACATGTGGAGAGTGGGGTTTGTCAAGCTGGTTCCAGGTTACTGCTGGCTATAGAAATGAAACAGTAACCCTTTTTGTTATTGTTACCAGTTATATTTCAACTTACCTTCGAAATAAATTTTGACAAACAGACACGCGTATGCGCATTTTACAAAAATTGGTGCCATTTGCGGGTTTTGTTGCGCTTTTTGGGCGCATTTATGTATTTTAATTGCAATATTACGAAGCTTAACGCGTGAATTTACACATGGTGCGGCCCAAAATGATCTCTGTTAGTCTGTCAGGAAGCTTCTATATTGTAGCTGTATTAAATAATAACCAGCACTAGAGAAAGAAAACCTTTATAACCTTTCAATAAGAATAATCAAAACGTGTTGCCTCCCTTCGTCGAAAACCCAGAAAATCATCATTTAGTGGGTCCTTACAGTCAGATGATATAGAATACCAGAATATAACTAACTTTATAGGATTATATTACACGCTGAGACAATAAACAAAGAGACGAGGAAGTGAAAAATTTAATTTAATAAGATTTTTATAACAATGAATGCCTTGCTTTGTTCAATACATTAGAAGTAACATGTCTACATTTTTTCTCTGTAACTTCAAACATGAATTAACAATTTTTAACAATTTTGTATTTAACCATTTACTGCATGGAATTAAAAGTAACAGTGGGGTTATCTTTACAGTAATATAAAAAAAGAATTGGTCTAGGATATATAAATATCATATATTGTTTTAATGTTGAAAGAAAGTCTATAAATACCTGGCCAAGGTTAATTGTCAATTTTAGAAAGGAATGCAAACATACATAATAGAAATATAAGTATTCTTACTATACATAGTCTTTAAAAAAAATATGCACCTCGTTTCCCACTGGGGTAGCAAATTGTCAGTGGTCATGTTATTTCACAACACAGGTTTGCACGTGATTAGAAAATGTTTTTATGTTGCAAATTAAGTAATGGAGGTGGCGTAAATTAATAAGGATATTTGAGTCTTTACATAAGAAATGAATGTAATGAGCATTGTTTGTTTTAATGGTGTTTAACGCCAGTTTCAGCGATTTTTCAGCTATATTGTGGCGTCCAGTTTTTATCGGGATATGAAGCCCGAGTTCCCGGAGAAAACCACTGACCTTGTCAATTAATGAAGATATGAAGATTGGAGTCGAGTGCACCCTTTATGCAGTGAGACTCAAACCCGCAACCTCAGTGTTGACAGACCACGTGATCAATAGTAGACTAACTACCTCAACCACTCTACCACCGAGGCCCCAGTATGAGCATTGAAAGTTGCAAAAAGGTAAAATAAATTAAAGATGTAAACATATTGAAAACAAACTTAAACTAAATTTAACAATAATTTATTTCACTTCAGTTTTACATCAACACATATTTGTCGAAGGGTAACAGAAAATAACAAGACATAGCTGAAAATTTTAAGTTCAAAGAATAGTTAAACGGTAATTTTAAATATATATACTGTACGAAATACAATAAAATAATTTAAAAGACATCATCAGAGTTTACTTACACTGAATGCATTTCCCCTAAAACATATAGTTGTATACTTTAATGTTTCTTATGAAAAAACGCATTTACAATGTAACTGCCATCCTCCCAAGTCAGGGTTCTGAGTTGGAGCGAACGCGGACTCAGAACCCCTGACTTGGGAGGATGTGTAACTGCACGGGTGTTAGTGTCATCGAAAGACAAGAACATGTTCATGGATAAAAAACACACTAAATACGTTTAATCTTAACGATTTTTAACATTAACTTATCTAACAATAAATTATGAAATAAATGTAAGGATTTTTTGCTTCAACATACCTGATTTCAGTTTTACTTCAAACAAATGATTAAATGTACCATTCAATACAATAATAAAACTGAAAATTTTCTATCATAGAAGTCAAATTAATCTAATATATTTTTGGACACGTAATTAGCTTTGCATGTTTTACGGTGGTTTTACGATGCGCTAAATAAGAGTAGATGGTCTTGAAACTATATCTAATTTGTATCTACATGAACTTTGTATGCGTGCTTACCCGAGATAATGATGTAAATTAGGAAATCAATTTATGTTTCATTTGCTGTGTATTAAATTGTTTATTGGTTAGTAAAAAAAATCCCCGATGCGACTCGCTCGTTATCATGATCGTTGAACTATGAGTTCGAAGGTAAAATACACGTTTGGTAAGTTAAAATAATAATTGACTTATTTATTTATTTATTTATATGTTTATTTATTTTATTCAGTTGTGCGAAAGGATTAAATTCGTTTTTAGCATGTGTATGAAACAAGCATAAACTGGCTGCCAAAGGGGCGTATCTGCCATTTGGCACTTAAGGCACTACCTACAATAATATGTCTACACTGACAATAATTATTAAAAAAACCCAATAAATGCTCAAATACGCATAGAATTTGTCACCCATTGGTCTCAAAATCCTAAATCCATTTTCCCGTCTGGGGCTTGCTCCTTGAACCCCGACTAGGGCGCTGCCTTAAGCGACCCACAAATCCTTGTCGTAATTTGTGCCTATAATATATCAAAGTCCTAGCTTCGCTTCTGCCGCCCCGTTTATCCCGGTTCCGGTGGTCAAAATAATATCTTTTATATTAAATTGTTGAACAATTTTTGTTTTTTTTTTCAAATAAAACCCTGATGTTTTGCCTCGTAAATGATGCATAACATGACGCTAGTTTGTGTATATACCAGCTTAATACACAAATACATTGATTAATTGATTAATTGGATGTTAGATTTACGTCCAGCAAGCAATATTTCAGGTATATTCCAGTCAAGAATAGGCTATACAATAAATCAAAGGAAAAAGGGGTGAGACATAGGGAACACAATTTTTACTGCCACTGAAAAAGTATGGAGTATTGGGTAGGGCGGATAATTTAGCTTTTGAAGCGGCTACAATGAGCCTACTCGTTTTCCAAATCTACAAAAGGGATCATAATCGTGCAAGGAGAGTAGTCACCCACTACGGTCCATGGCCAGGCTTTCCATATTATGACCTGACAACTCAACTAGATGGTCACTCCTAACCCCCACCCGGGGACGCAATGGGCTGCTCTGTGGGTCGAGCACTGGAAAACCCTTCCAGTATGGTCCCAGATCAAACATCCAATCAATAGAATCTTAACTTCGTAACTCGTTTATTAACCACGACCTGCCTTTCAACCTAGGGACACACTATCGCGCCTGCTATACTCATAATTTAGCTTGAAGACCTTGGTCTTAGTCAGAAACCGATTGTTTATCGAACCTCTTCTGAGTAAATTTATATGTATTTGTTTTCAGAGTAAGTCACATTTCTCACATAATTCCTTTATTCTTCCTTTTTGTACTAATTCTGATATGTTCTGATATGTAACCCGTATTTTTATTTTCTTAGGACCCATCACAGACAGCGACATTATTGTAAATGTTCAACTCAATGGAGACAAGACAACTGAAATGTTGGTTGTGGAGGAATTTGAAGCAAGACTTGAACCACGAAAGAAAGGATTTCTTCCTGACCCACGAATCATGATACCTCAAATCCAGGAAATGGAAGTCTTTGAAGATGACGTATTTATATGTGCCTACATAAAATGTGGTACTTTTAAATTTAAAACAAAGGCAGTCTGAAATAAACCCTATTTTTGAAAGAAATATTTTTTTACTCAGTTGCAAAACATCATACAGTAATCATAACATTTTGTCTTATTTTAATGAAATAATACATAAAAAGACTATTTGTCTAAAACGTTACTCTAAACTCCTTTAAACTGCTATTGATATTGTTAAATTAAAAAAATAAGAGTACAGAGGAAATAACAAATATAAATTATCATCCTTCCCAATTAGAGATATCATGTAGTAATCATTTAGTTATATATATGAAATCATTACCAATATTTAGACTAGTTTATTAATACTTTGTTATAAAATTACCCATCCTCATGAATCACTTATTTATGGTGGCATATATCTGCCCCTACTTGTCACATAATTAAGTCTACATAATTTGGGAAATAAGTCGACTTGTCACTTAATTATGTCTACTTGTCACATATTTAAGTAAACTTGTCAGATAATAAAGTTGTAATATTTTTAAGAAAAATAAACCGTATTTTGCGTTTTTGCCCTTTACATGCCATACATAAGTTGACATAATTATCTGACAAGTAGACTTGTGTATGTGACAAGTTGACTTATTTATCTGGGATGTGAACTTAATTATCTGACAAATAGACTTATTTATGTGACAAGTTGACTTATTTATCTGACAAGTAGACTTGTTTATCTGACAAGTAGACTTATTTATCTGACAAGTAGACTTGTTTATCTGACAAGTACACTTATTTATCTGACAAGTTTACTTGTTTATCTGACAAGTGACTTATTTATCTGACAAGTTGACTTATTTATCTGACAAGTACACTTATTTATCTGACAAGTTTACTTACTTATCTGACAAGTAGACTTAGATTTTTAACATCCGCCATTCTTTTTAGAAGACGCATCTGTGCAGACTGCGCGATATTTGCTCAGACGCACGAGAAAACTTTGCTCATCAGAATAATTAGAGGTATGTATTTGAAAAGCAAAAGTGTATATATGTCTTTACCTTCCCAAAAAAAGAACCAAAACAAAAACCATACACGATAGGGTCACACTATTTATAACACAAATTGACCATGACCAGCACATAACAGTAAGATGTGCACTATTCGACTATTTAGAAGTTCTGCGGTTTACTGTTAGGTCATTTACTCAGTAACATGATAGGGTTACAGTATTATTTTTGACATATACTAAATCTTCGAATGACTTAGTACCACCTACAACTCTATAAATTGGTCTGCATTCTTCGGAACACTTTTGACGCGATATGTGGCCATTCAATGAAGGTTTTTTATGAAGTGTTTAATGATTGCCTTTTTACTTAAAAACGGCACAAGATGTACATTGTAAAAAAGCTATTAGCAAGCCAGTCGTCCTACAAATCACTTCAGTTGTCGTTTCGTGGCAAATCCTTGCAGTAGAAATTACCTATCAATGATGATTTTTAGCTCACCTGGACCGAATGTCCAGGTGAGCTTTTGCCATCACTTGGCGTCCGTCGTCTGTCGTCTGTCGTCCGTCGTAAACTTGTTCAAAAATCTTCTCCTCTGAAACCATTTGGCCATTTTTTTTCAAACTTGGCCACAATCATCCTTAGGGTTCCTAGTTTCAAGTTTGTACCCAGGGTGTTGATCAACAGACAAAGATGGCCGCTGTTACTAAAAATAGAACATGGGTGTCAACACACGTTTTTGATCATTATCTCAAAAATTATAATAGCTATAGAGAAAACCGTTACTTCAAATTGATCAGCACATTAAGGTCTACAATAGTTGCTATTAGTGTGAAGTTGTGTATTGGCTTCTTGTAGGAGTTATTGCCCTTGACAAAATTTTTGGTATTTACAATATAACTTGAAAACTATAAGAGGGAGAGTGAAACTGTAAATGACAAAAATGATGAACAATAAAAGCCCTACAATTCACTTAATTGGTCTGAAATTGTCAGATGACTCCTTATAGGGGTTATTGCCCTTAAATGACAAATTTTTGTATGAAATTTTCCATTTTTGACTTGTAACTTGAAAACTATAGCAGCTAGACTGAAACTGTAAATTGCACAAATGATCAGCAATAGAAGCCCTACACATGCTTCCTTGCAAGATGACTCTTTATATGAGTTATTGCCCTTTAATTATGAATTTAAACAAATGAACAGTTTTTGTTTTATAAATTAGTCTATAACACACCTAGAGTAAAACTGTAAATTTCTAAATTACCCTAAAGGACAAGGCCTACAAATCATTTAATTTTCAGAAATTGTCTGATATAATATATAGGAGTTATTGTACTTAACTAAAATTTTTGAAGAAATGTTTAGTGTTTGCACAGTAACTTAAAAGCTATAACAACTAGACTGAAACTGTTAATATCAAAAAATTTAAATACAGTTAAAGTCATTTGGGTTCCAGGTGAGCGATAACAGGCTCCTGGGAGCCTCTAGTTAACAAAAGTTTAGGGTTTTTACTTAGTAGTTAAAAAAATAAATTAATATGTAAATTCAATAATGTATTTGGAGTCTCCAATATTTTTATGGATGTACTCGATTAACCATTTCCTGTTTGCAACAAACAAGTTGGATATTTCTGTGAAATATTTGTAAACATTCACATATTTTTTAATTTTTAGACACAATATGAATGAACAGGAGATCACAACTACATTTTTACACACTTTACTCGAGGATACAGATTTAACGAGAGACGATTTAATTGCCGTCTACTATCATTCTGGGTACACGATTACAGAGATAATTGGATTCCTCAGTTTGCGACACAACATGGCTGTTAGTGAACGACAAATACATCGTATCTTAAGAAAAATGGTTTTGTCACGACGTGGCATGGGGTCTTTTCTAGAAGATATAGTTAAAGCTATTTTGGAAGAGTTAAGTAGACGCAGTCAAAATGTTGGCTGTAGACAAATGCGAAGAATTCTGCTAGTTGATTATGGTATTGTAGCTTCATGTGAGTTAATTCGTCTGGCAATGACGGTTATAGACTCAGAAGGCGTTGCGGCAAGAAGAAGGTGTCTAATTAGACCTGCTTACGTAAATAAAGGACCAAACTTTGCTGTACACGTTGACGGATGGGATAAACTTAAGCCTTTTGGCATTTCTGTTCATGGTGCTATTGGCGGGTTTTCGAGGCGCATTCTATGGCTGAAAGCTTGTGATTCAAATAAAAATCCAGAGTATGTTGCGCGCTTTTATATAGACTACTTAAAAGAAATCAGCGGCGTTCCAATGGTAGTCTATGCTGACAGGGGCACAGAAAATATAATCATTCGTGACATACAGCGTGCGCTAAGGTGGAATCATCATGATGACTTCCAAGGACTTACAAGCTTTATTTATGGATCCTCTAACAGAAACACTAGAATTGAAAGATTTTGGAGAAGCTTGCGACAAGCATGTGGCGATGTATGGATGAATCACTTAAAAACATGACAGATGTAGGACTCTTGGACACATCAGACCGCATACAATTAGAATGCGTTCGGTATTGTTTTCTAAGAATGATCAACAATGACCTACAGAGAGTTAAAAGACTTTGGAATCAGCATACTATACGAAGAAACAAGAATGCAAATTTTCCAGGAGGAAAACCGAATGTGTTATATTTTCAACCAGAAATATATACAACAAGAGACTATAAGATGCCGCTACCATTGGATATAACAGGGATAGAAAACCAGTAGGGTCGAAATCCTCCAGCAAGTGGTGTATCACTTGAATTTGAAGTAATTGCCGATAACATTATCAGAATGCATCATCTTCAACCAGTCTGTTCTACGATAGACCGGAAGTGACAGATTTTTTTGTAGAGATGATGAATCATATCAATTCACTTTAAATTATTTTTGTTCAATTAAAAATTTAGTGTTGTCTGTAATCAGTCTTATAAATCAGTTCATGCAAAAAACTTCATCAGAAATTACAATTATTCGAATTCAGCAATTTTTCAGCTGTATCATAGCGTCCAGTTTTTATGGATAGGGGAGGGGGAAGCCGCAGTACCCGTAAAAAGGACCTTTTTCAGAAAACTGGCAGTCCTTATCACTTTAGGTTGCATGGAGTTGAGCACACCCTGCCCGCAGTACGACTCGAACCCACAACCTCCGTATTGATAGGCACGTGATCAATAGTAGATTATTACCTTAACCAGTAGGCCACTAAAGCCCCCAAATCACCATACTACTATTATATGCTAAACTATTCGTTCGTGACATTCTGGCGAATTTAAAGTTTCACAGACAGATTGTATAAACAAGGCATGTACGTGTAAAATTAACAACTTTTGTACCCCAAATGCGGCCAATCGTTCTGTGTTATAACCTGATAACCACCCACCCCAATTGTGGGCATCCTTAGCTGCTAACTGGTGACATGTTGGGCAAAGTAAGTAGTTAGAACCGTCAACAGTACCTAGCAACTACGTTAGATGTTTATTGCATCTTAATCCTTCTAAATCATAAATTTGATTGTTTGGTTTCAACATATAACACAAAAAAGGAAAGGAGAAAGAGTTTTTTGGAGTAAAACCCACATGAATTTGTATAAATATTTATTGAGAGTACATAAGGAATTATGGTTCAGGGAGTGTAGAATACTTGCACTGCACTGAAAAGAATTTGTTATCAATTTTGTTTAGACTTGCCATAGTTTTTTACGCCTATACTGAAATCGTTTAAGCAAACACTGAATTTAATTTATTAATAAATTGATGTAGTAGTATATAAAGTAAAAGTACACGAGTCTATTCACGAGAGGAGCACATAGAAACAAGGTAACCGACTATGTAATAACAAGTTCAAGAACCTATTCGTTCCGTTGCACCTGGCAAAATAATGTGAGATCACGATATAGGTCAATCTTTAATTTTTAAAATCGTATTAATAGGCACTGAGTCATAAAAACCGTTTACATTTTTAAAGTTAAAGACGTTACTACCCTGAAAATTCAAAGCAAAGTATTTCTCACAGAGGTGGATTTGTTTGAATGGTGTTTAACGCCACTTTCCGTAATTTTTCAGCTATATCACGACTTCCAGTTTTTATTGGAAGATGAAGCCTGCGTACCCGGAGAAAACACCCGGTAGGAAAACAGGCAATCCTTGTCAATTAAGATTGAACTCGCAGCTAGACTCGAACCGGCAATCTCAGTGTTGACAGACCACGAGATCAATAGTAGACGAAATACCCTAACAACTCGGCCACCGAGGCCCCACAGAAGTGGAAGAAATCTCAGAACTTCATTAGCTTTCGATCTCACCCATGACGAACACGGTCGCGTGCACCTGTCTGTCATAGAAAGTGAACACAAACAGAGGAATAAGCCTTCTGTATTATATTTAATTGTATGGAATTTAAAGTTATAACAATGAAAGAAATTATTAGTATTTTTCATAAATGTAAAATCTATTTTTGATATTTTCACGAAAATTACGAATGGCGTCAGCCAAGTCCAAAGCCTTCTCCATAGCCATGATCGTTTCCAAGAGATATCTCGAACAAATTCCATGAGACATCGCGAACAAAACTGGAAAGTGTATCGATAGGGTGAAGACACTTGGCTGAATAGATTGAAATTTGGTGGTACTAATTATTATTGATTGAATCAGTACACTGAACTAACAATTTAATTCCAATATATTTCCTGATTGACAACATATTCGTCATGTTTGGAGGACATGTTTTTCAACAGACCATTGGTATTCCAATGGGTACTAATTGTGCTCCTCTCCTCGCCGACCTGTTTTGTACTCTTATGAGGCTGAGTTCCTAGAAGGCCTGCTGATGAGGAAAGAAAAGACACTGGCCCAGACCTTTAATTTAACATTCCGCTATATTGATGATGTTTTGTCCCTCAACAATGCTAAATTTGGTGACTATTTACATTCAATTTACCCTAGCAAGCTTGAATTTAAAGACACCACCAATACATTAAGGTCAGCCTCTTACTTAGACCTACTTGTAGAAATAGACTCAGGAAAACTACAAACTAGACTCTACGACAAGCGTGATGACTTCAACTTTCCAATTGTCAACTTCCCGTTCATCGACAGCAACATTCCAGCTGCTCCAGCGTATGATGTGTACATTTCACAACTTATACGTTATTCCTGCAATCGGTATTCCGATTTTCTGCTAAACTACACAAAGGGTTTGTTGCACCTAGGTTGATGTTATCTCTCCAGAAGTTCTATGGTCGTCACCATGACTTAATTGATCTTTATGTGGGAAATCAGTCTCAAACACGATCTGACATTTTTTCTGAGTCATAGGTAGTGATTCCTATCCTGGATTTGACTTTTCCCTAGACATGACACTGAGTAACTCAACCGTTGTCTAATTAGAGGCAGGCACTGCTTACTCGTCCGGACCACGTGGTTTTTATTGGGTTAAGGTTAAGGTAATAATCTACTATTGATCACGTGCCTATCAATACGGAGGTTGTGGGTTCGGGGCGTACTGCGGGCAGGGTGTGCTCAACTCCATGCAACCTAAAGTGATAAGGACTGCCAGTTTTCTGAAAAAGGTCCTTTTTTACGGGTACTGCGGCTTCCCCCTCCCCTATCCATAAAAACTGGACGCTATGATACAGCTGCAAAATTGCTGAATTCGAACAATTGTAATTTCTGATGAAGTTTTTTGCATGAACTGATTTATAAGACTGATTACAGACAACACTAAATTTTTAATTGAACAAAAGTAATTTAAAGTGAATTGATATGATGCATCATCTCTACAAAAAAATCTGTCGCTTCGTCTACCGTAGAACAGACTGGTTGAAGATGATGCATTCTGATAATGTTATCGGCAATTACTTCAAATTCAAGTGATACACCACTTGCTGGAGGATTTCGACCATACTGGATTTCTATCCCTGTTATATCCAATGGTAGGGGCATCTTATAGTCTCTTGTTGTATATATTTCTGGTTGAAAATATAACACATTCGGTTTTCCTCCTGGAAAATTTGCATTCCTGTTTCTTCGTATAGTATGCTGATTCCAAAGTCTTTTAACTCTCTGTAGGTCATTGTTGATCATTCTTAGAAAACAATACCAAACGAATTCTAATTGTATGCGGTCTGATGTGTCCAAGAGTCCTACATCTGTCATGTTTTTAAGTGATTCATCCATACATCGCCACATGCTTGTCGCAAGCTTCTCCAGAATCTTTCAATTCTAGTGCTTCTGTTAGAGGATCCATAAATAAAGCTTGTAAGTCCTTGGAAGTCATCATGATGATTCCACCTTAGCGTACGCTGTATGTCACGAATGATTGCATTTTCTGTGCCCCTGTCAGCATAGACTACCATTGGAACGCCGCTGATTTCTTTTAAGTAGTCTATATAAAAGCGCGCAACATACTCTGGATTTTTATTTAAATCACAAGCTTTCAGCCATAGAATGCGCCTCGAAAACCCGTCAATAGCACCATGAACAGAAATGCCAATAGGCTTAAGTTTATCCCATCCGTCAACGTGTACGGTAAAGTTTGGTCCTTTATTTACGTAAGCACGTCTAATTAGACACCTTCTTCTTCTAGCTGCAACGCCTCCTGGGTCTATAACCGTCATTGCCAAACGAATTAACTCACATGAAGCTACAATACCATAATCAACTAGCAGAATTCTTCGCATTTGTCTATAGCCAACATTTTGACTGCGTCTACTTAACTCTTCCAAAATTGCTTTAACTATATCTTCTAGAGAAGACCCCATGCCACGTCGTGACAATCCCATTTTTCTTAAGATACGATGTATTTGTCGTTCACTAACAGCCATGTTGTGTCGCAAACTGAGAAATCCAATTATCTCTGCAATCGTGTACCCAGAATGATAGTAGACGGCAATTAAATGGTCTCTCGTTAAATCTGTATCCTCGAGTAAAGTGTGTAAAAATGTAGTTGTGATCTCCTGTTCGTTCATATTGTGTCTAAAAATTAAAAAATATGTGAATGTTTACAAATATTTCACAGAAATATCCAACTTGTTGCAAACAGGAAATGGTTAATCGAGTACATCCATAAAAATATTGGAGACTCCAAATACATCATTGAATTTACATCTTAATTTATTTTTTAACTACTAAGTAAAAACCCTAAACTTTTGTTAACTAGAGGCTCCCAGGAGCCTTTAATCGCTCACCTGGAACCCAAATGACTTCAACTATATTTAAAATTTTTGAAATTAACAGTTTCAGTCTAGTTGTTATAGCTTTTAAGTTACTGTGCAAAAACTCAACATTTCTTCAAAAATTGTAGTTAAGTACAATAACTCCTATAAGGTGCCATCAGACAATTTCTGAAAATTAAATGATTTGTAGGCCTTGTCCTTTAGGGTTATTTAGAAATTTACAGTTTTACTCCAGGTGTGTTATAGACTAATTTATAAAACAAAAACTGTTCATTTGTTTAAATTCATAATTAAAGGGCAATAACTCCTATAAAGAGTCATCTTGCAACCAAGAATGTGTAGGGCTTCTATTGCTGATCATTTGTGCAATTTACAGTTTCAGTCTAGCTGCTATAGTTTTCAAGTTACAAGTCAAAAATGGAAAATTTCATACAAAAATTTGTCATTTAAGGGCAATAACCCCTATAAGGAGTCATCTGACAATTTCAGACCAATTAAGTGAATTGTAGGGCTTTTATTGTTGATCATTTTTGCCATTTACAGTTTCACTCTCCCTCTTAAAGTTTTCTAGTTATATTGTAAATACCAAAAATTTTGTCAAAGGGCAATAACTCCTACAAGAAGCCAATACACAACTTCACACTAATAGCAACTATTGTAGACCTTAATGTGCTGATCAATTTGAAGTAACGGTTTTCTCTATAGCTATTATAATTTTTGAGATAATGATCAAAAACGTGTGTTGACACCCATGTTCTATTTTTAGTAACAGCGGCCATCTTTGTCTGTTGATCAACACCCTGGGTACAAACTTGAAACTAGGAACCCTAAGGATGATTGTGGCCAAGTTTGAAAGAAATGGCCCAGTGGTTTCAGAGGAGAAGATTTTTTAAAAAGTTTACGACGGACGACAGACGACGGACGCTAAGTGATGGCAAAAGCTCACCTGGACATTCGGTCCAGATGAGCTAAAAATCATCATTGAATGGTAATTTCTACTGCAAGGATTTGCCAAGAAACGACAACTGAAGTGATTTGTAGGACGGCTGGCTTGCTAATAGCTTTTTTACAATGTACAGCTTGTGCCGTTTTTAAGTAAAAAGGCAATCATTAAACACTTCATAAAAAACCTTCATTGAATGGCCACATATCGCGTCAAAAGTGTTCCGAAGAATGCAGACCAATTTATAGAGTTGTAGGTGGTACTAAGTCATTCGAAGATTTAGTATATGTCAAAGATAATACTGTAACCCTATCATGTTACTGAGTAAATGACCTAACAGTAAACCGCAGAACTTCTAAATAGTCGAATAGTGCACATCTTACTGTTATGTGCTGGTCATGGTCAATGTGTGTTATAAATAGTGTGACCCTATCGTGTATGGTTTTTGTTTTGGTTCTTTTTTTGGGAAGGTAAAGACATATATACACTTTTGCTTTTCAAATACATACCTCTAATTATTCTGATGAGCAAAGTTTTCTCGTGCGTCTGAGCAAATATCGCACAGTCTGCACAGATGCGTCTTCTAAAACGAATGGCGGATGTTAAAAACATAAGTCTACTTGTCAGATAAGTAAGTAAACTTGTCAGATAAATAAGTGTACTTGTCAGATAAATAAGTCAACTTGTCAGATAAATAAGTCACTTGTCAGATAAACAAGTAAACTTGTCAGATAAATAAGTCTACTTGTCAGATAAACAAGTCTACTTGTCAGATATATAAGTCTACTTGTCAGATAAACAAGTCAACTTGTCAGATAAATAAGTCAACTTGTCACATAAATAAGTCTACTTGTCAGATAATTAAGTTCACATCCCAGATAAATAAGTCAACTTGTCAGATAATTATGTCAACTTATGTATGGCATATAAAGGGCAAAAACGCAAAATACGGTTTATTTTTCTTAAAAATATTACAACTTTATTATCTGACAAGTTTACTTAAATATGTGACAAGTAGACATAATTAAGTGACAAGTCGACTTATTTCCCAAATTATGTAGACTTAATTATGTGACAAGTAGGGGCAGATATATGCCACCATACTTATTTTATGATGTAAGGTAATCTTTATTGCATTTAAAACCCCATTGGGTAAAGCAATACATTCCAAAAAATAACCATACATTTACACAACATATTTTAAAAAATTTGACATACATTAATAGGGGATAGTTTGATCAACATGAACCTCATGTTCTCTCTAATCACTTTGTAAAGTTGCAAATACTGACCAGAATTTGTTTGGTTGTGATTAGAACATTTTTAGTTCAAGAAAAAATGCCATCTTCCTGTTAAAGATTTGTTGAAGTCAAATGCCCCCCCCCCCCGCCCTTTTTAAGGAGGTTTGATATTTTCTGAATGGATACGCGAGTAGTATTTTAATAGAGTTCAAATTCTGTCTTTGCTGTCAAATTACTTGCAGTCTTTCTAATACCTAAGATAGTATAAAGGATCAATAGTGATCTTTTTTAAAACAAAACTTGTCTGCTAGAGATAAAACATCATCAATGGTACGATTAGACATTGATCTAATTAAATATTTGTATACAGTACAATAATTTTCCATAAACCATACTTCATTGTTGTAAAGTAAAATAGGTTTAATTAAAGTTTCAAATAATTTGCATGACAAGCAAGGTGGTAAATTGACAAAATTTGACAGGCAAAGATTTTTTTAGACCTTTTTGGACAATTTTTAATAGTAAATAATTTTTAAAATTTCCTTTATTATCAATAATGTTGCCACGAAAATTGTATTCAATTTTAACAGAAATAAGTGTACTATTATACAAGAAATCAGGGACAATAGAGTATTAGCAAAGCGTATTTGGGCCACATTAATTTTTTTTTAAATTTTTTAATTACCACATTTTTTGTCCTTTTAGCTACATCTCTGAATTACCATAATTTTTTGTCTTTTTAGCATTTACTTTAATTGCCATTTGTAGCAATAGGCATCTAGACTCTTTAAAGCATTCTGTACATGTAGATCGTTTTGTGATTCAGAAAAAATCATACAAAACTATCTGCAAAACTGAGTCTACTTATCTTTCTTTAAGATGGAGATGATCACATGATTTGTCAAAAATATAATGAATATCATTTGATAAAAGCTTTTAAAGAGAGTGGGGCTTAGTCCATGTCCAATACATAACTCCTCTGTCAATATCGAAAAATGTGAGTACTTTTTTCATCGTTACTGCTGACTGACAGCTATTATACATATTGTAGCGAGCTGGTGAAGGGAACTTCTATTAAACAATTCTTTGACAAAAGCCAAACAGATATGTTTCAGACAGTATACTTTATACTGAATTTTAAACCTTAGAATTGGTACTTGGTCGTTTGGTATTAAGACTAAGAATAGGTCCAATTGGGGAAAACTCAGCAAGCCAGTAAGATTAAATATAATATTTATTTGGCATTATGTTAACAACATCAAATGTACTACATGTACTATGTATGCGACTATTCTGATCCTGAGCTCTTACAGGATATGTGAATAATGTAAAATAGTGTCTATTTCTCCAGATACACTTATAATAAAGTATAAATACAATTTTATTGTTTTGTTGTGTTGTGTTATTTACCCTTCAAAGCCTTGATTAATACAAGCCTTGGTTAATAGGAATGCTTCCTTATATCATTAAATGTCAATTATTAAAATAAAATATTTACTAAACTTTGTTTCTATTTCATTACTTTATGTTGAAAGATGAAAGTTTATTTCTACACTGGATCTCCCAAATCCTGGGTGATATGTGTGCAGAATAAATTTTACTCATGAACTTTATGTTGAAAAGTTTATTTCTACACTGGATCTCCCAAATCCTGGGTGATATATGTGCAGAATTATTTTACTTATGAACTTTATGTTAAAAAGTTTATTTCTACACTGGATCTCCCAAATCCTGGGTGATATATGAGCAGAATTAATTTAGTTATGAACTTTATGTTGAAAAGTTTATTTCTACACTGGATCTCCCAAATCCTGGGTGATATATGTGCAGAATAAATTTTAGTTATAAACTTTATATTGAAAAGTTTGAAAAACAACTAATTTTCACAACACAACATAAATAACAAGCCAGATAAATATCAGATAACTTCACTTATATACCAATGAATAACTTTTGAAAGAGTTAAAATTTTCCACAATTTAAAAAAATTCCTTCATAAATAATTTTTCATAGTAGAAATTATTTAGAAATTGTTAAATATTACTTTGCCATGAAAAATTTCAACAATGAATAATTTTCTTACTTCAAAATTAAATTCTTTTTGGAAAAATAAGCCAAACGTCAATTTTCAATAAAGTAGTAAAGAGTAACGTCAATTTTCAGCGTTTTGCCCTTTTATATGCTGCACAAGAAATTTTGGTGCAGTTTGGTGCAGGCTTGCGCAATGCGTAAAATTACTGACGGCAATGACCAAGCAATCAATATTATATAAAACAATCTTGTACTTAAATAAAAATAAGTTTAAATAACATTTTTCTCAGTTAATTATCAACAAACTAGAAATTATGTCAGTACAATTAAAATATAACATTTTTAACAATTATTTTATAAATACCCAATAAAATCGCTCGGCTACCAGCTGATCGAAAATGGCGGTAGACGACCGAAAACTTGAAGTTGTCAACACAGTAAATCGCAAAGTATTGCCATAAATAAAACAAAACAGTTTGAAATGAGAGATTCTGTGAATAAGTACGACTTGACGAATCTGTGGATATAAGTAAGTTAACATGTCACACTTTAAATTTCGAGGAAATGAGCGAAACATGTGCAGATTTCTGCAACGACAAAATCAAGGGAACATCTCAAAGGTTAAAAAAATATACATTTCTTTTCGATCTTAAAACAATCAAACATGATAATTATTTTATTATTCTCCTAATTGTGGAAACAATAAAAGAAATAATTAATTTCAGGAATTCCAGAATAATTTACCTTATTAAAAAAAGTAAACTTGGGAATTTATAATATTAAAAAAATGTTTGGTGTGATCAACTTCATAAATATACCTTTAAGTATAGATACATGTATTGGCAATTTACAAAAATTGCAGAATTCTACATTACTCCCTTACAAAAAAAAATTTTGTGTCCTCACAAATGTAATATTTAAAATTGCATAAAAGTAGACTTTACAGTTCACAATAAATACAAATAAGTGTTCAATACAGTTCCCGAAAAAAAAAGTCAGTTCATAAGTGTCCAGGTTTCTTTACTAGTGACTTGTGTGGTCTGTTTCCTCGGAGATTCCATTCTTTTTCTTGGTAGTCTTGAAGGTATTCTTCGGTTGCTTGGGCTGGAGTATGTTGAGTTTTGTCTTGAAGAAAAAGAGTTGTGTCCAAATCGTGGTTGTTGGTAAAATCGTGGTGGTGCTGGTCTACTAATAGTTTTCAGGGTTTTGATTTCCTCACTCTGTTCACGAACAACTGAACGAAGGCCAGTTATCTGAGTCTGCAAAATTTGGATGTCAGATGATAAATTTTTGACGGTACTTTGTAATTCTTTGTTTATCTTTGTCAGGTTCTGTACTGCCTGCAATACAGAGTTCATTGTTGTATGGCAGGTCTCGCATCCAGAATCTGATGAAGAGGTAGATGAAGAAGATGAAGATGTGGAGGAGGATGATGACGATTGATCCTCAGGTACTTCCTGCTCACAGTTGACTGGCACGTTATCCCAGTCAGAAGAGGGGTGAAAGTCAGTGTTTCCTAAAAGTTGTGGCATAATGTTTAAGGTTTCATCGTCTGTTAACGCAGCCTGCTCCGGATTTTGTCGGTCCATAATAATGACCTGGCGAACTGGTGTAGAAAGCAACGGAGTTGAAACTAAGGGAGAGTCTGGTGGTGTCTGTAAAACATCATCGCTGGTAATAGTGGAATCTACAATCAAGTTGTCCACGGTGGTGGTAGTGGTTGTTGTACTAACACTGACTACTTGATTGTCAACAACAGTACGAGACTTGGTTTGTTCTTCTAGAACTTCTAGTAGTATGTCCATAGATTCTTCAAAGGGTTCAATTGCAGGTAAGTATGATGTTGGTACGGTAACGGTAGGTATTGGTATTCTATTAGTCTTGGTTTTTAGTCGATTGGCAGACTCAGCCCTAGCTAACATTCTGTAGTCAACATTAGGTTTGAATTTTGTTGGATTCTTGTTGATCACCTGGTAGTGTTAATCACTAACAAATGTACCCATCCTAATGGTCTCCTCTCTTTGTATGAAATGTGGTTTAAAGTGTGTTGTGTGTCTTTCTAGTTCCTTGAGGGTAAGGCTGGAAAATCCACAAAGGCTGCAAAAGAATGGACTGGTATCAAAGTTTTCCACATGATCCCTCAAGAGGTGGGATTCCACCCTGAACTTTTGGCCGGTGAATGGTTCTTCATCCTGGGGGCATCTGAGACACTTCCACACCCTAGCCTTCTTACTGTTTTTTCCATGTCTGCCTCATAAGTTGACATCTTAAAAGAAACAGAACAGCATTTTACAGACTTGGTTCAAACTGGAATTCAAACTGTTGTTGTGTATCTGGAGATCTAAATTAGTTCTGATTCTCAGCTCTTAAAGAATATGTGAACAAAATTTAGCTAAACTAAAATTAAAAATGGATTTTTTTTTTTTTATAGTTGGATGTGGAATTAGTCAAATTATCTACTGGGCATCAACATTTTTTTTTCTCTCCAAAAGCCTCATCCATTTTGGGTACTGATTCCCATGATAGGGTTTCATCTTGTTATGATTAATTATTTTTCTAGTTCCCTCCCTATCAAGTTGGATTTCATAATTTATATCATTGAATCTGTTAGTTATTAGACAAGGACCAATATACAGTGGCTGTAACTTCTGACTTATTCCTTCCCTTCTTGATTCATCTAAATACCAAATTTTGTCAAACTTTTTGTAATCTGTTAAATTAGTTTTTGTATCATAAAAATCTTTACGACGCTTTGCATTTGAAAGCAAGTGTTTCCTAGCAACTTGGTGGGCAGTGTGTAATCTATCTTTAATCTTTAATGCATAGTCCCCCCAGTTCTTAGAATGTTCCTCCCCCGGTTCTGCAGGAATTCCTTTAATTATATCATTTGGCATTCTTATCTCTTTTCCAAATAAAAGAAGATTTCCGGTCAGTCCTGTTGATTCATTTGGAGTAGCCCTATAAGCAGCAGCAAGACAGCCAAGATTTAAGTCCCAATTCGTTTGTTCCCCCCTTAAATAGGATTTTATCATAGCGATTAAAGTTCTGTTGAAACGTTCTGTTTGGCCATTGCCTTTATGGTTTTTGGGACTTGTCCTTGTTTTTCTTATCTCCAGTAGTTCACACATTTCTTTAAAAATTTGGCTTTCGTAATTTCTTCCCTGGTCAGAGTGGATTGCAAGGGGACATCCAAATCGACAGAATACATCATTCAGTATAATGTTAGCACATGTTACTGCTGTTTGGTCTGGAACTGGGACGACCTCCACCCATTTTGTGAAATAATCTGTTACAGTTAAAATGTATCTATTTCCTCTTGGTGTCAGAGGAAGTGGTCCTAAAATATCTGTTCCCACTCTGTCCCATGGTGCCCCAGTCAACATGCATCCAAGTGGAGCCTTGGATGTCTGTTGAGGTGGTTTAATAGATGCACATATGTCACACTTCTGAATCCAGATATTGATGTCCTCCCGCATTTCATACCAATAACAGGCATAGAATTTAACTTTTTTACCCACAAGCAAATCTTTGCTTGTGGTCATTTTTTTCACAAGCAAAATTTGTAAGGTTGAGAATTTTTAGAAGCAAAAATTTTCGGAAGTAAATTAGTCTAAAATCTTTATATTTTTTTATAATTTTAAATTAGCAGTAACACCTCTAAACTATTTTAAACCGTTTTAAGCGAACTTGTCACAGAGACTTCAGCTTTAATAACCGGCTGTTCAGTCTCTGAAGTCCTTCTTATTTTGCTTGGACTGTCGTTTTCACTACTGCCGTTTATTCGTTTAAAATAATTTGAAATCATTGATGGTTACTTACTACTGTAAACAACCGGCATGGCCGAGATTCTAAAAACTAATCTAACACATCTCCGTGATGGCGGAGCACCACCAACAGCGCTAGGTGGATGAAAAAGTCCGAGAGTTGCGAAAAGAAATAGAACTGGTTACCGGAACACATCCAGACAACAGACGGACACAGTTTAACTAAGTAAATAAACATTTCTCGGCCGTAAACACAGGCACTTGTTTCGTGAAACAAAAATTCATATACTCTCTTATTTCCTGTGGCCGTAAACTAACAAAACTGGACAAATTATCGTAGACGCAAAATTTTGCCCTTTTCCTAATTTCCCTGACGCAATTAACATATTTCACACGCATTTTGCGTCTTAGCGTCCGTTAATTTCGAACATAACTTTTCCTTGGTTTTCTTCTTTCCCAAGTGTCCAGATGGCAAGGAATTGTGCATCTGGTACAAAACTTCTTCTTTTAATCTGACAGGGGTTAAAAACTGGTAGTAAAGGTCGGTTTTATTTTGCTTGAGGAATTTTCTATATACAAGGCCATCAAGTAGTTGAAGTGATTCCCATAGGAACCAATAATGTCTGGTTGCAGGACTATTTATTTCAATATCCCTTTTGTCAGGTCTGATTCCATTCTTCATCCATTGTAAAACTGGTCCTATGTCTTCATCATTCTCTTGTAATGCTTGTAATTCTGTCAGTGTGTGACCTGTTTGTAATAAAGTACAACAGTCATCTTTTGCCTGGTTCCTGGTCTTCACAATATTCAGGTGATCTAGTTTAACATTTACTATAGGGGTTTCAGGGGTTGGGGTTAAACTTGTTTCTTGATTCTTAGTGTCGTCTATACAGACTGTACTCCACTTTGCTGAGCTCATCATACTCTGTGCTCTCTTCATACATTTGGAACATGGGCCACATTTAAGATATTCTAGATTGTCAATAAATGGACACGAGGATTTAAACATCTAGACATTGCATCGGCATTGCCATGTTTAGGACCAGGTCGGTATTCAACAGAGAAATCAAAGGCGGACAGTATTTCCAACCATCTTGCAATTCTTCCCTTAGGTTCCTTTAGGCTGAAAAGCCAGATCAATGCTTGGTGATCTGTTCTGACACAAAATTTTCTGCCCAACAGATATTGTCGGTAGTACTCTATGAAGTATCGGACAGCTAAAAGTTCTTTATCAGTGATACAGTAATTACATTCTGCCTTGTTCAGCGTACGGCTACCGTATGCAATAACTCTCATACGTCCGTCCCGAACTTGACTTAAAACTGCACCTATTGCAGTAGCACAGGCATCTGTATCCAGATAGAATTCACCATCATCTTTTGGAAAACCCATAATATCTGTTCCAATAAATGCTTGTTTTAAACTTTCAAAGGCTGACTGACATTCTGGAGTCCAATTAAAATTAATATCCTTCTTTGTCAATTCTGTTAGCGGTTTCACTAAGGCAGAGAAATTTTTGATAAAACGTCTGTAGTAACTTCCCATTCCAAGGATTTGTCTTACCTCTGTAACAGTCTTAGGGGGTGGCCAAGATAAAATTTTTACAACATTGTCTGGGTTGGGTTGTATGCCTTTACTTGACACTAAATGTCCAAGAAAAGCAACTTCTGGTTTAAATAATTGACACTTCTCAGGTTTCAACTTCAATCCTGCTTTAGACAATCTCTCCAGAATTAATTCTAGTCTTACAATGTGGTCATCAAAGTTATTGCTAAATACAATAATATCATCCAGATAAATCAAACATATCTGCCATTTTAAGCATTTAAAACTAGTTCCATTAGACGCTGGCAACTAGGGCGTCCATTACAAACACCAAAAGGCATTGTCAGGAATTCAAAAAGACCGTACTTGGTAACAAATGCTGTCTTGGGTATATCTTCTGCTTTAACTGGAATTTGATGATACCCACTAGTTAAATCGAAAGTACTAAAAAAAGTTGATCCGGCTACGGTGTCAAGACAGTCCTGAATTCTGGGAAGGGGAAAAGCATCTTTTATGGTTACAGCATTTAATCGTCTATAATCTACACAAGGTCTAACTTTTCCATTCTTCTTAACAACTAAAACTAGTGGGCTAGACCATGGAGAACTGGATTTCCGAATGATACCTTGTTCCTGCATTTGTGTAATAATTTTCTTTTCTTCGGATGCAAATGCTATCGGTACTCTACGTGGTGGTTGTTTTATTAGTTTAGCGTCGCCTGTTTCTATGCTGTGTTCAAGGAGTTTTGTCAGGCCAAGGTCATTGTCATTCTTGGAAAAGGTATTTGAGAATTTATTTAACAGTTCTGCTATTTTTATGTGTTCTTCTGGTTTACAGCCCTGCATAGCCTCTGTATACATATCTACTAAATGTTCTGGTACTATTCCACTTTTTCCACCATCATCTGTTCCCCTTTTGGACATATTTCTAATGACTCCAATGTTTGTTTCCCAGGTGATTGGATTTCCAGTTTCAAGAAATTTTATTCTTCTTACAGGTTCATAGTTCTCTAACTCTTCTTCATCTTCAAATTCCATCAATAACAAAGGCTCTCTTTCAAGTAGTTCTGCATTCCCAAGTACAGTGTCTTGCTTTAAAACATATTCTTGGTCAAAGGGGTTCATAATACGTACTTTAGATGTGACATCTTTAGTGATGTCTACAACAGTAGGGGCCATAACAACAGGAAATATCTGTACAAGGTCATCATTAGGTTCCAAAATAAAATTGTATGGTTGGTCGAAGGAATCATCGTCAAATCTATCTACAAAAACATCAACAACCATCTCACTTCTGGGAGGTATCTCAATATTGTCTGCAACACGAATTTTCCTAAGTTTTTTCAGGTTGACCAATTTTGGTACATTGAATGGTTGTTCCATCCAGCAGCATAATCCCTTTACTTAACCTTAAGTCAGCAGGTCCCCATTCTGCCTTCATTAAAATATCTAAACCTAATAAGGCCTCATCCTCAATATTAGCAACAATTAACTCTACTTCAAACTCCAAATCTCCTAAATTTACTTGAAAAATGGCTTTCCCTAACTCTTCTAGGGGTTTGCCATCAGCACTAGCCAATTAGTATTGGACTTCTCCAAGTTTGGTCGTTTGGACATGGAAATCTTCTTATAAGCCTGCGTTGATAATACAGTTCGGGCAGCCCCTGTGTCTATTGTAAAATTTACTTCAAAACCTTGAACCTGTCCAGTGACATATACTCCATCATTACGAAGTACTTGACGTCCAATTACTTGATGGCTAGATAATTCTTGTTCTCCACCATCGTCACGGTTTACTGAACAAGCTGTGTCCTCCACAACCTGGGATGGACATAAATTATTTTCTGCCTTTTCTTTAAATTTCTTATTAAATTCCACTGAATTAATGCTGCTGGTTGGGACATTACCATTCTCTGCAATCAAATATTGACCTTTGTCCTGAAAAAAAAATGGGTTATCTCTCGGTCAGCAGAGCTAACCCTTTCTAGTTTAAAGCATATCCTGGAGATTGCTCAAAAAGTTTTGTTGAATTTGCAGTTGTGTGCTCAGATTTATCATTGCATTTGGGTGTCTGTTTGCTTTGGCCTACAGATGTCCTGTCAGATTGTCTATTGGGATTACTGTAACAATGCCTGGCATAGTGACCAGGTTGTCCACAGTAGTAGCATATCATGCAGGTATTTCTTTTTTGCAGGATGGTCAGTATGAGTATTTGCTGCTTTTTCTCTTAGTTTTCCATTATTTCTAAATTGCCCATCACTTCTAGGAAATGGCTGATTAAAATTCCTCCCCCCTTGGTAATGTGGATTTTGCATTCTCTTTAGATTTTTCTGTTCATCATACATCTGTTTAAACATTTTCATCAGTTCATTCTTATTCAAGGTGAGCAAGTCAGTGGATTCATCTTTGTGTGTCCTTAAATCTTTACAAATGTTATCTTGAGGCTTTTTGCCATTCAGTTTCCCTTTGTTTCCAAGGTGTTGAGATTTTTCAGAGCTATCATTCTTGACTTGTCTAACTGGTCTCTTTGAGTATCTGGTCCAAGAATCTTCCAATTTAGGGTCTCTGGTTGTTTCTATGTAGGTAATCACCTCCTGAACAGCTTCCGCTATTGTTTTGGGGTCCTTAGTGAGCTCAACATGAATTCTGGCTTTATTGTCCTCCAATCCCATCAAAAATATTTGAAGGAGGTCTTCTTGCCTTATGTTTTGTTCTCGGTCTGGATAAGCCTTGTCGTATATGCGCTTTAATTCTGCTGCAAAAGTTTCAGTGGTCTCCCCTGTTTTCTGGTTCCTCCTGTTAAACTGGACTCTATAATTTTTTTTATTTTCCAGGATTCCAAATCTGTTTTGAAGCTCTTTTGTTAACTTTGAGTAACTGTTTAAAGTCCTTTCTGGTAACTGGTCAAATACAAAGTCTCCAGCAATTCCCTGGAGTCTTGGTATCAGATCCTGTAGCTTACGAGTTTCATTCCAGGAGTTTAAACAGGCTACAGCTTCAAAACGTTTAATCCATACCTCCCACTTTTCCTTGGCAGTAAAAGCTGGTAATTTAGCAAGTGTATTGCTATTACGATGATGGGGCTTTGATTCTACTATCTCACTAGTATGTAAGCTGTCTGAATAAAAGTCTTCAACATCAGTATTGTCCTCTGAGGAAGATGAATATGATTCTTCATGTGACTGATACCGGTATTTCTTTCTTTGCATGGATGGTTTGGCTTTCTGTTTTCCTTTTCTTTCAGGCTTCCGAAAGCTGTCTGTACTGCAGCCACTACTTGGCTGGTCATTTCTTGTATTGCTGTCTTTAGCATCCCATATAATCCTGCCTGATCCCCTAAGGCAGTTTGGTGGTGTATTGTGGCCTCAGTTTCAACTACTCTTGGTCTCCGGTATTTAGGTATTTTTGGTCGTTGAGGGGAACATAGTTTCCTCCTAGGTTTTGGTCTCAATACCATTGTGTCATTGGCCTCATCTTCATCTTCAGCTTCTGTTACATTAGGATTATGATCTGTACCAGTATTTTGTTCAGCTTCTTCAATGTCAGAATCTTCAGTGTGTCCTGTTTCATATTCTTCACTTTCCCCTGTAACAATGTCGGTTTCATCATTTTGCTTTCTTGTCATATACATTGGTTTAGTCTTCACCATGGTGACTGCTACTGTTTATTCTCTTCCAAAAGGTTCGTATCTCTGGACCCAAGTAGATTTAATCTTTAAATGGATCCCGCCGAGGATGCCAAAAATTATGTAGCGAGCTGGTGAAGGAAACTTCTATTAAACAATTCTTTGACAAAAGCCAAACAGATATGTTTCAGACAGTATACTTTATACTGAATTTTAAACCTTAGAATTGGTACTTGGTCGTTTGGTATTTAGACTAAGAATAGGTCCAATTGGGGAAAACTCAGCAAGCCAGTAAGATTAAATATAATATTTATTTGGCATTATGTTAACAACATCAAATGTACTACATGTACTATGTATGCGACTATTCTGATCCTGAGCTCTTACAGGATATGTGAATAATGTAAAATAGTGTCTATTTCTCCAGATACACTTATAATAAAGTAAAAATACAATTTTTGTCTCTGCTGCGACGAAAGTCGCTGGAGGCGAGACATATGTATGGGAATCCGGCGGCGGCGGCGGCGGCGTAAACACTTGACATCTTGCTTCATATCTTTGTAAGCCCAAGCCCTAGGTCCATCAAATTTGGTCCAGAGGTAGCTTATGATGAGTACTTGCCAGTCAGTCACCTGTCACCTGACCTTGACCTCAATTTCACGGTCCAGCGACTACGTTAAAGTTTTTGGGTTACGACAGTTCCTCTGTAACTACGCATGGTAGGATGACAATATTTGGTGTATAGGTTGCTGATGACTAGTACATGACTGTCTGGTAGGTGTCACCTGACCTTGACCTCAATTTCACGGTCCAGCGACTACGTTAAAGTTTTTGGGTTACGACAGTTCCTCTGTAACTACGCATGGTAGGATGACAATATTTGGTATATAGGTTGCTGATGACTAGTACATGACTGTCTGGTAGGTGTCACCTGACCTTGACCTCAATTTCACGGTCCAGCGACTACATTAAAGTTTTTGGGTTACGACAGTTCCTCTGTAACTACGCATGGTAGGATGACAATATTTGGTGTATAGGTTGCTGATGACTAGTACATGACTGGTAGGTGTCACCTGACCTTGACCTCAATTTCACGGTCCAGCGACTACGTTAAAGTTTTTGGGTTACGACAGTTCCTCTGTAACTACGCATGGTAGGATGACAATATTTGGTGTATAGGTTGCTGATGACTAGTACATGACTGTCTGGTAGGTGTCACCTGACCTTGACCTCAATTTCACGGTCCAGCGACTACATTAAAGTTTTTGGGTTACGACAGTTCCTCTGTAACTACACATGGTAGAATGACAATATTTGGTGTATAGGTTGCTGATGACTAGTACATGACTGTCTGGTAGGTGTCACCTGACCTTGACCTAAATTTCACGATCCAGCGACTACGTTAAAGTTTTTGGGTTACGACAGTTCCTCTGTAACTATGCATGGTAGGATGACAATATTTGGTATATAGGTTGCTGATGAATAGTACATGACTGTCTGGTAGGTTCCACCTGACCTTGACCTCAATTTCACGGTCCAGCGACTACGTTAAAGTTTTTGGGTTACGGCTGTTCCCCTGTAACTATGCAGGGTATGGTGACAATATTTTGTATACAGGCCGCTGCTGATATTTAATGCTATTTACGTAATGCTTATGACGAAATTTATTTTCGTTACTGATGCGGAATGCAGGCGAGACGTTTTTCTGTGTCCACACTTGTATTGTTTTGTTGTGTTGTGTTATTTACCCTTCAAAGCCTTGATTAATACAAGCCTTGGTTAATGGGAATGCTTCCTTATATCATTATATGTCAATTATTAAAATAAAATATTTACTAAACTTTGTTTCTATTTCATTACTTTATGTTGAAAGATGAAAGTTTATTTCTACACTGGATCTCCCAAATCCTGGGTGATATGTGTGCAGAATAAATTTTACTCATGAACTTTATGTTGAAAAGTTTATTTCTACACTGGATCTCCCAAATCCTGGGTGATATATGTGCAGAACTATTTTAGTTATGAACTTTATGTTGAAACGTTTATTTCTACACTGGATCTCCCTAATCCTGGGTGATATATGTGCAGAATTATTTTAGTTAAATGAACTTTATGTTGAAAAGTTTATTTCTACACTGGATCTCCCAAATCCTGGGTGATATATATGCAGAATTATTTTAGTTAAATGAACTTTATGTTTAAAAGTTTATTTCTTCACTGGATCTCCCAAATCCTGGGTGATATATGTGCAGAATTATTTAAGTTAAATGAACTTTATGTTGAAAAGTTTATTTCTACACTGGATCTCCCAAATCCTGGGTGATATATGTGCAGAATAAATTTTAGTTAAATGAACTTTATATTGAAAAGTTTATTTCTACACTGGATCTCCCAAATCCTGGGTGATATATGTGCAGAATTATTTTAGTTAAATGAACTTTATGTTGAAAAGTTTATTTATACACTGGATCTCCCAAATCCTGGGTGATATGTGTGCAGAATAAATTTTACTCATGAACTTTATGTTGAAAAGTTTATTTCTACACTGGATCTCCCAAATCCTGGGTGATATATGTGCAGAATTATTTTAGTTATGAACTTTATGTTGAAAAGTTTATTTCTACACTGGATCTCCCAAATCCTGGGTGATATATGTGCAGAATTATTTTACTTATGAACTTTATGTTAAAAAGTTTATTTCTACACTGGATCTCCCAAATCCTGGGTGATAGATGTGCAGAATTATTTTACTTATGAACTTTATGTTAAAAAGTTTATTTCTACACTGGATCTCCCAAATCCTGGGTGATATATGTGCAGAATTAATTTAGTTATGAACTTTATGTTGAAAAGTTTATTTCTACATTGGATCTCCCAAATCCTGGGTGATATATGTGCAGAATAAATTTTAGTTATAAACTTTATATTGAAAAGTTTGAAAAACAACTAATTTTCACAACACAACATAAATAACAAGCCAGATAAATATCAGATAACTTCACTTATGTACCAATGAATAACTTTTGAAAGAGTTAAAATTTTCCACAATCCAAAAAAATTCCTTCATAAATAATTTTTCATAGTAAAAATTAATTTTGATATTGTTAAATATTACTTTGCCATGAAAAATTTCAACGATGAATAATTTTCTTACTTCAAAATTAAATTCTTTTTGGAAAAATAAGCCAAACGTCAATTTTCAATAAAGTAGTAAAGAGTGACGTCAATTTTCAGCGTTTTGCCCTTTTATATGCTGCACAAGAAATTTTGGTGCAGTTTGGTGCAGGCTTGCGCAATGCGTAAAATTACTGACGGCAATGACCAATCAATCAATATTATATAAAACAATCTTGTACTTAAATAAAAATAAGTTTAAATAACATTTTTCTCAGTTAATTATCAACAAACTAGAAATTATGGCAGTACAATTAAAATATAACATTTTTAACAATTATTTTATAAATACCCAATAAAATCGCTCGGCTACCAGCTGATCGAAAATGGCGGTAGACGACCGAAAACTTGAAGTTGTCAACACAGTAAATCGCAAAGTATTGCCATAAATAAAACAAAACAGTTTGAAATGAGAGATTCTGTGAATAAGTACGACTTGACAAATCTGTGGATATAAGTAAGTTAACATGTCACACTTTAAATTTCGAGGAAATGAGCGAAACATGTGCAGATTTCTGCAACGACAAAATCATGGAACATCTCAAAGGTTAAAAAAATATACATTTCTTTTCGATCTTAAAACAATCAAACATGATAATTATTTTATTATTCTCCTAATTGTGGAAACAATAAAAGAAATAATTAATTAATTTCAGGAATTCCAGAATAATTTACCTTATTAAAAAAAGTAAACTTCTGAATTTATAATATTAAAAAAATGTTTGGTATGATCAACTTCATAAATATACATTTAAGTATAGATACATGTATTGGCAATTTACAAAAATTGCAGAATTCTACAATATCTTTAAGAACTTAAACAATTTAAAACCAATTACATTTTCCGTAAGTTTATACAATAGACCATTATGCCAGACTGTATCAAAGGCTCGTCGAAGATCCACATGTAAATATTGTTCTTTTTTTTTTCTTGAAAGGTATTCGATAAAGACTTTATGGAAAAGATGCTATCAGCTTTACGATGATTTGGCATGAATCGAAATTGTTCATTTGCAAATTTATCTTAGTAGATTGACATTAATCTATTATTTAAAGCAACACGTAATAGTTTGGCTAAAGAATTTTGTACTGATATACCTCTATTATTATGAGGAATTTCATTAAATTTTTTAATCTGACAATTCTTGGTCTACCCATGGGTTTTCTTTCTTATTTTAAATTTTCTAATTTACAAGCCCGCTGAGCTAAATTGTTAAAATTTTAGGAACAATAATTTTGTGCTAGCTCAACATAGTCTCATTTTGTAGAAATTTTGTGTTTTCAATATTTTTAATTTTTCTTCTAGGACTTTAAGTATCTATTATTTTGAAGATTTCTTTCTATCAATATGAGAACCTTATTGATTAGGTTTATATATATTGGTTTCCATTATTTAATGCAGTGTTACATTTGAGGTGCACAGATATCTGAGCATGGTTACACAAATATGATGGACCAGAAATCTAAAAAAAATATAGTATTCATAAGGTCCACATTGGTCAGTGCATAATGAACAGTGCTAGCCCCATTTGACATGTAAAGGATAAGATTACCGTTGGCCTAGAGTATTAAAGGCGTTATATTCTGAACTTTTATTAATGTTAAAATCAAACAAATATTCATCAGGCAAAAGCTTTTGAAGTTCATCATTAATTATATTACTTCGTATCTATTCTTGCATTATGATAACAAATTATCAATATATTATCTTTATTTGATAACAATGAAATTTCACCTTCTAACATAGAAAAATCATTATAGTAAGGAGAATTCTTAGATGGAATATAACATGCACACACATACAGATCTTTTTCAAGGCCAAATAAATGTTTATATAGTTTATACCATATTCTGTTTTGCCATGTTGTAGCATCTTCTAATTCTTGTATTCCTTTATGCAATTTTTTACTTAAAAATATTAATAATATCTCCACTAAACCGCCTTGAGCGTCTTTGTTTCTTCTACACTTTTGAAATATTTTAAAATCCGATAAATTAAAACCTGAATCCGAACATTTCAAGTTTCTATACCAGTATCGTTGAATTTATAAATATTTTAGGCAGGACATCTCTGCACTTGTCTCCCAGCGCGTTAATAATCCAAATTATTTATCATAAATTTATGTAATGAAACAAGTATAGGCTATTATTATATAGATAGAGATGAAATATCGAATTTTCCGAGCGACAGAAATCACGGTAAATCAAATGTGAAAATTATCGTTTATTTTCACTCTCGGGGTTTTTCCCGCCAAAATTGCAGTTGGTTTTGTACTATACAGATATTCATCCGCCGTTCATAAAATTTAGGATTAAGCATTAAAATTTTACGAAAACAATTTTGATCTTTATAATAAATAGGATAATCAATTGGTCATCGTGAATATACAAAATATGATCACTCGTGCCGCATAAAGCATGAGATTAAACTCGTGCGCGGAACAAGTTCCGCGCACTCGTTTAATCAGATGCGTTATGCGGCACTCTTGATCATATTTTGGATGTTCACTCCGCCCAATTAATTATCCTATAAATATTAATGTTATCACAATTAAGACGTGTACTTGTCATTGATATTTAATTATTTTATATGCTAGATACACATTCACAATATTATTTACAAACAATATCTTACGTTTACAATGTTTGGAAATAATCATCAAAATATAGGTACTTAAAATACATAGTATTTCTTTTGAACATATAAAGAAAGATAACTCTAGCAATAACATTATATCAATGGTATAACTTCATAAAAACAATTTATAACATCATAACTGAAATAAAAATACTTGTTTTGTACTTGCTATCAAAGCTTAAATTATATATGTTATATATCCACTTGTAATAAATGTAGAAAGTAGAAAAGATAAATATTTAATTCAATGTTTGACCCAATATGTGTACCATTTATTTTGTTATTATGAAAAGAAATATGTTTATGTACGTCATTGACATGTTTAATTCACAGTTTGATCAAGCAAATACTAAAAAACAAATCTTTGAACGGAACAATTAATCGTCACAAACAAAACAGTAAGATCTGTTTCATTTTACAGGCACACACTGGATTTGGGAGATGTGCCAAATGTTGGTTAGTGGCAAGGCCGAATTTTTTCAAAAAGCAAAAGCATGTTGTATGAGAATCTCATTTGGCAGACGAGTTCAGTGAACTGCCAAGACCTAGAGTGTTTAATACACATATGACTCCAAGATGTCTTCCCCGGAAGGCTTTTGAAAAGAAGTGCAAAATTATCATTATTGAACGCAACCCAAAAGACATTGTGACATCTTATTTTCATCATATGAAAGTTTTTCAGCCAGCCGCAGACGTGACATGGTCACAATGTTTACAAAGCGTGTTTGATAATAGTAAGTGGTGTTAACTTTGAGAGAATATTAATATTGTTTGTTTATATTCAAATAAGTAAGCCCTTTGGTCATGTTCCTAACTGTCTGTTCGTTCAGATCTAGAGCAGAAACAATTATAGAAAAGTAGGTAGAAAAACAATACGGTACATACAAAATAAGGATTCCACACAGAATGGATATTTAATTGTAAAAGATATTTTTCACTATATGACTAAGTGACCTAATTGATGTGATTGCTGAACCACCAGAGCAAAGAAACCAGGAATGGCTAACTAACATACCTGGGACCATGCTGAACGAATTCCTATAGCTACTATTCGACTCGCACATCTGTCCAGCGCATCCCCATGTGGTAGATAAGGAAAGTCCTCTTGGTGTGCGGCTGTCAGGTTATAATATGTGAGCCTGGCATAGGACCGTAGTGCGTAGGGTGTTTGGAGAGTGCCACATAAAAAAGAACTCTCGTAGATCTCGAAAAATTGAAGAGTCATTGTAGATATTACAAAATTCTTCAATTCCCCGCCTTTACGCGTTACTCGATTTTATTTTCATACATTTGCATACTAGTACAACAGGAGTTTTGTTAAACGTTGTTATCTTCAAAATCTTTTTACAAATTATTCAAGAACAATTAGAAAGGTCTTTCCCAGATTCCACTAAGAAGTTAATTTTTCTTCATCTGTTGTTTTGAACTTGACTACATAGACTGCTGGGCCATTTTTAGGCGTAATAGACTATTTCTGTGGTCCTGAATAAAACACTACATGGTTGTCAAGGACGTTTGTGGTCGTTGCTAAGGACAAAATGCCACTTCCTGTTGTAAAATGACATATTTCAGTAAAGTACATCATCCTGATTTAAACAATATATGGTTGCTAAGGACTTTTTGTTATGGTATGACCTTGACCCGTAACCTTTGAAAATGGGCTCAAATGTATCGATGTGGGTCTTGATTAGAGGAGTATTTTTTCCCATTTATTGTCTTCTTTTATCTTTTATAGTTTTTGAGTTGTAATAACAAGATTAGAGGCCTAAGGTTGAGGTCACTTCTGAACTTTGACTTTGAGATTTTCTTCAAGGACATGTCACAGGACGACAAATGGTGAAGTCCTTTCATGATTACGACTTACGGTTTGTTTATGTGATAAGCGGAGTCCTTGAAACATTCCAGGGATACCGCTCGCCTCCGCTAGTCATAAATTTTAGCCAAATTATGTCATAAATTGACTCAAAGTTCCTTAACATTCGTCACTTTTCAATTTTCTTGTATCTGTTATAGTTTCAGGGATTATGCGATAACAAGGTTTTCGGTGCTTGGGCAGATAACTCCTAAAGAAAAATGTTTCGATTTCACAGGGTGAATTCCGAATAGACGTCTTACACGTGAAATGGACATGCATGAATATCGATGAAGAATCCATGCACATGTTTGTAACTTTCTCACCCAGATATAAAACAGGGGCCTTTGTGATTAAGATATTTGGTCTTCTGTTTATCACGTGCTTCTCAACACTGAATGTTTCGGGTCGACTCTCAACATGGGCAAGATGTGCTCGGCTCAAATTTGAATTGACAAAAATTGCCGAAGGTCGGCGCTTTTACCCTTGTACACAGCCTTCCTAACACCTAAAAATGTGGAAGCCATAATATACCGGTAGGTGAAAAATTGCTAAAGGGACATTAAACTCTTAACATGTAAAGCTTAGTTTTTCTATTGTACTTTTTAAAGATCGTCCCGTAAACAGCAACTGGTTCTTTCACAAGAAGAAATGGTCAGAATTCATCTCGTCAAGCAACCAACCAATACTTACGTTAAAATACGAAGACGTCAAAATGGTTAGTACATGCAACATTCGAAACTTTTTAAATATGAGTACACCAGTAAGATCAGACGTCTTCTTGACGCAATTATATGCGGGATAGCACAGGGTGCCGAGAATCAATCAGGTTTTGAAGAATTATAGAGAAATAAGAACTGGTCAGTTCGGAGTCCTTAGAAGTGGCAAATCTAACTGTTTAACTATCAGTAAAAATCTCCAAACCTATTATTTTGTACTAGCAAACATACATAAGTATTTATTCAGATACATGTTGCGTTCTGGTCTTGATTCCGGTGTTGATAAACAACATAGTTATATACTGTACGTGTACAGTCACAACAAGCACCTTCTTGTTATGTTCAAGTAAAGAAAAGAGGGGAATTACCCTGCGAAATATGCATAGGAGTTACACTTTTTAAAAAAATTCTCAATTTATTTCGACTAGGAAATACAAAAGTAAAATTGTTGCTGACTATGTGTTTCTTTTATTGTAGAATACTGTGAAATGTTTAGCAAACATTGGAGAGTTCTTACAATGTTCACATGACGAAGACTTATTAAAAGAAATCAACGATAAATGTACTGTACAAAACATGCGAGAAATGGAGAAAACCAGAGACAGCGGGACCAGTCATACTACATCTAAGCAAATGTCCGCTTTATATAGAAAAGGTCTGTTTGACAAAAAATTTTAAGCTATGCATAACTAAAAAATACTAAAATCTGGTTATTTTTGTAAACGGGAATTCAAAATTCGAGGTTATGTATGCATGACGAGAGTGCCACACTCTCATAAAATATAACATAGTAGATAGTAATGAACACGTAATAAGAATTTTTCAGGTAATAGTCTGCAACAGTAAGTTTAGTTATTATACTACCTCTTCAAAGTGATTAACTATTTTTTCAAAAAGGTAGTACTTTACTACTGTGCATTAAATTAAAACGTATGTAACAATGG
Source organism: Limnoperna fortunei (assembly GCA_944474755.1). Lineage (NCBI taxonomy): Eukaryota > Metazoa > Mollusca > Bivalvia > Mytilida > Modiolidae > Limnoperna > Limnoperna fortunei. The sequence goes on from OX104116.1 coordinate 47,199,607, forward strand.
AGTATTGTACCTACATTTATTTACACTGCAAATTTATCTTAAGTAAGCTTTTGTTTCAAAAAATTTCTAAGTTCGGTTTGTCTTTTCTTACATTATTTATTAATTGATACTGCCCCATGCGTTCATTTTGCGACATTACGGCCTGCGCATCGTGTTCTTTTAAAGATTTTGCACACAAAGAACAAATTACCTGCTTACTCATTTTAATAAAGGACAAGAAATCCGTCTTTACATTTCTATATATTTTTTTGCTTGTACAATGTGGTTTTTTTCAATACTGGAACATTTTATGCATTGTAGGTGTGGTCGGAGACTGGAAACATCATTTCACAGTTGCACAAAGTGAACAATTTGACGACATAATTCAGAAGCAAATGAATGGAATCGATGTTAATTATAAATATGAAATATAAATGATAGTTTTTGCTTATATTGTGTTTCATTTATTTTGGCTGGTGGTTAACGTAGCTAGTTATCTGCTTTGACCACGTGCCTGTCAACAGTAAGGTTATGGTCTAGAGTCTGCGGACACGAAAGAAAATTTGATTGGTTGAATTTCTGCTTTACGTCCAGCGAGCAGCATTTCAGCCATATTCAGGACGAGAACAAGTTTCAAGCAATAAATCAACGGGAAAAGGTGTTGTATGGGGTATAGGGAACACAATTTTGTCTGCCACTGAAAGAGTATGGAGTATCTGGTAGTGGCACAAAATTTAGCATTAATAGCGGCTATATTGAACCTACTCTGGTTTGAAATCTAGAAAAAGGGTCTTTATCACGCACGGAGCCTTGCACTCCAAACATGGCCCCTATTACGGTCCGCGTTCAGGCTTTCCGTATATTATGACCTGACAACCCCCAACAAGAGGGTCTCCTCTATCCGCCATCCTGGGAACGCGCTGGGCTACTGTGGGTCGAGCACTGGGATCCCTCCCAGTATGGACCAAGAGGAAAGAGAGAAACGAACAAACAAAAAATATTTGTTAATCGTACTTGTTTTGCACAGTTGCATTTATATATACTTGCTTAACAGTTAACTCTTTTGATTTGCATGTATTTGTTAACGGACTAATTTTAAGGATTCATTTTATTTTTAATTTGGGTCCAATCTCAATAAACTGGATTATATCTTATTTGCAAATTAATTATTGCACTTATGTATGTTGTCTTGTTAAAAATATCGTGAGAATTGAAGACTGCCAGCACAATCAATTTTTATTTTTATGGACATCTTTCAACCAGTAGAGCGATACAAATTCTCCAGAGATTTAGTTCTTTTTTGAAAGTTGCATTTTTGCAGCAAATACAGAAATACAAAATATGTTAGCTTTGTCACGAGCCCGCTCGAACTCCTGTAGACATCCTTCTGTGATCGCTACAGTGCAATATGCATATTTGATGTGTACGCTGAAAACTTGATACTTAAAGCTTATCTATACATTAAAGCTGGTATAAATAATATTTGTACAAATCCATATCACATGTAGTCCCTTAAGAATATATAAATTAACATCGCAGTTGTCAGTATACATGTCTAATTGCACAATTATCGACTAAACGTCGAAGTACACTTTGCTTGTCAAATAAAATGTTGATAATTACCGAAGTTTGCCCATGTTTGCGATATTCTTAAAGTCAAACACAGAAATGCATTTTTAACTGAAAAACTAGTACATAGTTACTGTTAAACTAATATTTGCTGTTGCAAAATCCAAATCTTAAGATATATAAATTGCTGAATATTGTTTTTTGTTTGTTTTAGTGGTGTTTAACGCCAATTTCAGCTATATCATTCCGTCCAGTTTTTATTGGGGGAATAAGCCGGAGTTCCTGGAGAAAACCCCCGACCTGCGGTGGGAAACTGGCAATCCTTCTTAATTAAGATTGGAGTCGAGTACACCCTGCCTGCAGTGAGAATCGAACCAAATTGCTGATTAAAGTTCTCGCCTAATTTAACAGTTTATGTATATAGAAAATAATCGTGGTCAAAACTCTTTCTTCTATATACATTCGTGCCAATTTTTTTTTAAATAGTCTAAATCCCATTTTGTCCGTTTGCTATTATAAATTCTTCTTCCGGAATGCAGCTGCCTTGGTGGACATGTGGTAAAAGAAGTTGGGTAGTTGATCATCTACAACTGAATACGTCACTGCAACACAGGATGCAAGTTCGAGCTTTACTGCAAGCAGAGTTTGCTCGAATTCAACTATAATTGACAAAGATCGCTAGCTTTCCTGCCGAAAGTAGATGGTTCTAAACATGTACTCCCGTTTCTTACTCAAAACTGTACGACATGATACATTCAGCATAAAAATTGCCGTAGGTGGCGTTAAAATTAGTTTAAACAAATATCCCAAAATCCTTTTTTATAATTGGATTTCTTCATTATATTTTCTAAATATTCTAAATTTTGAAATTTGTTTTGGGGAATTTGTTATGTTATATACGAAAAGGCGTAACCGTGGACCGTAAGAGTTGCCTCATTTCAACCTGCTACAAAAAGCAACATGTCCGCTCCTTCCTATTACTCAATACTTTCCAATGGCAGTACAAATGTATTGCCGAAAACCTGAGTACAGCGGAAATATTGTTCGCTAGACTTTAAACCACGATTCCATCAATTATTCAATCTAAATCTCTACTTAAAATTCTTGATCACCAAAAGTTCTTTTTCAAATTGTTAATTTCAAATCTACGATTCAGTTCGGTTCTAAATTACACATTTGATAAATGAAAAAAGCGATAGAAGTACTTTCCTTTCAATAAGAAAAGTCAAATTACAAAATAAGAATGAAAGATATTAAAAGAAAACCTTCAAACTAGTATTAACATTTACATTATCTTGTCACTTGAACGTTTTCATACTGCTATTATCTCCTTAATGCTTCGCGATGGTTTTTGGAACGTACAATTGATTCCTTGGACAAGTGGTTTCTAGGTTACGCCCCAACACCAAGGATAACTGTAAATTTTGAAGGGTATTATGAGGTTTAAACATGGTGATATGTAATATAAAAAGCATGGTATCGTTAAATGTCGGAGGATTTTGTGGAAATGGCAGGGCTTAAAACAGGAGATTTTCATGTTTAAGCAGGGGCAGATTTATTTTTAATTTGAAGGACAGTCGTACAACGTTCTAGTTTAAAGGTCTGTATCCACCAAAGTGTCTGATGTTTTGCTTTACATGATTATGTTGCCCAAGTAAATAGACATCACCTTGTTAGCATTCGCGAATGATCATTAAACATTTATTTCACTGACTTTTATTTTTATTTTAACATTTCTACATATCACATTTCAAATATTCTATTCATAAATATTCAGTGTGCGCTATGTTATCCTGTTCTTGATGGTACATTTAACTTTATAGAGTTGTTTTGTTTTAAATTAGCGCCAAGCTTATCGCGTACCCTCAACTGAGTCCTGTTTTCGTTTTTAAGGAATACTAGCAACAAACACTTGGTAACATGAACAGTAAAACAGTTGGTTTAGTACATTTGGAAAATAAACAGAAATAGTACTGGGAATGGTTTAACCGTATTGTATCGCTCACATTGAAAACAGTGATTGTTTTCTATTGCGTAGTGACTATCATACAGTTTTTTACGACACGTGTTATATTTAGTTGATTTTTTTGTGTAAGGTTAATTGGGGTTTACAGTTTAAAATTTTGAGGCAAAGAAGACTACGGTACACTTTTCAAATAATGTATATGTGTGGCTTCTTTTTTTATTTATTTTTGCCTAAATGATGAAATTTTACAAATTCATCGTATGCTTGTACTGTACTTTAGTTTGCATACTGATAAATAATAATGCAATCTGGACATTCACATAACCTTTCTTTTGTGTTGTTGTCAAAAATAGACAGGCTATTTTACGAGTAGACGGGCAATAATCAGAACTGCAAAAATGGTTTCACTTAAAATCATCATCCCAGGTCAGGGGTTCTAAGTTCGCATTCGCTCCATCATCTCAAGCACAAACACGTAATCTGAGAGTTATGACAAAAATCTAATTTAAAGAAAGGGTAATAAACCCACATGACAACACATGACAAATAGGGATAAAATCTATAACATTTTTCTTGATAATTTATAAAAACCACTAGAAAATGATGTCATTTTATTGTTAATGGAGCAACAAAAACAAAGAAATTGTTTCTTATCAATGCGGGTGAATAGTTATTGGGGCGAAAAATCGTGTATTTACTTGGAGAATTATAGCTACATGTATTTCAATCAATAATTATAACATAAAACAGTAAAGTGATCATATTTGGTGTTCCGAATGACCATTGTCTGTCAATGAAGCAGACTTTGGTATTGTTCGGCAAACATCGGAAATACTATTTAGGTAACTTACATTTTTTGCTCAAACCTGTTTACATTGACCTAAAGTAAAACAATATATTAAATTTGTATCATTAATTAGCCTATTTTGATTTCATAAAGCTGTATTTTTTGGTAAAAAAAAATTAAATGGTAACTTCAATTACGAGTCGGATACCTTTAATAAATGTATTTTTTGTTCATTTTGGTTGAAATATTTAATATATGTAGTATTTTAGTTTTACATAAGTAAAACGCACGTCTTCTTACTACTTTTCTTCTTCGGCATAAATTGGAATTTAGACATTCTTTACATCTTTTGTATGATAGAGATGCGCTTTTGCTAAGAGAAGCTCTTCCTTCTGATATTGTTGAATCGATTACAACATACTATGTAGTTTCAAGCCTATTTAAAAAGGTAAGTCACGATAAAAGCCTACCTGAAAAGACTAAATACACTTAGTTCTGATATGTTTTGCTACCTCAGTCACTGGACAATGCGTGCAGGGTTCTGAGTGCTCGTATCACAGATCTGCCCAGCTTCTCGCTAGTTGCAGATAGGAAGGTCCCCCGTTTGGCCCTTGGGGGTTTTTCAGTTGTAATACGACAAGTCTGGCCGCAAATGTATGTAACGTGCTTGAAAAGTGCCATGTTCCTTGACCGATAAAGACCCTTAACAAGATTTCCATAAAAGTAGTTTCATTGTAGCCGCTAAGAAAACCTAATTCTCGGTCCATACTTTGCAGTGGTAGTTGAACTTGTGGTCAAGATGGTCCAATCCTCCATTCCTTTTTTAAATATATCTATTTATAGTTAGCTTGTTCTATTCGTGAATATAGATGATATTACTACTAGTATATGAAAGATAAAAATAAAGTCAAGCAAGTATCATTGCGATGTTTTCACCTACGTCGCATGCAAATTTTATAAGGTTACAGTGCTTACTTCATAATATTTATGGCGATGAAAGACCAAAAAAAATTCCTTTCACTAATTTTATTGTTTTTTATTGTTTTACTTCCATTAACATATGTATAAAGATAAACCCTCATGGTATCCTCGTTTGTAGAATTGACCTTGCGATTAAACTGTGAAGTTACGTGTCATAAATATGTTATTATAGGTCAAATCAGAGCACAAGCGTATTTACCTCGTACATATTTACTAGCCATTAAAAATTAAGTAATTTAAGAAAATACAGCAGTTATATATTTATATATAAGCGATTACATTTATTAATTAAACTTAACAGACACACACATATATATACTGTAAATAAAAAGACAATTATTTATATCACGTTTTAACTTTAAAAATAGCACAGTGTGTAACATCGTCTGCTCGCAAAGCGATTGTTATAACTAGATTTCATTGACCGATATTTTTATGAATGAATAAGTTCTGCGATTGTCATCTATCAATTTGCCATAAATATAATCTCATTTAAGAGCGTAAATTAAGATGTATTGGATTATTTTAAGAAAACTATGATAACCCTTCTTTGAGGTACTTTTCCGTAAATTGATGCTGGAAAATTATCGACACCCTCAATTGGGGCACTCTCCCAAAATGCATCATTCTCCATAGCATCCGCCTTAACCTCTCCAATACTATTTGCGTGGGTCGCTAATGCGCCCACGCAAAAAGACATTAAATGCACATGCACGTACTGGACGAAAATACTAACTATAAATAAGTATGGATGATCACGGTCAGCTATATTGTGAATAACTATCTGCATGACTACCCCTTAAAGCACCTAGGTGTCAAAAGGTCAGATAATAATCGATACCCAATCGGACATTATCCGACCTTCGACACCTATGACTTCGAAGGCAAAATACACCTTTGGTAAGTTTAAATTTATTTATTTATTTAGATTTATTTATGTTCTTGTGATGACAACTTATCAATATATCAGACTGTGTTAAATAATATATATAATGATTGTCCAGTATATACTGCAAGTCCGGAACAAAAACCCGTAATTGCGGTTTAATTAGTTTACAAAATGTACGAGAATACAAAGTACCATTGGCCTTTCAATGTTATTTTCCATATGGGGCTACCCCTACTCGGTTATTATTTTGTTGAAAAAAAAGTTAATTTAATGTTTAATTAACTGATATTAAAAGTTAATTTAATGTTAAATTAAGACAGGATAAAGGTGGCTCGTTTGATGTTGAATAAAGTATATAAGTTAGCCCTGCTTTTCTGGCTGCAAAAATAAGAGTCAAAAAGGGGGATCATTATTATTTTTTTTATTTCCACAAGATGTCCCTGCGTATTCAAATTTATTGCTTCAAAATGAGTTAAAACCACTTTATTGTATTTTTCGGACAAAAGATTACATTTCTTTTCAGTATTTATTTAATACAACAGCCATTATTGACCAATCAGGTTTAACCTGACAGTTTTTTCACGCTGTTTTATGCATTAGTACATTGATACTAATCTAATCATTCTTAAATGTGTCCAAAGCCTTCTTTGTGATTTATTTATTAATAATAAATATATATAAGACTACTGTATTTTAAACTCCACTTATCATACATTCTATGCCATTATAAATTTACCTTTTCTACTGTTTGCCATTGCTGTCTCTGTAACCATCGTCGAATAGCTTTTTGAAAGTTGTTGAATAAGTTGAGTAAAGCGTCGTCTGAATAAAGTAACCAACATTATGAGCAGGAGAAAGAGATGATTGATCGAAATTCAAGGAAGCGAAATTAAATGTTTACACGTTGCATAAAGTATTGCCATGTTTTACGCTTGTCAATCACATTGTGTAAAATATATGTGTTATTCCCGTCTCGCATGCGAGACGGGATAAATAATCAAAAGCTAAACAGCGGAAACCAGTCGTATCTCAAGGATAACAGATAAAAAATGCTGTGTCTTGATTGGCTGCTAAATCGGGAGATAGTTGCCGATTGGAAAACAAATAAGCAGAGCTAAATTAGGGATGAAAACCCGGCATGATTACGGGGCGGTAGCAATCATAATAGGTTAAATCGGGAGACAGCCGCCGATTGGTCAACTGTCTTGTCTTGTTCAGGTAACTACCGCCGTTAGTCTGCGCAGTCTATCCTCTGGATAGATATATGTGGTGCACATCATTGCATAAAGGCAATAAGCAGCACTTTTATACGTAAAATATCAGGCACTAGTCATAAATGCACTAAAATTTTCAAATATTGTTAATCCAAAATTTTACTTTCTGATATAAAAAAGGGCATGCATAGCGGTTTCTAAAACTATAAAAGCTGCTAAAACACGATGCTTGAGTTAAAACGATAAGATGCAAGATCAAGCGTGGAGTCATAATAAAATTCATAGATATATATATATATACAAGAAGGGTATCATCACTATTGCCTTTTTTTCTATTAAAAACACTAAAAGCATCGGATTATACACAGTTTATATATTTATAGAATTCTGTCCCTCCCCTTTAACTGTCTTATTCTTTCCATATGTAGGTTATAGCACGTGTTCCTGGTTAGTTCCTCCAGCTCTATATAACCTTGTTTTTTTCAGCTGTTGGTTTGTACAGTCCAGTATGAGTTGAGGTAGGTTGTTTTGTGTGGCAAACTCTTGGTAAACATCGTTTCTGAGGTTATCTAGGTAGCTTTTGATATTCCGGAGATGCTTTATCCGAACGTTTTCCAGCTTTGGACACTTGAGAATAAAATGTTGTAGATCATCTGGCTCATCTCCGCATAGGCAGCATATAGTTTTGATAGTACTATCTCCATACTTTTTCTTGTTGTATTAAACAGGTATGTTTGAGTTACAAGCTGATCTTGATTTCTGCCGCTCTTATTTTGATAGGTACATTTTCTGCGCCTTCCCAAATATTATGTTGTTGTGACATCGGGTTTTTCTGTAATTGGAGGTATTGAAGGGTTGACTTCTTGGCTATATCTTCATCACATTGTCGAGCCCAGTATAATTCTTGTGCCTTCCTTACTTCTTTCTTCCACCCCTTTTTTGATCTAGGGTTTTTCATTAGTTCATGTATTGTCTCCATTCCATATTTCTCTAAAACTAGTTCAGCCCTTTCTGTGAAAAGTTCGTTGCTATTTCTGTTGAAGCACTGTTGTCTAATAAAGATATTATACTCTGCTGATGATGGGCATCTGATTATATTCTTCAGGAGTGACAGTATATTACGATCTATATGCATCTGTACTGGAATTGCACCAACGAATAGGTAAACTTCAGTATTTGAGGTTTTGTTTGGAAGGCCTTGTATTTGCCTCAATATTTTCCTCTGCATCTTTTCTAGTTGTTCTATTTCATATTGCCTACATTTCATTATCTTAAGCCCATATATCATTCGTGCTAGTCCAAACCAAACTTGAAATACTCAACAAATAAGCAAAGCTAAGTTAGGGATGAAAACCCCGCATAATTTCTGTGCGGTAGCAATAATAATAGGCCGACTGCCGTTCGTTGCCACTCGAGAAAAAAAGAAAAAAATATGCAAGATATTGGGAATTTAACTGTTTTAAAAGGAAAGTCGCATTGATTTGTGTATGTTTATCATAAAATGTGTATCATAAAACTTACACGGAGAAACACGGAAAAACAAGTGAGAAAAGGAGAACAATTTTAATCTTTTCCTGCTTACTGACAAGGTTCACATCAACTATCTTACCGCGTAGAATGATGCATCTAGAGATGCTTAGCATAGTGCATGCTTCATATGCTGACTCTGACCTATATTTTGCGGTTGCCTGATTTGGCTATCTAAACATTGTGTACTTATAATGAAGTGATGTTAATAATAACAAATACATAATAACATTAAAAAACAGTACGTATTTTTTTCCACGAAAAATAAAGCTTAGAGACGGCTAGCTTTTTAGGAAAGCTAATACTTGTCACATCAATGTCAACCAGTTTTGCCAAACATCATTTAGATGAGATCGTATTACGGATATCCGCTAATGTCGTGCTCGTTTAATTACATATTCGTTTCTAATTTCGTAATATCTTGTACACAAGCTCGCTGATTCTAAACATGTTTATTAAGCTTGAAGATATGGGTCTCGGTCATTAACATATATTTTGTATCTAAACTCTTCTGGGTGTACATTTACATGTATATGCTTTTTTCAGAATAAGTCACATTGCTCTTCTTATTTGCATGTTAAGGTCTTTCCCACTACAATAGAAAGACCTTCGTGTATTTCGTGTATTTTGTGTATTTCTTATGATTATTATTAAGGGCTATAGCATTTCATGAAAAAGACCTACTTTTCTATCTTCCGATTATTATTATTATTATTATTATTATTATTGTCTTTTTCTTCCACCACTTTTCGAAATCCGATTATTTGACAGTTTGCGACATATCATTTCGAAATGGAACCCATATTCTCTATTGTCCAATGAAATTTGTAAGTCGAATACGTTTTCCTTGTAGAGGTTATCTCCCCAAAACCGAAAACCTTATTATCGAAATAAGTCTAGAACCATAAGCAATACAAGAAAACTGAAAGATGGAAATGTTGAGGAACTTTTGAGACAACTTTATGACATTCTTTGGCCTACAAATTTTGCCTAAGAAGGCGAGTGGTATACCTGAAATGATTCAAGGATACCAAACCTCACACACCGGAAATAAAAAAAACCACATAGGGTCTTCACCATTGGTCATCCATTGACATGTCTTTCAAGATGGTCTTAAGGTCTACGTTTAGTATGCCTCCAGTCTTATTATCATTACAACTCGAAACCGCAAAAGATAGAAACAGACAATAAAGTGGACCAATTCCCCCTCTAGGGGAGACATTCATTTGGTTATTGCCCTTTATGTATTTCGGTTAATTGGTTTTTGTCTTATAACATAAAACACAGATAATATAGTAAACATGTATACTTAAATTGATTAGTAGGAAACGAGCTTCAATTTGAGCTAAAGGTCGTGGGTCAAGTTCATAACATAGCAATAAGGTAACCGTTCTCAAAAGTCCTAAGCAACCATATTTTTAGAATCAGAATGACATGCTTTACTGTCATTTTTCAACCGCAAGTGGCTTTTTTGTTATTAGTAACAGTCAAAACGGTCAAAAGTCCATTATAACCATATATTGTCTAAACGGGACTACTTGCTTGTAATTACACAAATAACAGATTTTCATAACTGGAAGTTACAATGTTGTCCTTACCTCGACCTTAGACGTCTAACCTTTTTGTTATAACCCGAATCCGTTAAATTAAAACTGAAATTTGAATAATGAAAAATACACATTTTCTTGACAAAAACATGTCATTTCGATACTAGTTACTTGCATTATACTCGCAGATGACAAGATTCATGCTTTTAAACCGATCATTTTAAACAGAGTTATTTGTATCAGATAAACTCAGAAACCTTAACCGATTCAATAAATTTGAGTACACAAAATGTCTGTTGACCTATGGCAATGAATTAACACGCACACTTTTTTCATTCGACTTCCTGTTTACGCGTTTTTGACCTGAAAAGCCGTACATGTACACCATAGAGACTTGGGATCACCACCACTGATACTAAGTAACCTATATTACATTTGAAAATCTCATGGTCAAATGTCACCTTTGATCTTGTAAGCACTATCTTGTAAGCTGTAATCAAAACCTTCATTTGGTATATTTGGTTCGTGACAGTTCTTTGAACTGTTTACGAGTTACAGCTCTTGACGCCGTTCGGTTGGTGTTTTTGGATTATAACTTAAGAAACGGTTGAAGATAATATATAAAACATAAGTAGGAAAAGGCTAAAGGTAAAACGTCATACCAAAGAAAAGGTAACCGTTTAAAAAGTCTTTAACATACATATTTTTTTATAATCAATATGACATACGTTGCTAAAATATGTAATTTTACAACTAACTGGATGTGGTATTTATCCCTAGCAACGGGCATAAAAATCCTTAACAACCAATTAAAAGTCCTTAAAAACCAATTATTATTTAAATCGGGACCACTCTCTTTACTCAAATAACTCATTTTTAGCTCACCTGACCCGAAGGGTCATGTGAGCTATTGCCATCACTTGGCGTCCGTCGTCGTCCGTCGTCGTCGTCGTCGTCGTCGTCGTCGTTAACTTTTCTTCAAAAATCTTCTCCTCCAAAACCACTGAAGGGATTGCTTTGAAACTTTGCACACATCATCAGTAAAATGTCCTCTACCAAGTTTGCTCAAATCATGGCCTCAGACCAACCAACATGGCCGCCATGGCTAAAAATAGAACAGGGGGGTCAAAATACAGTTTTTTGCTTATAGTTCAAAAAGTATAACAGATATAGGAAAACCGAACAGACCTTCCTTCTTCAGCATCTAAAGCTCTACAAAACACTCCATTGGGTCAAAGTTGTATGATGACTCCTTGTAGGAGTTATTGCCCTTTAATTGTCAAAATTGATGATTTTTGCCATTTTTGCCTCAAAATCTTGAAAATTATTAGAACTAGAGAAAAAGTTAGCATTGCTTAATTGTTCTGCTCTATGAGGGCTACAAAAATGACTTAAGGGTCAAGATTGTCTGATTAACCGTTTAAGAGTTATTCCCCTTGAACTGTTTTTTTTAATTTGTTTTAATTGATTTTTTAAAATATTCTCCTCTGAAACAACTGAAAGTACTGCTTTGAAACTTTGTACACATCATCCGTCCAATGTCCTCAACCAAGTTTGCACCAACCATGGCTGCAGATTAACCAACATGGCCACCATTGCTAAAAATAGGACGGTGGGGGGGGGGGGGGTAAAATACAGTTTTTGGCTTATATTTAAAAAAGTGTAACAGATACAGGAAAACCGAAGAGACATGCCTTCATCTGCATCAAAAGCTCTACAAAACACTCCATTGGGTTGAAGTTGTTTGATGACTCCTTATAGGAGTTATTGCCCTTTAATTGTCGAAATTGATTATTTTTGACATTTTTGCCTCAAAATCTTGAAAATTATTAGAACTAGAGAAAAAGTTAGCATTGCTTAATTGTTCTGCTCTATGAGGGCTACAAAAATGACTTTAGGGTCAAGATTGTCTGATGAACCGTTTAGGAATTATTCTCCTTGAAAATTTATTTAATCAATTTTACTAGATTTTAAAAAATCTTCTCCTCTTTAACCAATGAAAGGACTGCTTTGAAACATTGCACACATCATCTTTAGGACGTCCTCTACCACCTGACTACCTATATAGCTACGTTGGCTTTAAATAGAAAAAATGACAAAAAAGGCGGGGTGGGGGGGGGGGGGGGGTCGAGAGAGTTTTCGACTGATAGTTAAAAAAGTACAACAGGTACAGCAAATTTGAAGTGAACTTCCCTTCTCCCTCTAAGCATCAAAAGCTCCTCCTTATAGGAGTTATTTCCCTTAAAAGGACGAAATTAATGATTTTTGCAGAAGTGTTGGGCAATTCCTTATAGCAAAGAAAAGCTGGATAAAAAAGGGTTGTTTGGTTTCAGGTTCAGGTGAGCGATACAGGCTCCTGGGAGCCTCTAGTTATGACTGTAAGTGTCGTTTTGTTCTTAGCAACAGACAAAAAGCCCATAATATATATTCGTATATACTTCTTGTTTTCCAGGACCCATCACCGAGCAGGACAATATTATAAACGTTCCTCTCTATGGAGACAAGATATCTGAACTTTTGGTTGTGGAGGAATATGATACGGAACTTGAACTACAAAGAAAAGGACTACTTCCTGACCCAAGAATCATGATACCTCAAATCCAGGAAATGGAAGTTTTTGAAGATGACGTATTTATATGTGCCTACATGAAATGTGGTATTTTTAAACAAAGGCAGTCTGAAATAAAAAAAAAACTAACTTTTTTAAAGAAATCTGTTTACTCTGTTGCAAAAATTTATGCATTGTTGTTATTTAAATGAAACAATATATAAAGACTGTTTGTCTAAAAAGTTGCTCTGAACATCTTTTAACCACTACTTTCTAGACATACAAAATGAAGTTTTGGTGGTGAAATGTAATTAATTAACAATATTTAACATTAAACTATAAACGTTTAAACATACTTTTATTAATATCATCAAATGAAACACTAAATTTATATCAACTAGGAAAAAACTACCAAGTTTTAACCCAATGCAGGCATTATTTTATTATCGGAAAAAAAACTTTAAAAAAAAATTCATTAATAAGCTAACCTCACAGTTTGATCAAGTAAACACTCAGAAACAGATCTCTTCAAAAACACAAACTGTATGACCTTTTTCACTTTACAGGTACTCATTGGATTTGGGAGATGTGCCAAATGTTGATAAGTGGCAAGGCCGAATATTTTCCAAAAGCAAAGGCATCTTGTATGCTAGAATTTCATTTTACAGACGAGTTCAGTGGACTGCCAAGACCTAGAGTTTTTAATACACATATGACTCCAAGATGTCTTCCCAGACAGGCTTTTGAAAAGAGGTGCAAATTGATCATTATTGAACGCAACCCGAAAGACATTGTGACATCTTATTATCATCATGAGAAAGTTTTTCAGGATGCCATAGAAACGGACATGTCATGGTCACAATTTTTACGAAGTGTGTTTGATAATAGTAAGTAGTGTGAGCCGAAATAGAATAGTGTAAGTTTATAAATTAAATAGGTAACATAAAGCTGTTTTGGTCATGTTTCCAACTGTCTGGTCGTTTAAAACTAACTAAAGATTGATTGATTGGTTAGTGTTTAACGATCAGCACGCAATATTTTAGCTATTTTCAGCACGTTGCTTACAAAAAAGCAATTATAAAAAAGAAGAAACATTCTACGGTACCTACAAAAATAATATGATTTCAAATTACATAACCTATGACTAAGTGGCTTAATAGAAAATAAACGTGCATTCAATTCCTCTTTTAACATAACTGAGACTATACTGATTGATTTGATGTTTGCTTCAAGTCAGGCGAGCAGTATTTCAGCTATAATCAGGATGAACTGGTAGGTGAACATGGCTGAAAGTGGCGTTACACACCATTCAAGCAAGCAAACAATAAATTGTAAACGCAAAGTAAATTGTTGCATTTTTATTATTCGATAGTAACGGTGGCACTGACTTCATAAAGTTAGAGACAAATACATGCGCCACAAGGCAAAAAACACAAAAGTAAAATGTATTATTAATAAATCTTACCGATACACGATTAATGAAGATGACTCTTGATGTTTCTTGAATTGTAGAATTCTGTAAAATGTTTAGCAAAAATTGGAGAGTTCTTACAATGTCCACGTGACGAAGCATTATTAAAAGAAATCAACGATAAATGTACTGTACAAAACATGAGAGAAATGGAGAAAACCAGAGACAGCGGAACCACTCATACTACATCTCAGCAAATGTCCGCTTTATATAGAAAAGGTATGTTTGACAAAACTTAGTAAATACTAAAATCTGACTATTTTTGTAGATGGGAATCATACCCTCTTTGCTCGTGCGAAATACCACGTAGCAAGCACGCTTAAGTGTTTCTCAGGTGGTCAACTACAACACTAAATTTATTTATAATACGCCACTTCAAAATGATTATTTGCTTTACTTTTTTGTAAATAGTTGAATTTGAACAATTTGGACCAAACTGTGAGAATTCACAGTGCTCGACCCAACAGATCTGCCCAACGCGTCCCCATGTCGCGGATAGGGGATGCACTCTCGTTGGGGGTTGACAGTTCCCAAAATACGGAAAGCCTGACTGCAGACCACAATAGGTAACTTTTACGATAAGACCTCTTTTGCAGATGTCGAGTAGGCGCGTTGTAGCCTCTACAAAGGCTAAATTTCACGTCCCTACCCAATAATTTACCAGTGGCAGTCAAAATAATTTTTGCCCTTTGGTACAACTTTTTCGAATTGATTTATTGTTTGTTAGCTTTTTTATACGTCATGAATATAGCTGAATACTGCTCGCTGGACGTTAAGCAAACATCCAATGAGTCAGTCAGTATTTGAGCACTGGACATGCAAAATCAGTCATTCAATTAAAATGTAAAATAAAATGAAGTGATGTTACTACTTTTACTTGCAATGCAAATGTATCTTTTGTAGGTTTTTATTCTAAGTTCGGTTGGCCTGTTTTCATATTTTTTGACCGAGATCAAATTCGTTCATTTTTGCACCTGTTGCTGTCGTCACCGGAACTTATCATTTAGATTTCTCTATGGACTCTTTCAACAATGTATGCAAGCAATAATTAGTAAACATGAGAAATACATTTATAAATAACAGAAATTTCAAAATGTAAGAATAATTATGTACAATACGCCGTGTTATATGCAATGGCCTCTTACATAAACCTACTTCTATAAACAGACACGTGATATTATGAACTAGACTATACGACACCGTGATGAGTTCAACGTTCCAATTGTAAACTTCCCGTTTATCGATAGCAACATTCCATGCAGTAACTCCGGCGTACGTTTACATTCACAACTTATACGTTATGTAGATCCTGCTATCTCTATGCCGATTTTCTAGACCGGTCACTGCTGTTGACTACTAAGCGAATTAAACAAGGGTTTGTTGTACCCAAGTTGATGTTATCTCTTAGATGTTCTAAAGGCGACATCATGAATTAATTGATCGTTATATGTAATCCATCTCTCAAATACGATCGGAAATTTTCGAAAAGTTATAGTCAGGATCTATTTCTGGATTTGATTTTTTCCTAGACATGCCAATGTGTAACTCGAAGTGTGTCTAATTAGGGACAGGCACTGATTACTCGTCTGGAGCATCTGAGTGCACCCATGGTTTTATTGGATTTTTGGGTAACTTGCTTTCTTTTGTCTACATTGTAATGTGTAATTGTCCCTCGACTTCCTGTTCCTGTTGTTCTTTCGGTTCTTTTGCGGACAAGTAACCATTAAATGTTCAAATATGTTACACAACATCATAATTACACCTTAATTAAAGGTATCAGGTGAGAGCATTTAAGTTCATCCACCCGTGAAATCGAAATCGAAATCTGGAACACACCATGAATTACGCATTGCTAAAAACAGGGTCGACTTTCACGTGCAAATCATGGATTTTTTTTAACTCAGACAATCGGTATAAAACCCCGCTATTTTTTTTTTCTTGACTGCATTAGTAAAATAAATTCTGATGAGATGATTCTATGCCAATGTTAGATACTGCTACCCGGAATATCGCTATCGGTCGAATCGAGGCCAGGGAATCACATAATGCTGTTGCCAGAACGTACAGTGTTCATCGTAGCAGTTTCACGCCTTGGAGACGCTACCAGCAGCTTGGTACTACGACAGACCGACTACGTTCAGGGCGTCCGCGTGTTACAACTCGGGCGCAGGATCGTTACATTAGATTATTCCATCTACGGAACAGGATTATTGCTGCAACAGAAACAGCTGTAAACTTCCCTGGGTGGCGCCGTATATCACCACAGACAGTACGCAATCGGTCACGCTTTCGTGGATTGCTGGCAAAGATACCTTACGTTGGAGCAACACTTAGACGCCAACACCGCCGATCAGAGGTTAGATGGTGTACTACCGTTCGTGAATGGAATTTACAGAACTGGAGAAGAGTGTGGTTCAGCGACGAGTCACGTTTTCAGCCTGAAAAGCGAGATGGTCGCATACGAGAGTACAGGCGCCTAAATGAACGTTTAGCGCAAAACTGTGATGTAGAAACACAATTTTGGCGGAGGCAGTGTTACGATGTGGGCCGCTATCTCTTACGCCAGGAATACACAGTTGATACATATCCAAGGCTATCTTAACGCTGTTAGGTATAGAGACGAAATTATACGGCCGCATTTATTGCCCGTAATTGACATTCAAAGAGAAATTTTTCAACACGACAATGCTCGACCACATACAGCACGTGTAACAGTAGATTTATTAGAGCAACAGAATGTCAATGCGATCCGTTGGCCATCACGATCTCCGGATCTTAACCCAATTGAACATCTATGGGATGAACGACAACCGCCGCCGCAAAAACTGCAACAATTAGAGCAGGCATTTCAGTATGAGTGTCAAATGATACCGCGTGTTCGTACTCAACGTTAAATTGAAACCATGCCAAGAAGAGTGAGGGCTGTGTTACAAGCAAATGGTGGGCACAACAGATACTGACATTTTTGCGTGATTTGTTGACAATATGCGACAAACTGTTATATTCCATGGTAAAAGAACTCGTGAACAAGAAGTGTGCTCATTTTTTCAATTATGTATCACTTATCTATATGATAAATTGTTAAAAAAAACATATATAAGGAAAATTCCCATTTTTGTATGTTGCGTTTCTTTTTTGAGTGAGTATAGAAAATTTATGTTTCCGGAATATACAGAATAACAAAAATGCAGAATATAGCTGAACTTGGTCGCTGGTTATAAATCAATCGTTCATTTAAAAACATAAAATTTCTAGTCCTGATAGTTTGATGGTTAACGTAACTTTTCTTTCTTGTTTTGTGATACTACTTGTTGTTGATGCCCCGACTGCTAAAAGAGTGATTTAAAAAAATATATTTTTAATTTTTTTATTTAGACAAATTTTAACAAAGTCCATACAGCCCCACTTCATTTTATGGAGCAGATTTGAATTACCCAATCAATGACACGTTTGTAATTCTATTTTTGCGTTGTCTATTAACGACTATTTTGCGACTCTACGACTTGTGCATATCTGCATATTCTGACGGCACATTTTTACATATTATTTTGTAGTTTGCAGCATTTTATGCATTTTATGCATTGTAGGTGTGGTCGGAGACTGGAAACACCATTTCACGGTTGCACAAAGTGAAGAATTTGACGACCTTATTAAGAAGCATATGAATGGAATAGATGTCAATTACAAATATGAAATATAAATGATGGCTGACATAGTTTTGTTTCAGTTATTTTAGGGTTCTTGGTATTGAAAAGTTGCTTTACGTACTGTAACTTTAATATTTGTTTGTTTGAATGGTGTTAAACGCTACTTTCGGCATTTTTTTTTCAGCTTTATCGTGGCATCCAGTTTTAATGTGTAGGGATAAGAAAACTGGCAGTCGTTGTTGATAGTTAATATTCGAGTCGTGCCTGCAGTGCGACTTTAACCCGCAAAACAGGCGTTGCCCGACCACGTGATCAATAGTAGATGTCGAACTACCTTACCTTAACCACTCAAAAGCCCCATTTTTATTTGAATTAATTCATAAACTGTAACGCGTTAGTCAACGCCCACTAAACTTCCCAGCTGTAAAGAAGTTTTTAAAATGTCAGACCTCACATTACATATACAATTTACTACAACGTTTTATTCGTCGTGTACAACACCGAAAGAAATTACTGCGTCTTGTACACGTTGTTAAACAAAATGTTCTGTAGTGTCCCGTAGGTAGGAATAAAATTTTGCGTGTTTCATAACTTATCGTAACATTTATTATTTTTCAATTTTGAATATAGCAGTTGTTAAGCAATTTTGTTGGCTGGTTCGTTTGTTGTATGTTTATTTAGCGTTTAACGTCACTTTCGGCAAGTTTTCAGCTATATCATTGCATCCAGTTTTTAGTTGGAGAGGAAGCCAGAGAACTCGGTGAATTCTGTTGGGTGGAGGAATATATGCAATAGGTATTTTACAATTGAAAAAGGTAACAAGCAAAACTTTAACATTTGATAAACAATAATGAGTTTATCGAATTTTTATTTAAATGTGACCCACTCCATCTTCTCTCGCTTAGGGGTCTGAACTGTCTGCAGTATGTATATCGATGATTTGCCTATTTTTTTTTGAATTTATTTTCTCAAAAAATAATTGATAATATGAATAAATGAAGTTAAAAATTACAAAATAAATTTAAACGTATAACATTTTAAAAGGTTCCATTAGTGTATCAAGTTTTTCTTTGATTCATTTAAAAAATAGATGGCTTTTGCAGTTACGTAGATCTAAAGTGTGTGGAAAGTATTGTTTACAGTAAACGCTTACATTGTAGATCGACTTATTGTCAGTTTTACATCAAGGTTGTTTAGTAAGGTTTGATCCATGTTTTTTTAACACATTGCAGATTATTTGCCAAAATCAATTAATAGGAATTTCGAAAACATTGTATAACAAAATTACTTTCTGTCTGTAACAAAAGAACGTTCATTGCAACGATCATTCTACGGCGTGGTATTTTTTTTTTTTTTGCTGAGTTCAAGGATTACTACAGGCCAATCTCCGAAACACTGTGTAATGTCTTGTTATCAATTTAATCCAAAACGAATAGTGGGAATTCCCCGAATGGGAAAATATGTTGATTGTCAGAGTCATATTGTAAAGTTATTAGTGGAGAAAATGATAAATATATGATGTAGACATCGGCGTAAACAAACTGCGGTCTTGACATCTCATAAATGACTTTACCCTTTCAACAGTATCAATGTAAATTATAAAAAGCCGTATCATAGCAAACACGCGCCCACCACCTGACCACTCGATATTTAAAAATGTACAAAACTTATCCAGTTTGTGTTGTTTACAATACAAAAATAACACGAACAAAAAAATCAAGTGGTGGATTTTTACAATTATAGAATTAATTTCTATTTTTCCACCATACGGAAGTGACTTTTTAGCGTTAAAACACCCTTCTGTCGGACATTGATATCCTTGGTAGTTTTATCTTGCATGTTGGATCAAACTTTACCCGTAACATACTAACTGATACGTACTTAATAATAATAATCTATATCGAATAAGACTTTAAAGAAGCTGAAATATTTTTAAATTATTTATTTATTTATTTAATTATTAAACATGGAGGTAAAGCTTTAAAAATTTTCTTTAATTGATCTTCTTTGACAAACATTGTGATCTCGCTAAATGTGATCTGCACGGTTTATCTTGTAAACGAACTTCATATTATCCTATAAAAAGCTGCATTATTCCGACGCAACTTAACGCGAGTGTCCTGCCAAAATTGGAAAATTACACAACAATAATTTTCAAAAAAACTGCCGACAACTACTTTACATGCACTTGAGATCTACGTAACTGCAAAAAAACCATCTATTTTTTATGAATAAAAGTTCTCTCTATATATATTTAATGGAAAAACATACCTCAAGCTGGCTTCACGAATCTGTTGATTTCCCGGTTTCTCGACTTCAAGGGCGTTGTGGGATAAGGGAAGTAACTCGGTGCTGGGGATAACAAATTTTTAATAAAGAGAACAGTAAAACACAACAAAAATAAGAAAATTGTACCTTTATAAACTTATTTTTCTAAATTTGTCTCCGAGATAGGCAGAGAACTGCCTTTTATCTTCAAAATCTTAATTAAGAAGAACTTTTCCGTCATCGTCCGCAATTACACGCTGTCCGCCAAAGGAAAGCACGGATTCCCTCTATATAATTTCGCAACTATATTGTTTAGTTGTAACTGGAAGATAAGAAAATAAATGACAATGTAATCTTTGCTCATCAAATGCAATCGATGATGAATTTAATTACATTTTTGAATGCCGGCCTCTCAAAAAGAAAAATTAAAATATTGACCAGCATATTATAATTTAAATGTAAATGTTCTTGAACATAAAAATGTATTCTGTTAAGAAAATATTGATGAGTTACAAAAATTGCGTGTATTTATAAAACACGTGAAAGTAAAAGTATTTGATTTGAATTATTGTTGTTTATTGTGCAATTTTCCCGCATTGATGTAGTCTTTATTAATTATACAATTCATAACAAAAATTAATACACTCAAAATTCAAACTGTAATCTTTGGTAATTATAAGTTAACACAAAACAAGTCCAAGTAAGTTTAAGTTTATATTAAATGTCGCATTTTTTAAAATGATTAGATTCTGATTTTTTGAGAATGAACATATTTTTAAAATACAACTAAAATTTTTAAGACAATAATAAAATTGTTCGTCGGTGAAGCACAAAGGCGCTGTTTTCTTTGTTTACATATTTCAGGAATAAGCTATTCTAATTGATATCCAGATAAACACTGACTTTGTTATTCAACCAATTTTTATTAAGATGCGAAATGTAAAGGCTAGAAAAATTTGAAAACGGGTTTGTTAAAACACTGGGAACATAATGAAAGGTTCCCAATGTTCGACCCACAGAGCAGCCCAGCGCGTAACAGATTGACGAAAAGGGGAGACCCTCTCGTTTGGTAGTTGTCAGGATCTGTCAGGTCATATTATGGAAAGCCTCGCCGCGGACTGTAGTGCATGGGTAACGTGTTTGAAGAATACCACACTCCTTGCACTATGCATATCCCTCTTGTAGATTTTAAAAAAGGTAGGCTCTTTGTAGCCACTACAAAGGCTAAATTCTCCACCCTACCCAATGCTCCATACTTTTCAATTGCCAGTCAAAATTGTGTTCCCTGTGTCCGATTCTACCCTCTTTTCTGTTGATTATTGTCTGTTGTCATGTTCTGGTCCTGAATTAAGCTGATATACCGCTCGCTGCAAACATCCAATCAATCAATCATTTATTAAAACGTACTTCACAAGTAAGAATCTCCGGATTATTCTCCGGCTTCCTCCACTTTAAAACCTGGAAATCATGATACAGCTTTGTAATGGTTGAAAGTGGCGTTAAACACCATTTAATTAGACAAACAAACGAATAATATCAACTACACCAAATTTTGGTGAACTTGTTAAAGTTCCTCAAAAAATCAAAGTGACAACAAGAATGGTATCGTTTTGAATTAACATCTGTAAAACATACAAAGCCGCTATTTTCTCTTTTCTATATTTATTGTTTGTTTACCTGGGGCCATGTGAACGAAGCTATCTTTGGACAAGGATATGTCTCAGGGTGGTCTTAGGACTCATCATAGTCCGAAGACGTTTTAAAGAAAGTAAATACATTTCCTCATTTTTATCCGAAATTAAGGATAACTAGCTATGTGTCCTAAAATGGTGTTAGTAAAAAATGTCCCAAACAATAAATTCGTGCAATAAAGAGTCATGACGAAAATTTTGAAAATATAAACCTTATAAGTCACAAATAATAGATTTAAGAAATGTTTTAGTTTTCTATATGATGATAACCTTCTAAATAAATGTAAACTTTTGATATAAATATTAATCTTTTTTACTGAAGTGCGAAACCCAAAATATCTGTGATGAAGTAAAGAACCCTTCCACCAATAAAATAGGGTAACATAAAACCAAAAAATGGCATCATTCAAATAGTCTTTCAAAGGGTTCCAATTTAGGGCCTTTATTGTTCCTTTTATTTATTAATGATATTGTAGAAGATATTAATGCTTGTGTTAAGCTCTTTGCAGACGACACAAGCATTTATATAATAATAGATAGTCCCGAAGTCGCTGCTGACATATTAAATAGGGATCTAGCTAAAATTCATAGCTGGTCAGAAAAGTGGTTAGTACAATTTAACCCACATAAAACTGAAACGATAACTATATCTCGTAAATCAGTCAAGCCAATTCATCCACCTATTCTTATGGACGGGCTCAATATTCAAGAAGTCACATAAACACTTAGGCATTTATTTTCCAAGTAATAGTTCTTGGTATGACCACAATAATTACATCGTTAATTTCCTTCGTAGGGTACGATTTGTCCTTGACAGGTATGCCCTGGAGAGAATGTACTTTTCTTGTATTAGACCAATTCTGGAATATGGCGATGTGGTATGGCATAACTATACACAGTACTTAGTAAACAAGTCAGAGAGTGTCCAGATAGACGCTATGCGCATTGTTACGGGAGGGACAAAATTGACGTCGCTAGAAAAACTTCAAGAAACGGGTTGGGAAACACTTTCGGCTAGGAGGGAAAAACATCGACTTATTCTATTATATAAGATTATAAACAAGGAATCCCCAAATTATTTATGGGAACTTGTTCCTACTTCAGTTGGTGGTCGACATAGTCATTTTACTCGCCAAGTCGAAAATATTGTTAATGTTCGTACAAGAACGAACTTCTACTCTGAATATTTTCTGCCTGCGACCATTAACATTTGAATAATTTGCCATTAGATGTACGAAGGTCTACCTCGTTAAGTATATTTAAAAATAAATTGGAGACTCGTATAGCAAAGTAACACCAAAATACTATTACGTCGGAACTCGAAAAGAACATAGTATTATGCAAGGCTTCGTATGACCAGTAGTTCACTAAATGAACATCTGTTTCTGCGAAACCTTGTGGATGTACATGTGGTCATGTCGAATCAACCTATCATTTTCTTTTTTAATGTTATAAGTACGATCAGCTTCGTTATAGTACCATACATACTCTTAATTTAAACCAACCTGTCGATGTTAACTTATTAAGGTATGGATCAGATTTTCTAACATTAGATGAAAATATTAATGTCTTTAATCTTGTTCAAAAATATATTGTTCAAAGCAAGCGCTTTTTTAAATGCATTTCACTATTCCATCATTTCCATTGTCACATTGACTGTTTCTTTTCTTGATTACACTTCCTGACAACATTTACGTGTCCTTTTTCTATTTCTATTCATTCCCTAAGCATGTTTATAGTTTTGATATTACATTTTGTCGGAATTGTAAGGAACGGATTAACAAAAGCTTACATGCTTATTTCCGAATCATGTATGTTATTCTTTGTATGATGTATTTTGTACACATTATTGATATTTATATTAATATATATGTTTAAACTAAATAGTCTTCCCGCAGTTCTTAAAAACGGTTGGCAATGTTAGTCTAGAATATAACAGACTATTGGTTACCTTCTAGAAGTATCATTCAGATATCACGAAAGGTACATACCGTTGTAATTATCACGCCCCACATCGAAAGACCCTGCGTTTGACTTAGATGTATAACGTATGAGGTTTTGCTTAAGGGTAGCAAATTGCTTTGCATCAAAGGTTTTTCTTGTTCTTACTCATTCTTGCGTGGGAAGAAAACCTATAACGTAACTAATAAATAACGCGGTAATAACAAACTATAAACACTACTGTACAAAATACACTGATTTTCACGTGGTCTATGCAACACATCAGTCTGGTTTATTTACAATAGACATCGGGATATCCACTAACCAAGTCGTGAATAATTCGAGCTTTTGATTGACTACATTCAGGTATGATGTAGCCAATCAAAATGGTGACTTCTAGCCCGGGAATTTCCTAGCTTAGTTTGTCAGGGTTTCGTGCACACATGTGGACACAGAAACCATGACTTGTGAGGATGGTGATAAACATTTAAAAAAAGATATTTAGAAGTGTTCATAGCTACAGAGAAAAAAAGATATTTAGAAGTGTTCATAGCTACAGAGAAAATCGACGTTATATGAATAATATTTGTGTTGGATTTGTTTATATAACAAATAATCTTTAAATACATGTAATCGCACGCTTTATACCTTCTATATCCCTTTCTACTATGTATACTCTTGTTTGTATTTTTATCGTTATTTTACATATTTTATCCTTAAACTTGTTTATTGTAAATGTTTTGCTTGCTGTGATATGGCGTAGATTAATGTTGGTTTTATATCCGAGGTCAAAATTATTCATCGAGCAGCCTGCGGCGAGATGGATAATGAGATCCAGGAAATTAAACCAACACGATGTTTTGTAACAGTGTGGCGTCACCTTGTCCTTCGAAACGGGCGATAATATTTCCATTTCACGATAGTAGCATGATGTGGGATTTTCTCAGCTTCCAAGATTAACGGAAAATTTAATATAATATTGAAAATAAATCTTACCTCCTTGGAAACGGCATTTTAAGTTGTTATTACATGTGTTTAATACATAGACAATACATTATGTTTAAGCTACTTTTTTTGCCTTGAAAATTTTTTTTTTCATTAGAAATAAAACAAAATAATAATATTATTATTATTATTATTTACAATATTTATTAAGCGCCTATCTAATAAGCATATTACTCTAAGCGCTGTACAATTAATATACAATAAGGTGAGGTAAAACATTAAAATAGATAACATGTATAATCATGATAATACAATACATTCACTTAAAACATGAGTAGCAAAGTATTGAACATAAAACAAAAGACAATATGAATTGACATTTAACATATTTCTGCAGGGTGAGATATATTATTTTTAGAAAATACATTAATTTAAAAATTAATAGAGTTTAAAAAAAAATATATAAAAAAAATAAAATAAAATTATATAAAATTAATCAAATATTAGATGAAAAACTCTAAAATAACTTATCATTCTAGGAACAATATAACAAATCAATATAAAAGAGCAAGGGAAAAACGATGAAAATAAAAAAAACTAATGCATGTATAAGAACGATTAAAATAAAATCTAAAAAATTTAACTTCAACGAAATCTATCAAGTCACATAGCTACTATAAAAATAAAAGTCCAAAACCCTAGTTTGCGAAGTTAAAAGTATTAAAAAATATATTTTAACCGAGTTAATAATATTTATCAAATAAAAGTTAAGTAATACGTATACAGATAGAGTAATATACACAGCAGATACCAAAACAACTGTCCAATATCGTAGCAAATAAACATATCAGTTTCAAACCCTATATGCCAATCGAAAAAATGAGTCTTTAGAAGCTTCTTAAAAACGTTAATTGACTCAGCGCGTCGAATTTCCTCAGGGAGACTGTTCCAAAGTGTGGCAGAAGATTTGTCAAACCGGCGTTCGCCATATCCTTTAGTTCGAACACGTGGTGTCTTTAGTTGGTGTGAATCTTGTGACCTTAATGTCCGGGACGGGTGGTATTCACAGACTAGGTCTTTCAAGTAGACAGGCGCTTGGTTGTGTACGGCTTTAAACGTGTACAAAAGTATCTTGAAATGACATCTGTATTTCACTGGTAGCCAATGCAAAGAAACAAGTACAGGAGTAATGTGGTCATGTTTACATTTTCGAGTAATCAGTCGAGCAGCCGTGTTTTGCACTCGTTGTAGTCGCGCTAGGATGTTGTCATTTATGCCATACAGTAACGCATTACCGTAATCCAAACGTGAAGTCACAAGTGAATTAACTAGGGTTTTACACGCATCATCTGTGATATACGATCTTATTCGTCCTATTTTGCGAATCTGATTAAAACACGATTTAGAGACGGAACTCACTTGTTTCTCCATATTTAGAGCACTATCGAAATATACTCCTAAGTTCTTGACCACAGTAGCATCATTAACAATATAACCATCAAATTTGATACTACAGTTGACAAAATCTTTTGAACGTTGTTTAGATGCAAAGATGATGAGTTCAGTCTTATCCTGGTTAAGTTTCAGCATGTTAGATTTCATCCATTCACTAATGTCGGTAAGGCAAGCTTCCATACGAGCTGATATGTTCAACCAGTTGTCGATAGGCTTAATAACTAAATACGCTTGTGTATCATCGGCGTAGCAGTGATAGTTCATATTATGCCGTTTGCAAATTTGACTGATTGGCTTAGAAAACATACAGTATTTCTTAGGCCCTAGAACAGAACCTTGTGGAACACCAAACGACAGGATCTTTTCGGTTGATTCAGTTTCGCCAATGCTGACCGTTTGACGTCTATCACTGAGGTAAGGTTGAATCCACGACAAGGCGTTATCTGCTATTCCATATGAGTATTCAAGTCGTTTCATAAGAATGGGATGGTCAATGACGTCGAAAGCAGCAGACAAGTCTAACATGACTAAAACTACACAAGAATTGTTATCAAGAGCTAATGCAATATCATGATGTACTCGTAGTAAGGCTGTTTCCGTGGAATGATACACACGATATGCTGACTGCAAATCATCGTGCAATCTATGTTTAACAAGATGATCCTCAATTTGGTTGGCAACTGCTTTTTCTAATACCTTTGATAGGAACGGTAAGTTGGACACGGGTCTATAGTTTTTTAAAACATCTGGATCCAGCCCGGGTTTCTTTAGTAATGGTCTTACCACCGCTTTTTTAAAAGCCGTCGGAACACGGGATTCTGTCAGTGACTTGTTGACTATTTCGGTTATAATTGGTAGGACAGATTCCAAGCAGTCTTTCAGTAAGAAAGTCGGTAAAAGGTCCAGCTCACAAGACTTTGGTGAAGATTTCGCAATTATTTTCCGAATTTCAGCAGTTGTTACTGGACGAAAACTTGTTAAGCGATTTCCACAGAATTCAACATCAGCGCTTAATACGTCTCGTGTAAGATTACTATTAGTTTATGCATTAAGATTGTCTCTTATAGTCTCAATTTTCCCTAGGAAAAAATCACCAAAACGGTTCGCCAGTTCTAGTTCACTTGAATGAGATGGTAGTATCTGTTCTTTCCTCTTACCCATGATATCATTGCAGAGTTGATAAAGTCTTTTGTGATCTTCTCCTATATCTTGAATTTTAGATGAAAAGAAATTCCTTTTACAAGTATAGAGAAGGCTGCCAACGCTCGTACACTTTTCATGGTAGATTTCCTTATGTACAGTTAGGTTTGTTTTTCGCATCATTCTCTCCGCTTTACGCTGATCTCTTTTTGCGTCACGCAATTCTTCGGAGTACCATTCTGTATTTGGACGCAAGATGAAACTCTTTGATTGAACTGGAGCATGTTTGTCAATAATTGAACTGATTTCAGACTGATATGTACTAACTAAATGATCCAGACTTAGGTCATGGTTTTGAAGAGACTCCGAAGTAAGCATATCCTGAGTTAAGTCATTTATGTTGATACCTCGATATTTTCTGAAAGTCACCGTTTTGCGTACACTTGGTGGTTTGCTGATGCATAACATTGTCATAATAGCAAGATGATCACATGCTGATTTTCCGCTGATGTTGCTTATGGCAGGATCAAATACAGATGGTGTAGATGATAGTAAAGTACTGTTTTCACGTGTAATCACGACATCCAGAGTATGCCCACGGATGTGTGTAGGTCCTATCACATGTTGCTGTAGTCCGTTGTCTCGAAGTGTCTCGCTAAATTTAATAGAACAGCCGTCATTTACATCGTCTAGGTGAAAGTTGAGGTCACCAGTTACTAAAACTTCGCCTTTAGCTATGACTAATTTATCCAAAAAGTCTGACCACTCTTGAAAAAATGTTGATGTTGTGAACTGATTTGATTTTGATGGAGGGGGTCGATAGATAACACAAAGGTGAAAATGTCTATTGTGAGTATTTACCGTCCTAGTTATGATTTCAAAATGCGTATAAGAACAGTTCAGAGGACTTGTTTTTAATCTTAAACTGCTGTTGTATACAATTGCAACCCCGCCGCCCTTCTGATTCCTTCGAGACATTTGTTGTATCTCAAAGCCGTTTGGAACAAATTCTGATAGTAAAGGTTTGTCCTGATCATCATTCAGCCAGGTTTCTGTTATAGCAAACAAATCGACTTTATTTGAGACAATAAAATCATACAAGGAAACAGTTTTGTTTTACACTGACCTACAGTTTAATGTAACTAAAGATAGACTCCTCATATGATTAACTGATATTGTCTTCGGTACTTTGATTAGATTGCAATTTGTGGTTTTTGGAGTATTTGGACTTATGCATATCGGATTTCGCTGTCTGATTAAAGCGGGAATACAGTTCTCGATTGTTTCCTTTTCACCAACATAGTTTGTCAGGTGGACTAAGTTGCTCACATTTATACCAGTCTGATGGTAACGACTAGGTGAATGTTCATTGTTTGTTAAAATTGTTTTTATTGGGCGTATGACCTTCCTACCAGCTTTTCTGCCGCGGCGGGTTGGTTTGAAATATTTCTCTATACATGTACTGTAGTACATACCTTTAATCACTTGATTAGATTTGACCGTTGATATAAGTAGTCTTCTTAAAGGTAGACAAATTGAGTTCATGGTTGGATGCACACAATAAAATCCAAGCAGAGAAAGTAAACAAATCAGTTCTTTTCAAAAGTTAAAAACTTCTAAGATATTAAAGATGATCCACTTTGAACATGAACCAAAGTCAGTTAACTGTGCAATTTTGGTGACAAAATATTGATGCAATCACATGTAAAATCCCCAATATAACGACGAGATATGGGAGCTGCCTCGCAGCGCTCACCACCATTAATCAAATATTTGCTTAGTTCATAATTTAGAAATGAATAATAACACTTTTAAAAAATATCAAAAATTTACATTTTACATATTTTTACTCGAATAATTACTTTCATATTGGTCTTATGATGGTCCTTGAATAATCCGTGGTAGGACAATCCTAAGACCAGGGGCCTTCTTAAGGCTTACGATGGGGTTAAGAGCATCTTAATGTTTACGACCGTAACAAGAAGCATTCTTAAGCCACCGTCTAATGATTGACAACTTTTAACATTCCAAAATTACGAATGCTTTAAAAACATCCCTTAAGTGCATCTTAAACCAATCTTAATAATTCCGGTAACCCGAAGGCGTTCTTAAAATTTGACGAATTATTACGAACTCTTATCCCAATCTTAGTGATTTAAGGGTGTAACAAGACAAGCTCGTAGACGCTACGTAGATCAATTTGGTAAAGAGTGTTGCTGAGTACTCTTATCTTGATAACTTAAGTTTTATAATGGTGTTAATGCTGCAGTTGAGACGACGCCAACGTAGAAGACTTCAATAGTAGTGAAGCACATTAGCTTTTTGTACATTTAAATAATATATGTACTTCATTTGTTTCTTATTTAAATAAAATTTAGAGAAGAGAGTTTTTTCCAATAAAACTTAATGATTTCAGATGTCTTTAACTGAACATTGTGTCTTTCGGTTGATGGTCACTTTTATTTGTTTATTCTTCTTGGGCGCTTTGTTTGTTTATTTGATTGGATTTGAGGGACTGCTGAGAAAAGTCCACTTAACATTTGTACTTCTTTTTTGTGAACACCATTTTAAGGCGTTTGTTCTGCTGTGGAAACCGATTTCTGTTCTGCTGTGGAAACCGATTTCATTCTAGAATTTCAAAAGTGACCTTGATGTTTGACCTATTGACACTTAAATCAACAGACTTCATAAGTTTTTATTTTGTTTGTTAGTTTAATAAAATTCTATCCAGGTGTTGCAGACACCAATTTCAGACGGATGGACCGGAAACCGAATTCTAGTATTCGGTTTTCGCAGAAAAATTTGGTTTATATATGTATGCCTCTCCACTGCAATCCTACATGTAGGCATTTGCATATTAAGTTTTATAGAAACTTTATACTTCCCTCACGGAAAACTAAATGTCACCTCTAAGTAAACCTACGTAATGTTGTTTACTATTATTCTGCTCATACATACCAAGTTATCATCTAGGAATTAAAACTTTTTAGATTTTGAAGATCACCAAAACTTGAATCTTCCTTTATCATACTCTAAGACAAAGTTCAAGGTCCCCTGTCTGGAAACATTGTGACCTCGACCTTTATTCCAAATTCAATAAACTTCTTCCTTCCTCATTAGCTTAAATGTTTGCAAGTTTCATAAAAGTCAATAATTTTTTTCATAAATTATTCTACACTAACAAATTTGGACAGAATGATGGCAGATAGATAGAAAAAAATCAATACTCAGTCTCGAATAAGGTGAACAAAAATATCCCAATAATAGATAAACAAAACTGTATAACTTGAAGTTCATACTAGCAATGTGGTGTTTAATACTGAACATAAAATGACCAAGTTTTTTTTAATAATTGAAAGTGACCAACAATATATGTAAACGCAATTTCTAAGTAAAATGTCTTATTTTAGACACTCAATTCTGCAATATTACATGTATTTTCTTTATATATCATGTTAAGAGATATGCACAGTTATGTTATTCTATTTCAAAACAACATACATGTATGGTCAGCACTTTGAAATAATAAACTAAAATTACATACATGGCTGTGGACTAATAAGGCATATAGTAAATTCTTTCCGAAACTGTCGGTTAAATCTAAAGCAACAAGAAAATAAAGTAAACTATATATTTATTGGTGTTCTCCTTGAAACCAATAAATGGAATTAAACAAAATATTAATATTAACAATTAACAATACGTAAATTTTCAACAAATAACATCACATGCAAGACATTTTATATTCATGAAAACATAAAAAAGTTTGTGAATCACTTATCAATCTTCTAACCAACTGAGAGTATATTTAAAACTTTAAAACATAATTATATCCCCCAAACAATAATTTTAATTATGCTATGAATAAAACACACACACACCTACATATGTGTATAGTCTTAAATGTATGTCAAATACATCAAAAAAGCTACATGTATGCATAGGAACTTTGCATTATATTTTTGCGCATGTTATTTTGACAGTTTCAATCCTCATTTACATTTTGGGAAAAAAAAACAATATTTTATTTTTTTTCAGTTTTTAGTATACTTAATTAAAAATAGATAAAATAATCAACTTCTGAAAACCTCAAAACTTTGTAGAGAAAATTACAAAAGATATTAATAAATATATATGTACATGTAAGCTCGCAAATTTTGCAAGGGATTAATTTTGATAAGTTTTAGGTTTTCTTGGCTTATTCGTTTTTTTTGCACTTTGCCATTTTAATGGGGATACAAAATACCGGGAAATGATGAAACGACAATGCAACATTCATTACAGATCTTGAACACAATGTATAAATTTGCCCTTCTTAAAACGCTTGTTTGATTTGTTTGAGGACATTCTAATTTATCCGACTGAAATGTCATACGCCGAAATATTATTAAGTATTCGTAATTTAAAAATTGATAAGAAACCGTTTACGAACGACTTTCTATTGATGTACGAGGGGGGCCACGAATGCTTCAGGTTACACTCTTATGGACATCTTATCACACCCTTATCTTCTTCGTAACTCAGCACTTTCGAACTCCCTTAGATCATTTTCTTGTTACCGGCCCCAGCTTCGTTCAACGTCTTAAGTTAGTCTTAAGACATGTCCTAAGACCAGGCTTCGTTGAACGCCTTATATCAGTCGTAAGACAATCCTAAGTATTATTCTAACATATCTTAGGATCGTAGAATGTCCTGTTTTTGTCCTCAATATATCTGAAATACTGATTGCTGTACGTTAAGCGGTAATTCAATCAGTCAGCATTAATAAAACATATAATTAAAACGACAATTGAATGAAAACGGACTATTTTTATCAATTGCATTAAACAATTCAAAACGTGTAGGTTTGGGTATACAAATTGGAAAAGGACAGCAATAACACTTACAATGTGTTAACGCATGTGTAGTTTTTTTTAAGTTGTTTTGGTATATTTTGTTTATTATTCTTTCAATGAATACATCATCTATGTAAAGTGGATCTGTCTGGGTATATACATATGTACATTCATTTTTCAGGTAAACAATTATAATGCGAAATATTACTGGTAAATTGACCAACACATTTATATTTACTATTTTTTTCCCGAAAAATTCTTTTAGCGGACACTGTACTTGGTTAAATGCGTTTTTGTCAAGTATAAATAATACATTTTTGTAAATAGTAATAATTAACCGAATAACTCATCGACAGCTGTCATCAATTTCCCTTTTAATTAAATCTGAAAGTGTATATAAATGGAATAAACTGCTTACAAAGGACAAGAAAAGAAGATTTCAAACAGGTAAGAACTTTTTGTTTGTATAATCTAACCTGTGTCATTTTATTTACTAACTATTTTTTTATAATTTTTTATAATTGTTTGTCCTGGTCATGGTGAGGGCAATGCACTTTTCAACGATGTTATGTGTTTAAAATCAGGTGTTCATTTTAATTTCATGTATTATTTTCCAAGTGTTTGTAAATTTATAATCACAGACTAGCTGCGGAATATCGTACGGGCATTTCTATAAATTTCATAAATACCTGTCACCGTTTTACTCGAGTAAAAACGTTATTCTCAAACTCTGTTAGAAACCGAACGATGTACATGTAGTGTTACTTGTTTATGGTGGCTTCACTTATTGGGATTGCTTTTAATACGGACGATTATTTATAAGAAAATCTTATTCAATTAAAGTATTTTAAAACTCTATAAAATTAATGACGTCCATGTTTGTTAGGACACC
The DNA here is from genome assembly GCA_944474755.1 of Limnoperna fortunei. NCBI lineage: Eukaryota > Metazoa > Mollusca > Bivalvia > Mytilida > Modiolidae > Limnoperna > Limnoperna fortunei. The sequence continues at coordinate 47,232,899 of OX104116.1, forward strand.
AATCGGACGAATTGCACATCAGGAATGGACACAATAAACTTGCACGCGCTAAAAGAAAAAATGACCCACAAAAATGGAAAAAATCACGCTATATGTATAGATTATTTAAGCTGACAGTCACAATGCAAGCTGCAAGTATCTGTTTCTTGTTTTTTCCATAGTTGGAACCAAATAATCTTTGAAAATGAAACAAGTGTTATTTCTTGTTGCCGTTATTTTGATGGTGGTAGTAGCCGCAACAAGCGTCGATGCAATGGAGGAAAATGCACGTATGTGAATTTTATTTTTATTCAATTTTAATACATGTATGTAGTAGAAAAGGAAACATGCATTAAATACTTTATAATAACTGAAAAACATACCATTTACCCTCTGAAGACAGAATATTTTATCGAATATGCTCAACTTGCTTATTGACCTTATATCGTGTATTGTTTAAAAGTGAATGTTCTTTAATTTTCTTTTTTTTAGACCAATGCGACTTGGTCAATTGCAATTTTTGTCTGACATTTTCACTGAGTCATAGGCAGTCTTTCCTATTCCTGGATTTAACTAGTTTCTAGACATGACATTGTGTCTAAATTAGAGGCAATCAATTACTCGTCCAGAGCATCTGAGTGCAGCCATGAATTTACTTGCTTCGGGTTACTCACTTTCTGTTTCAGTGTTTTTGGTTTTGTTTCGTTTTTTTAATTGGAATCTATATTTATAATCGTCCCTTGTTTTTTTTTTAATCCGGGGCGGCCGAGTGGTTAAGGTAGTTCGTCTACTATTGATCACGTGGTCTGTCAACACTGAGATTGCGGGTTCGATTATTACTGCGGGCAGGATGTACTCGACTCCAATCTTAATTGACAAGGATTGCCAGTTTTCCTCCGGCTTCCTCCCCAATAAAAACTGGACGCCATGATATAGAAAATGGCGTTAAACATCATTCAAACAAACACTTTAAACATTACTAGCTTAAAGTGAAGTAACTTCTAATCAATTTATCTCCCTTTCTCGTCGTTTAAATGTTACAGGCGAGCTCTTTATACATTTGTAACATATGCACCAGCATCTATTCTCGTTTGATGCTTTAGAACGTTAACTACATTTAGGCGTAAAATCCACTTAACTATGCAATATGTTATCTATCAAATTTTAAATATACTTGCACATTTTTAATGTTTTCTATTTTAAGGCTTTAAAAGAAACAGTAAGTACTTATTTAGACCTGTATATATGTAAAACTAACCACTGAGAAAAGAAAGTCAATAATATAGCAGTATTGGTAGAAAAATGCATGATAACTACCATTAGGAAAAAACAGTGAATAGATAATCTGAATATAATAATATGCACCAATATTTATGTAAAAAGCATATTACTAGACATCGTGAAAGAGAGTACTTTTCAGTTTATTTGATTGTTATACAAGTATTTATGGAAATATACGTCTGAAGTAAACATAGCATCGCGAAAGTTATGATATATTTCAAAACTGTATTAATGTAAAACGCAATTTTATTCTCCCGAAACATTATTACCATTATCAAACGGTTGAATGCTCGTAAACATTTCTGTAGATGGTGATGATCTCATCACGAATAGGGTAAAATTAAAATGACTTTTACTTGTTGTTTCTACGCTTTGCCATTAACATTGGGAATAAAATGTAAAACGCGTTGACATATTATACGCCTTATATAAACGACACAAAGCAACATCTTTTCACCGAATATATAAAAATATTTATAAAAGAAAACAAAACTGTGTAGCATTGAGTATAAAACTTGTAGTAACATTTCTGTTATAGTTTACTATGATGGATTAGGAGGATTTGGTGGATTAGGGGGATATGGTGGATATGGTGGATATGGAGGATACGGAGGATACGGAAGAGGATATGGAGGTTTTGGTTGGGGTAGAGGATACCATGGTTAAATATGATAAAGTCAGATTTTCAACGAAAGACTTCAGACTTTTATTTCTAGACACATTGTAAAAGTCTCTTAAATAAAGTAACTGTTGAATATTGTGTTATCTTTAGTATGTGACAACTATGTAAACCTTGTATAAAGTACAGAGTATTCAATAAATTGTTACAACCAAACGCCTTGTTTTAACCAATATTGACGCTATGTTTCTATTTTTATGTATATTGACGCTACACTAAATAAAGCTTCGGTCCAGTTTGATTATATTATGTATAATCGATATTAACAATATGGCGGTGCACAGACGTATAATATACACGGAAATACAGTTTCAGATGTGGTTTTAACATGTAAAATAATTATTTTCGGGACTTTGGTCAATACACGTTATATGGATCTTTGTAGAAAGGTATGGACCCCCGACTTCATTCGTCGGTCAATATCATTCTACAAGGTCCATATAAAAGCGTATGACTTTTAAAAAAAGGTCCATAGTAGAGAAGAAGAGTTGTTGTTTACCTTAAATAAAAAACAATGAATAAAGGGAAGACACTATGAGTTATACAGTCAGTTACATGGTCATATGAAATATATGTAGTGCATACAAAATTATGTACTGTATGAGGCGTCAGCCGTGCCCCAAGACGAGAATTGTTTCATGCATTCTATATATTTCTGTGTCCCCTGTAATTAACTATATCGAATTTATTCTGACGATGATATTTCATTAACAATATTATCCTTGCTTGGCGGCAGCCATATTGCTCGTGTATCACGTGTTTTCAAGAAATACAGGAAAATTGGTAGAAATCACGAGATTTCACCGCGACAGGATACAAGAAAATTTCAGGGTTCGTAGAAAATAACGTGGTGCAGGATGCAATAATTTTAAAAGGTACACTAAGCCGATCAACGACAGTACTTTTAACAGTGTCGGATATAGCTCTATTCTTTTACTACCATAATATCACTACATCAGCTGATATATATAGTGAAAAAAGGTCTATATACAATAAGAAAGATGTCCGGCTAACACAAAAGGATAAACAAATTTAACAAAATATAATGCATGTATTCCGTTTAACTATGTTCAATATAGAAGACATTTAAGTAATTTGCCGTACTTGGTAGAACTTAGAACACTGTAGAATGAATAAGTCAAAATAATTAACTCGTAAACTTAAGATAACTTTGTGGCTTGAAACCTGCTTGGTATGGGAGGGCTCGGTCGCTGAAAATGGTTTCATGACTGGCATTCAAAACTGACATTGACAAGCGTAGCAAATGAATTTCATCACTTGGAGAGGTCGCGAGAGATGTGACGATATTTAGTCATAAGAATCCTCTGCCGTCCAACGCTTTTTTTTTCTTTTTTTTGCGGGGTCCCAAGCAAAAAAAAAGAAAAAAAGCGTTGGACGGCAGAGGATTCTCGGACTAACCGGGCAGACATTATAAATTCTCTAGCCTTTTATATAACCAAATTCATAATGACCATCGATTTGTTCTGCTTGCATAAACACTTTCCTTCCTTTGTCTGCCCATGATATTAATAAATACTTACCTATTTTAACATGAGTGATATGACGGTGACACGCATAGAGCAGGAATTGCTTATCCTTGCACCTGAACTCACTCTCGGTTTTTAGTAGGGTCAATGTTACCCTTTTTAAAAAAAGGTTTTTGTGTTTATGTCTGTATTGTTATGGCCCCTTCTTTCGTTTGACAGAAATTATCGTGTCTGAATACTCATCGGTAACTCCGCTCCTTTTTTCTTCAAAACAATAACTAACAAATTTTTATGAAAAAGACTTTATTAAATGCTTACAACAGTAGATACCAGCGAATTTGTTTTGCCAATAACATAATACTTTTGAGCATGGCACTAAACATTACAAATGCTATAAATACTAAAAAATAACTAGTACTAAAGGATAAATATAACATTTTCATTCAATTGCAAAACACAATAACAGTATAAAAGTCAACTAAGAAATGGGCGACATGATATAGCTGAAAAAATGCTGAAAGTGGCGTTAAATACTAAACAAACAATTAACGGCAACTCTGTATTTTATTACAACTCCCTTTACTTCATGCACATATCTTTCGAGGCACAAAATTTTGTCTTTCTTTTTTTTTTGGTTTAATCTTGCCCTTTCGAATTGTCTATTCAAACGTGCGAGAGAAAATGAATCTATTATCTCGGGGCATTTTTTAACTTCCTGTGCTAAAACAAGACCTAAATCAATTACATGATCACAGGAGAAAAACTAAACTGTTTCTCAGGTCCGATCTCCAAGAAATAAGAATTTCTCGCCAAAAGATTACTCGTATCGCAAAGAATCTGGTCAATATTGCTCAACAACTGTTAAGTTTTACCAATCAATAACGTGTTTGCTGGTTTTACAGGTACGTGAGAAATTGGCTGCTCTTACTGTACTTCACTGTACTTGCAAACATCTAGGCTACAAATAGGGTTCCAAGAAACTTCATTCTGTTAATCCAACAAAAGCCTCAAAATGACTAATTAGGGAAATAAACAGGAATCACGTTTCCCATTTAAAAAACATTTTGAATATATCAATCACACTTGTCCCGTTTAAGTATTATGTTCTCTGGTGTTCCATTTTCAAACTACTTAACACAGATACTGAAATGTTCGGCTACAAATCTATCTTGATTTATACACAAAATATTCCAAAAATAAAATATTCTTCCTTAAACCACATTTTTAGCATTTCAAAGGATAAAATCTGGGACTTCTCTTTAGAAGATTTCTGACAGACAACACTATCCAAATCCCAAACAGTTATCTCTGCCCTGCTGAATTCCACATTAACCTAGCACCACGACAAAGAAATAAAATGTACCCTTCTTTACAGTTAAAAATTCTGAAAGCAAGAAAATCGAGATTTTATAAACGAAATATGTATCTAGCAACCGTACAAATCTCGTTCGATCTGGAAGAGCCCAGCAATGACCCACGTGAATAAAATTTACTAGGACTTCAGAGTTCCTTAGGAAAGTGACAGGAATAAAAAAACTAAAATAATGAAGAACATAAATTCATGTCAATTCATCTACATGTATATAGCAAATAGTTTAGTTTGAGGTCTTACTTTTCAGGCTCTTCAAAACAAAATGCCCTGCTGGTTGGTGATAAATACTGGTACTGGGAACGGCATCCAACGCTGAAGCTGTAGAAACAGTAGTGTAATCAGATGCTGGTAATTCCGCCAGACCCTAAACTTAAAAAATGTACACATAAAATTCAATTTAGTTTTATAGCAATCCGTCTTACAAACCATACAGGGGTCTTAATGGCCGAGTGCTTAGGGTACTACTATTGATCACATGGTCTGTCAACGCTGAGGTTGAGATTCCGCTCTCATTACGGGCAGAGTGCGCTCAACTTCAATCGTAATTGATGAAGATTAACAGAAGGTCGGGGTTTTCTCCTGGTACTCCGGCTTCCTCTCAAATACGAACTGGACGCCATGATATAGATGAAAAATTGCTGAAAGTGACGTTAAACACTATATTTCTCATTCTGCTATCAATAGATTATAGCCACGGACCCAAAGACTATATGCCCCCCTACTTTCGTAGATGGGGCGTACAAATAATAACTAGAATAGTTGTCTATGAAACACGGATGCCTGCTCGATATAAAAAAACTAGTCGTTCAGGCGGAAAAATCGGTAAACTATAGTAGTTTTGTACTACCCAATACGACTCTGTGTATAAAGTTTCAAAGCCATACCATACATAGTTTTAGAAATCTAGACCATAATTTAAATTAATACTTCCATTAAAATACCTCATACTTAAGTCATATATTAAATTTTGTAATTGTTGTAATTTTATTTCATCATTTCAAAGGTTGGATCTGAGATTTTTAAAATTTGGAATTATGTAAAGAATAATTGAGAAACAAAATAAAAAATGGAATAAAACTATTTATTTATCAAGTCTGGAGCAGTATAGTAGGTGTTGTTTTTTTAATGGATAAAGGCCTAACATTTAAACACTTTTGGTGGTATTAAACTGAGATGATTTGTAATTTCAAAGAATTTATCTTTGTCCGAAGCAGCATTGTGAAATAATGTCAAACCGTGAGATCTCTGGGCTTTTGTTTGTTTGTTTGTTTTGTTTGTTTTTTTTTTGTTTGTTGTTATTTACCGACAATTTAACTTTAACTGGGGTGGAGAGTCTTATAATCTGGTCAGAATAATTTTGCGCGCACAGCGCGGTAAAATTGTGTTTTAAAAGCATCAAGACAAAATACTTTTTTCTGTCTAGCAGTATAGCAAAAATCATTCCTCAGAATATTTTTTTCTTTAACTTTGCATGCAGAGCCAAAATATTTTTTTCACCAAAAATAAGATTCAAAATTAAAATATTTCTTAAGACCCCACTTTTCAAGATAAATGGATGGTCCATTATTGAAATTTTTGTTTTACGTTTTAATTATTTGGTCCTCATTTCTTAAATTTGAAAAAGACTTACATGTAAGACATTTATCAGTGGATTTTGGTCTTTCAAATGAAATAAATTTGTTCTCAACGGCGTTCTACAGGTTTTTCTCCAGCACCGCCAATAAATGTTGTTAGCTGTCTGTCTGTTTTTCTGGTATCTATAATCCTGGTAAACTAATATATTCCCTCGGTTAGTACCTTTCATAATAAACGCCATATTAGACCGTATACAGTCTAGATGTGATTTTTTTACAATTTCGATATTCAAATTTGATGCTGTTGGGCTCCCTTACATACCGAACCCGTCCAGATGCCTTAAATTCCTTTTGACAGCATCTAAAGCTATATAATGCCAACTGTTTTGCCAGGTTTCATGAAGATTGAAAGAGGATGAAGGAGTGGTCCCGAGGTTCGCATATTCGCACTTGAGTGATTTTTTTACGATTTCGAAATTCAAATTTGATGCTGTTGGGCTCCCTTACAAACCGAACCCGTCCAGATGCCTTAAATTCCTTTTGACAGCATCTATAACTATATAATGCCAACTGTTCTGCCAAGTTTCATGAAGATTCAAAGAGGATGAAGGGGTGGTCCCGAGGTTCGCATATTCGCACTTAAGTGATTTTAGACCATTTCGATATTAAAATTTGATGCTGTTGGGCTCCCTTACATACCGAACCCGTCCAGATGCCTTAAATTTCTTTTGGCAGCATCTAAAGCTATATAATGACAACTGTTTTGCCAAGTTTCATGAAGATTGAAAGAGGATGAAAGTGTCGTATTGACTCGGACTGAAGAAAAAACTACCATTCCACAGTGCATTTCAACTTAAATACGATACGAAACTAACAACAATTTCCGACGTAATTTTGTTGTTGTTGAGAAATTCTTTAAACGTTGTCAAATAATCTTCAACATGCTCTCACTACAGTTATCCGCGTCGCCCTTTAATTAACATTTATTATTATTATGTTCTTATTCGTTCCTCAAACGCACATAAAGTATTTATCAATAATAACAACACGTGTATAATATTGGAACAGCTCGCCAGTTACGCAGCTAACGATCGAAAAAAAAAACTAAGAAAGGGTACATTGCCAGTGTATTTCAGCATTACAGATAAGAAACTTCAACAAATTAAATGCCTAAATTTTTAGAAACGGTACATTTTTCAACTAAATCCTCTTTAACATAGCCAACTTTTGCCTTATCACTCTTCCAACGACCATGCTTTTTGAAAATTCTATCAATAACACCAGCACTAGCAGCGGCCGTAGCTCCACCGGATCTCAAGCTATGAAGACCGAATTTAGACCTTTCAAGTCCTAGTTCGTTTAATGCAGATAAAAGTATAGATGTAGCAGTAGTGTACGAAATTTTTCCTTGTTTCCGCAACTTGTAAGAATTGCTTTTAAGCACAAAAACTAACAGATCGAAAAATGTATTCATTGCTGTCCTCAGGAATGCCAGCCATCAGTAAATATCTAGATAACATAGCTACAGGACAAGTAAGATTATTTGTAACAGAAATAAAAACTTCTGTGCCTTCTCTATATACATCCGTTTTACTTTTTTCTAAATACAAATTAATATGGTCAGAGTATAAAGTTATTTCATTTCGTTTCAAGTTTGCCAGTTCTGAAAAGCGTAAAAAACCAGCAAAACATAATAAACACATTGTAACAAGTCGAACATCCTTTAAATTAGAGGAACTATTTCCATACTTATAAACTAATTCTCTAAATATGTCGGCTGTTATCGGATCTTTTTAATTGGTATGTCGACCAGCTGTTCGTATAGCACCTTCTTTAACCGATAATACCAAATCAGAAGTACAAGGATTGTCAACACCAGCAAGTCAGGCCTGTCAACTTTTAAAAATCTCCATGGGGGTTTTTTATGCGCCAAAAAAACAGATACATGTTCATTATTGTACAGCCAGCTGTGAAGGGATAAATATTTAACATATACATGTAGTTTGTTTTGCAATAAACTGTTCAATTCCTGTTTAAATTTGCAACTGAAGCAAAAAGGCAAAGAAATAAGGCTTGAAGGTGTCACACTTTATTAACACAAAGTCATTGAAGTCAGCAATAGCAATAACATACATAGATGAATAACAAAACATGCATTAATTATTGAAAGCACTACATATAAACATCAAAGATGCACTAGATTCTAAGCACTAAATAATCAAACAGATAAGTCAAATACTTGTATGCATTATTACATTAAAGCACTATACATTTAAAGTTCAAACATCAAAATTACATTAAAGCCTCAGCAAACTGTTGTATGTTACACAGGCCTTCTTTGCTGTCAGTAGTTGGTCCTTTTCTGGCTTCAGTTGGAAGCAAAGACAGTCTGTGTTTATCTTTGTAGTCAGAAGTGCACAAAGTGTTGTGTTGTCTAAGCAGGACCTTTGTTCTGTCTGAATGTGCTTCACAATACTGAATACTATCTCATAGTCTGCATTTGAGTTGGGTATACTGCACATAGCCTTACATACTCTTGATAACAAGGGAAACCTTGCAGTCTTGGTAACCTTGTTCTTCATTTCGGAAATTGCAGACCAGTAGGTATCCACATTTGTTTCATTGGTGTAGACTGGCATCTCTGAAGATGGGGTAACCTGGTAGTCATTGAACTCCTCTTCCAGTTGAGACAACTGTGTTTCTGTAACAAGCACTGGGAACCTTTTGACAATGTTCATTACATTGCCAAAGGTAACATCACCTCTCTCTTCTGGGTTGAGGAAAGACAGACTATTGACAACTGGGTCTTTGACAAGTTTGTGTGCCCAGTTAATTGCGTAGTACGATTCATTATTTAAACTAGAAGATTTGCCTAAATCTGACAGATTAATTAAGTATAAAGCAACGTGAAAATCTGATGCTGGAAGTGAATTAATATGATAAGATACACATGCACCAATTACACCATCTGTTTAATGCATTCTTATAACACTTTCTGGTGTTTTCAGCCTTCGAGTTCAAACAAAATTCAGGCAGTCTCTGAGCTAAGGATGACAGTTCAGAATTTATCGATTTTTTCCCTATATCACACCATCTCCCAATTATAAAAACTGCTGCAAAATGTATACAAATAACAAAAATAAGTATCTAGCGAAGACAATATCAATTATGTCGACATGTAAAACAAATATATGTTTTGTTATTTTATCCATACAAACATTTATCGTTATAGCTTCATTGACCATGTCACAGTCGGGATGCCACTGACACAGGAGAGTTCCATTGTCATGACCGTGGTCACGTGACTTCAAATTCAAATTTCGGTAAACATACAATGCCGTAGAAAATGCTGATTTTTTTCGCCACTCTTTGTTACAAATTTAATATTTTTCACGAACAAAATTAATGAGAAATTTTTATACCTATTTTTCTGCAAAACACTATTAAATACTGACTGCGTTATAATTAAATGTTTGACTAAAGTTGGTGATTGGGCGACTGTTCGAATGTCTGCGCTAGGAATTCCTTGAATTGGAAGTTTAATCGTCATAGTGATGCATTTTTAGTTAAGACATGCTTTGAAGATCATATCAACTATCGAATGGCATAAAAAAATTAATTTTATCCATTGGGGGATGCAATTGTTACAGTTAAATGTCTCTTCCTGTATAGGGGTTTCCCCAAGAATGTCGACGTTTGGGTTTAGCCATTCGGAACGTCATTCATCCAATCATTGAATGTACAGAAAAATGACGCAAGTATCATTATACCGAAGGCGGATGCGGGTCTTTTTTCGTTTCGTCACATTAAAACTGAAAATATCCCATCAATTAAGAGATTAAAAAAAAACATTAGAAATCTAGAGTTTTATGACGTCTCCTTTTGTTGTTATAAACTTGGTATTGTACTTTCATACCTGGGAATTTTTGGAACCAAATTTTTATTCAACCAGGCTGCAATGACAAATAACATTTCCGGAATTGATTGATGATTGATTGGCGTTTAACGTCCAGCAAGCAACATTTCACCTATATTCAGGACAATTTCGAACATTTCATGTTGTAACCACAATGTAGCCCTTCCATATATTAGCTGCAAAGTTGGTACCAACTGAAGTTTTTTTTTATTTCACCTTTAAATACAATCTCAAATTCTATGTTGGAAACTACTCATACTTTAAGAGCACCTGGTTAAATTCCTGTAGATTCCGAGACCTCAAACTTTTTAAAAATTTAGTAAATAATAATCAGAACTGTCAAAGTATGTATATTGAGCATTGATCAAACTGAGTTTGTCCTGTGTTACTAAGGAAAATGAATGACGACAGAATAAAAGTGATGACATCAGATTGATGTACATGTATCCTTAATAATGCAAATGCACACTAAATAATTAAAGCTGAATACAATATAATTTGTTCTCAGCATTTATTATGATTATTATCCACATATAAAGCTGTATATATTTTATAAATATACAGTATAAAAAAATAACAAAAAACAAAAAAAAAACAAAACAAAAATAAAATAAAAATGAAAACTGAATTTAAATTATAAAAAATATGTATTTGCCTGTATGACGAAGAGTTTTAAGTTTTAAATAAACATGCTTAAATAGAAATCCATATTCTCGGTTGCCAAAAAAAAAACAAAAACAAATGACAGAATGACCAGCATTCACATCTAAGGGTACTTAGGAACTCTCTCCCTACATAAAAACAAACAAAAACATAAACAAGACAGAATGACCAGCATTCACATGTAAGGGTACATAGGTTGCAATAACTCTTTCCCCGACATAAAAAAACAAAACATAAACAAGACAGAATGACCAGCATTCACATGTATGGGTACTTAGGTTGCAATAACTCTTTCCCCGACATAAAAAAACAAAACATAAACAAGACAGAATGACCAGCATTCACATGTAAGGGTACTTAGGTTGCAATAACTCTTTCCCCGACATAAAAAAACAAAACATAAACAAGACAGAATGACCAGCATTCACATGTATGGGTACTTAGGTTGCAATAACTCTTTCCCCGACATAAAAAAACAAAACATAAACAAGACAGAATGACCAGCATTCACATGTAAGGGTACTTAGGTTGCAATAACTCTTTCCCCAAAAAAAAATTTAGAAAAAAAACAGGGTAATTTAAATCACAAAACAAGTAAGGCATTAGAGTAATCTGGATGTAAACTGTATTTTTAATTTCTGCAGTTACAACTGTTTAGTCTTTATACAAGTAAACTTTAAAAAATAAAAATTACAAATACCCGTGCTAAAAAGTCTTCAAAGTTATTCAAATAAATACTGTACAGAAGTAAAAATAGAAAAAAATTAAAATAATTTAACATCAATAAATAAATAAAATATAACTAAAAACTTAACAACACAAAAATAAATCTAAATAAATATATATAAATAAAAGTGTAAAGGAATAAACAAAAAAAGGAATAATTAAGAAATAATTAAGTTACAATTATTAAATAATAAATAAATCTCATTTAGAATCAAAATGTGTCAACTTCATAGATTCGCTCCATCCAACATCTTCGTCTGATTTCTTATACAAGGGAAAAGGAATACCCAAGTTCCATGGAGCAAACACATTTCTGAAATATAGTAAATGTGGGTTATATATTCTGTTCAAACACATCATAAAATTGTAAACAATCACAATTTTTCAGATTTGAAAAATGAAGTTTTTAATAAAAATACATGACAAACTTTGAACTTGCATTGTATACAATTTATAAACTCAAACACCACAATGCAAGGGTGTTTAACATATTAATTGTGAAGTAATTATTGGACTAATTATATTGTCCTAAAAATATTCCGAGGTCAAATTGACCTGCTTACATCTATATAATATGCTCACTAAATGTAAAAGGGAATGAATGTCATCAATAAAATAAATTTACTGATGAACTGCTGCATATAGTTATGATATTTAAAGCTAAAACAAGAACATTCTGAAAAATTAATGTTTACACTGTAACATCGCATAAAGTATAGATCTGCAAATAACACATTAATATCAAATATCAGACATATGCCTCTAACAACAATGCCATTAATACACTCTCTTCCAAGCTTTATACCAACATTTCAAGGAAAGGGAGAATATTGTTAGTAACACAGACAGTTGCTTACCCGAGATCAGTTACACATTGCTAGTAAATTAATATAGGTTGAGCACGAAAGATGAGTCCCCATATAAAATGAACTAACCAAGTACATCTAGCATAAGGTCAGCCTGTTTAAAGATCATATCCTACCAACTGTCCTAAAACATTGAACTTTAAAAAAAGCAACTCATTTTTATTTTGAGTGTTTCAATGTCACAAAAAATGCTAACTCCTACTTACTGACCAAATGTAAATCAACTAACTGTGTATAGAAAACATGGGGTCACCATGTGACGTCAATCAGCCAATCTTAACGCAGACACTTAACAAGAGGTAGGATATATGTAACATATACATTTACATAAACATATACAGTAAACAATTCTGAATTATTTAAAATATTTATCCACAACATGTGTAATTAATTATCACACAAATATATTTACAACTACCTGAAACATAAATAAACATATTTTATATTAAATCATCCATTAACTCCCAATAACTTTCCAAATCTGATATAGAAACATCTGAAATTTCTACATCCTGATCAAGTTCAAGCGAACCCTCTTGAACATAATCAACATCTAAGGGCAATAATTCAAAATCATCTGCAGTATCAACTACAGACTGATCAAAATCTTCTGTAGATACAGGATCTGGCACAATTTGTAAATTATCTGAAATATTTAAACAATTAATACATTTACAACCAGGACCACAAAAACCTTTTTGTGTTCCTGATCTGGTCTTTCTGCATTTGCATCTGTTTGTGTTGCATCCAGTCTTACATGAACACCCCTTCGTATACCATTCCACTGTTTGTTCTACTTTCTGAAAGTTAGATTCAAGATCCCAAACAACTTTTAAAATGTTTTCTGAAATATTCCAACCATAATCTTGAAGACATGGTAGAACTAAAATATTATTTATAGCCTGAGACCAATAAATAAACACCCATGAACTACGCTGCCAGTGAAGATTAAGAGCATCACAATTTGGAATAATTTCGACCTCAGTCAGAACCCTTTCCCACAATTTCTCTCTAATATCTGAAATAAATTTTTCATGTTTTTCAATACTGTCACTGCCTGGAAGAGAATTGTAATATGATTTAGGTGTATCATGGGGCTGAAATGCAGAACGATATTTAGAAAAATAAACACAACCAATTAGTCTATAAAAGGAACAAAGACTACCCTCGGTCATAACCTCTGAAATAGAACAAACATTATCTTGACCTGAAATAAATTCTGCATTAGTCCTGAAAACATCAATGAATGTCTTTTTACCAAATCCATGAAAATAGGATACAAAATCACATCCACTTGTAATATAAAGCATTTGGTAGCATTTTTCAATGTATTCAATTTTCTGCAAAAAGAAATCAATTTTCATTTTGTCAACCAAATCAGACATATCAAGAAATATATTTTCATAAGGAGTATCTTTGATCTGAATATAAATTGACTTCTGAAGAGAATGTATCACAGGTAAACCAATAAAAAATACATCTGTATCTGGGATGTATATAATGACCCTTTCAGCTGATGTAGTTGCTGCATGTAGCCATACTCGAGTATCTGCCTCCTCGTGGTTACCTGTACAAGCAACATATTCATGTACTGCCCCAGAAATGGCACACATTGCCTTATCCTTGTGTTCGTTGTCAAAACCACCAGATGTTATAAAAAGACATTCATAATTCAAAAACCTCTGATTGGCCAAGTCAAGAAAATAAGTGGATAAAAAGTTTACCAGTAACCTCTTGTTATATCTTACTGAAATGAAAGACTTCCAGTTGTCAGGTTTAGATGTTTCAGGTTGGATACTGTCTAATGGGGCTTCCTGAACAACTGTATCTCGTCTCAGTCTTTCAATATCTTTTGGACTTGTACCTTGTCTGTTGGGATGGTCAAATACTAAGTGTACTTGACTTGCATGAAATTGCTTATATGGTCTGACAATCCACCTGTCAAAAAGAAATTTAGCATAATCCGCAAAATTTCTGTGAATAGAAAGGGGAATAGAATTGATAATAAACATACCATCAATTATAAAACAAGTATTAGCAGAGACATTCTCAGGAACATCTGAAATAAAAGCAGAGGGATATATATGTTTGAAAACAGTAGATGCAACAGATTTACATCCTTTAACAGGTATTCCTTCTGCATTACAAATTGCACGAGGCAATTGTAAAAACTGATCAAGATCTGAAACAGGTTGTTTATTTAACTTTGAAAATGCTATTTTTTCTCTCAAACAAGTTATAACAGTGTTTTGGTCTTTAATTTCCTTCTTCTGGGTGTGTAGAGATATTTTAGGGGCTGCAAATGTTTTCAGATTTCTTCTCTTTAACACAGGCCGCTTGCTTGAATCTGAAATTCTAAATAAATAACATTTTAAATATGTTTTCATGTCATCGTTCCCAAACCGTCTGTAATTCAACAAACTGTCCGTCTGTTCTTTGGTTGCGTCTGTGTTAGTAAAGATATGATGAAGGTTCTTTTTTTCTTCTTTAAACAAACTAGAGGTTTCAAATTTAGTCATGTAATTTGAAACAGTCTTTTCTTGAGATGCTATTAGGGACACTGTAGTTTCTCTGTGGTAATCATCATAACATTTTTCAAGCTGAAGCTCACATTGAAAGTTGTGAAGGGTTTTTGCTCTGTATGGTAAATAAAATGTCAACTGGGTCAGAGATGGTTTACTAAAAGAATTAAGAACATTTTTGGTTTTCAAATTGATTTCCATTTCATGTGCTTCATCAAGGGCAACACTATACAAATCTTTTCCTGAAATTGAAACTGAAAAGCAACCAGCAGATAAATGTTCGATTACCTCCCTTGGAAATGTCAACAAATCTGAAATATGATATGGTATCATCCTCTGATAATTAAACCTGTCAAATGCATAAAATAAACATGAAACTTTTTTCAAAGATGCATTTCTCAAATTCCAATTGCGGCTACGAATAGCAAAATATAAACCAAAATACCCCATGAAATCAGAATGGACAAATGTATCCCAAAATTTGAACGTTTCATTTTCTGAACACTTCTTTTCTCTCCAAATGTTAAAATCATTGATAAGACTAGTTGTAAACACTGAGTAAATTTCATCTCGTTTACAACAAATAGCCTCCCACAAGACAGAGTCACACTTTTCATCTTCTTTCAATGTCATATCTAAGCTAGATAAAATATCATTTAATAAAACATCAAAATGTATCTGAAAAGAACTAAAATTTTCAGCTTGAGATAACATAAATGCTTTGACCTGCAACCTTAAAATTGCTTCCCACACATTGGTCAGAAATCTGTGTGTTAATTGAAACCTGAAACACTCAGTTAAAGCCTTCAGTTTTGCTCCATGATGGTATATATTGGCACACTGTTTCAACCCTGCATCAAAAAATATTTTCATAAATACAGGCAATAAATTTTTAAGGATATGCCAATCCCCAGGATATGGCAATACCCAATCAAGCTTCTCACCATACTCTGTCTTGAGCTTGATCAGATGGTCATAACTTTTGCCATCACCTACAATAAACACATAATTTGCAAGTTGGCCATCCTGAAATTTATCATGTAATATGTTAAGCACTTTTAATACAGTGTCTTTATCATCAGCTGATTCATCTAAAATAGCAACGGATGAAAATTCAGATTTTTCAACATTTTGATTTGGAATTGAATAAAATGTTTTGACACCTGGTAAAATAATCTGTTTTTCCTTAAACAGTGTTTTTGTCAAACCATATTTTGTCATACTGCTGGTAAAATCAGTCCAAGCAGATTGCTCAGCTGCACTAGCATCTAAATCTGAAAGTGAAAAATTGGAAAATTTGTTATGCTTATTAAGTGAAGGTAAACCAATACTATTAATAGGATTGACAACTGATTGTATAATATCAGTTGGAAGTGTTCTTTCACGGGACATTTTTACTTCAGGGGGGGAGGGGGGCACAGGATTTTCATTTTCTAAATTTATGATTGAGGGTAGCTGCAAACTGGGTCGTGGCGTTACTGTTTGTATTGTAGTTCCATGAAATCCAGGTCTACTTTTGTCTGCACCTACAAGAGAATAACATTGATTTTTGTCTAAATTGTCAAAAGAAGCAATAATCAAGCTTTTAGAAGAAATTATTCTCTGTTTCTGTTCCAGTTCTATACATTTACTGGTAATAAATCTTTTCAATGTGTCCTTGGATAACCCTGCACCAATTCTTGCATTTATAGACAGAAATAAAGAAGAAGAATTTGAAAACCTGTCTGCAATATCAGTAAACAAAAGATGCAAAGGATGCACACAATTTGCATTGTGTGTATTAAAAACACAGCTAGCTATAAAAAGTCTAGGCATCAATCTAACAACATTCAATGGATTTTCTACAAAGTGAGAATCCCAACAAAATGACGATTTTTGTACATTTTTTTCTTCTTTCTGTGTTGAACTTAATCTATATAAAAAATTCCATAAAACTGGGGGGATCTGAAATAATTCATTTGAAAAGTTAAAATTACTAATATCTGGGGGTTCATCACGGGACTTCTTTGAAGAGTAATTCTGCACTGCCTCTCTCAATAATTTTAATGAATCATCAAGGAACTTTTTTTTTCATGATCTTTTGCTTTTTCTGAAATAATGTTTGTAATTTTACTAGATAAAATAGCATTTTCTGATTTCAAATTGTCCACTGTCTTTTTATGATCTACAATAAACAAGTGAAAACTTTGTAAGATATTTGTACCGTTGCGATACAACAAACGGCCTGAATTTTTCTGGGGAGGAAGGTAAACTTGTAATGCTGCTCCAAGCCTAGTCTTTAATATTCTAAAAAGCCACCTAGAACTATGTAGTAAAATCTTGAACTCTGACTCTGAAACTATTATTTCAAATTCTTTTAAATATCTATGTAGAAGAGACTTGTATCTGTCATATACATCAGGAAGTAATAATACTTGATCACTGAGAAAAGAATTAATAACATAATCTAAAATGCATCTGAATGTATACATATCTATATTGCTATTATTTACATGGGACTTTTCAAGAACTGGGAAATCTTTCAAACAATCAATCAAATATTGTGAACACTGAGAATCAACTACATTGTTGTTTTCAGACTTAAAGGAATTAAAACCTTTATAACATTGTAAACAGCAAAATACATTTTCCCCAGGTTTAATCTCTCTGTCATAGTTTAGTTCTGATGTTAGATAGTGATTTAAAAGAACAAGTTTATCTTCTGAAATAAAAATGTATCTCTTGTTCCATGAAGATTTTTCACATATCAGGCACTGACGGTCAGATTCATACTTTTTAAGTCGGTTATAATGAGTATGACAAAGATTGCCAATAAAATCCTCATCAGTTTCTGCACACTCACCTGTAAAGCAAACATCAAAAGCCTTTTGAAAGCATGATTTGTTTATAGAAGTAACATGATCAAATTTTAAATCACATTTATTAAAGTTTGACAAATAGCATTTAATAGCAGTTGTATCTGTCTCGCCACACATTTTTTTGGAAGTTGTAGCACCAGAGTCACAAGCACTAGGGTCTGTAGACTTAGCATAAGCTCTTTTTAGCTTAATTTCACATTTCCTACACATGCAGTCTAAATCTGAAATATTATAGTGATTCTTAACAAAATCATACAATGCAGGAGAATCTGAAATTTTTTGAATAAAATGAACATAGTGCTTTGCTATATCATCTTTTCCGCAGTGAACACAGGGACCAGCAGGTCGTTCGGGGTGTAATTTGGCACAGTTACTACGTCCTGACATTTCTAAATTATGGCATATAAAGTCAAGAGGTCACAGATAACATTTTGATAACAAGTAGAGTCTGCATTAATTGACACAAACTTATATAGTAATTTGCTGAAAATGAAACAATATAAAAAAAATTCCAGGTCAATCTGTACCAGTATACAGGAGGCATTAACACTCGCCTAAAATCAAAAATTAAAATACAACACATTTGGGTGAATTGAATTCAATAAACATTGTTCTAATAACATGGCCATTTGCACTGGTGAACATTGAGAACAGGACAGTATTAAAGATGAAATACAGTGTTGAAAATATTTGCTTACATGGTTCACGAATAAGTAAGTAAATAAACTAATACTGTTAATACTGATACTGTGATAGTACCACGGCTCTGGGACGGGATGGTATAAATGGCTTGGAAGAGAGCTAATCAAGAATTATACGACGTCTTTCTGTGTTAAACTACATAATTAATGGTCATATATTTAAAGCTATACAAAACCAAATATTTGTTTATGTTTCTTATTAGCCATGGTTCTTCTTTGGTGGAGCAGATGACTTCACGTTTCTGTATCTGTGAAAAATGGCGCAATTTGTCCTCTTCCGCTTCGATGTTCTTTTTTGGAAGAAAATGATATAGTGATGTGTAATTGGATGAATAGAGGGATTCCCTATCTTTATTACATCTATTTTTAGGATTTTTTTCTAATTTCATACTGGGGGATGCATTTGTTACAGTTAAATATAGACCCGGTTTTTCCCCGCCAAATTTCGTTTCTGAAAAATGTTCTGCAGAACGAGTGTCAGTTAAACTGTTCAGTCAACATTTAAATCACTGGGAACTTATGTTTTTGACGTCATTCACCTCCAGAAATTATTTATCCTTAATTCTATTAATTTTTTTATGATGCATTCATATATTTTTTTATTGATTTCTATACAAATATCAAGCGATGTGATTTGTTTACATCAACGCGAAACTACGCGATTAGCGCGCCACCTATAAAAGATGCGGTTATTTCCCTTGATTTCACGGTCATGACAACGCCCACTTTAACGGACAAATCGAATCGTGGCTTTCTGACTGGTCAACACAATACCATACTGATATTAGGACCATGTCAAAAGGCCAGATAAATGCAGTACCAAAGAGATACTAGAACAGTCCAAATAATTTTATCTCTAAAATCACCATGCCACTATTTCTAAAGCGATAATAGGGCCGTGTGAATAATGACCTCAATAGGCTTTCAATCTAACAGCTAAAATAGGTGAACAAAATGACTCTTTCCCAAAAATGGAATTCGGATTATTGCCTTTAACAAGTATACCAGAGACAGTTTTGAACTCTAAAACATCAACCACATAATTTCTATAACACATATTTTCATCAAATATGAACGGCCAATACGGTGCAGACACCCATTTCGGTACAATCAATGTAATCTCAGCTTTGCAACACATCACGTGTTTAATAGTTCTCAAAACTAGAAACACTGGAGGCACCTACCAATTATTTTCTGCTCTCCAGTTTTGAGTGAAAGCATCAATAGCTTCAGCGCCAGGGTTCCAATACAACGAATTGAAATGTTTAAACTTTTGTATTTCTGTAATTCGCAAAACGATCCACAGTATTTGACCCCATGTGGTATTGATAAAATTAAAGAATTCGACCGACACACTAGTCTCGATGACCCAGACGCATATATAAATAGCGTCTGGCATCACCTTGTTGTAATTTCGCTACCAATAGGTGGAGACAAAACAATAATTCTATTTTTAGGGCCTTATTTTTAGACCAGGAAAACCATGTAAACAGTCTATACTTATAAAATGACGTCACAGTAAGATTATGTCTTGATTGTGCATAATAATAATAATTGTTTTAATTAATTGATAAAGTTATATTTTATAAAAATATTCAAATGTAAACTTTGGTACAATTTTTTATATACTTCTTGATATAAACGGAAGTAATTTTTTAGACAGTAAAAATATCATCCAATCAAAAATTACGCCCAGTTTTGGGCGTAATAATAACGAGTTCAATATAGAGATGAATCCAGACGCACAAATGAAATTAAGCGTCTGGATGATCTATCATCTTACTAATATAGTCAGCTTTCAGATTGTCTGTGCGTGGAATCCACTGAATATCTACTGATATACAGCTCTGACTACAAACAGAAAAAATAGAACGTGCTAACACTTGTAGTTCATTCTTCATACTCATAATCTTAACACAATTTTGGTTATCTGTAAACCATTTTATAGATTTCCCGCGAAAAAAGTCTTCAAAAGATATCAAAGCTAACTCAATCGCTTTCATTTCACGCCATGTCGAACTTTTCTTTCAGTATCATTCCACGTATAATGGAAAATCTTAGTATATATGTCAACAGTGTAAGCACCAGCTGCACGCTCACTTGCGTCTGAATAAACAACCGCGGAGGAGCGACTGTAAGACCCTAACATCGTATAATTTAATTTTGCTACGTGCTCCAACCAAAAATCCAGTTCACCTTTAACTTGGTCTTGAAATTCAATACTTAACAAACTGCCCCAAGCTAATCTAGATTTAAAAACCATGTAACAATAACGGGTCATCAGCCTCGTAACATTACCTATTACAGGTGACATTGATATTATCCTACCTGTTACCTGAGCTAACTTTCTGGCAGTAAACAATGGAAAAGTAAACAAAAAATCTTTTAGAGAGTCAATCAAATCATTTTATCGTCTTTCGGGTATGTGTAAAGAAAATGTTTGAGAATCCCATACAATACCAAGCCATTCAAGACTTTGCACAGGTGTAAACATCGACTTTTCTTCATTAATAAAAAACCAGCCTTCAACAAAGACTGTTTCACAAAATTTGAATCCTTTTCCCAAGAATTGTAATCAGGACTCATTCCTAAACCATCATCTAGGTACAATACTATATTAATAGCGTTCTTTCTCCAAAATTTAACCATAGCTTTCAGGCATTTAGTGAAGATATATGGAGCAGATAACAGTCCAAATGGAAGAACCGTAAAACAGTAAAAAAACCTTTCCAAGCAAAACCCAAATAGGTCTGCTGTTTCCTGCAGATATCAAAATGATGATACCCGGATTTAAGATCAAATTTAAACTGAAAAGATTTTTTTCTAAATAACTGCAAAGCAACTTTCCAATCTTCGTATTTAAACTTGTCATTTCTAACTTGCTCAAATCTAAGATGAGCCTCTTTTTGTCGGATTTCTAAACAGCTACGCTTAAAGGATTCACTACATGAGGCTTGAATGGTACTTTAATAACACAACCATTATAGACAAGTTATAGCACTGCCTAATCAACAAATTCAGTGTGAATAAAAGCCGATTTGTTACTTTTTAAAAACATGCTACTCGGGTTATCAATAAATGGAATAACATAACCTTCAGAAATAGTACTTAAAATAAGTTCGCTAGCCCTTATATCTCTCCAATAGCTAATGTGTCTTTTCAGATTTCGTTTTACACCTTTAAAACTATCGTTCTATCAGAAATACAAAAAAGATGGCGGAGTGAACAGGTCGGTGTGAAAGTCTGTGTGCAGAATTCTTTTTAAAAAACCTGGTTTCATGCGTTGTGGAAATATTGTGTTAGTGTAATATGAACTTTTGATGATACATGAAGTTTGTTTTTACAGTAGTAAATGTGTATTCATATGGATAATAGATGGGGAAAAGGGGAAAAAGAGGGATCGTAACAGTGGTGAGTTCAATTCAGGCCCAACACCTCCTAGCAAAACAGATAACATGGCTGCCACACAACAACAAACATTTACACAATTATTGAACCACGAGTAATATTTGAGCCCTCATGTGTCTTTCGGCGGATCTCCAAACAAATTTCAATCAAACAATGTCACATATCCTGTAAATCCAGTTTCTAGTCTGATGAATCCTCTGACTTTCCAAACTCAGCATAACCCCGTTTGTCACAGTACACCAGCGTCTGTACTAAATCACCAACTCGTTAATCAATGTAATGATCCACCGCCACCTACTGTAGCCACAGATTCTAATAGCATCCTTCAAATGCTATGTGCAAACATGGATATGATGAATCGAAGGTTTGAGGGTATTGAAGCACTCATGATTGAAAAACTTTCAAAACTTGACGCTATTGATAAACTGAGTGAAAAGTTTGATAAATTCGAAAAACAACTAGCTGATATGCAGAAAGAAATAAACGAAATAAAAAGTATTCAAAAAGCTCAGGATTAAATTTTAGCAAAGGTGGAAAGTCACCACCGTGATATAGCCGATAGAATGACAAAACTGGAAAATATTAATTACGAACTTGAAAATGAAAATTTTTATTTAAAGGAGAACTTTCTTAAGCTTCAGACACACTCCATGAAATACTATATGTTATTCGGGATCTTCACATGGGATACGGGTTCATATTCCCTGTCTGTGTTTTATATTCCCTGAGCCGGAGGCGAAGGGAATATAGAATACAGACAGGGAATATGAACCCGTATTCCCTGTGAAGCCCGAATAACAATTATATTCTGTTGAAGTCTTCTTGTACTTATATTCTAGAGTATATAATTAGATTAGACATTTCTCTTGCTTTAGTTTGGACCACCCGACTATCGGAGAACCTACCATTCAACACATTTAAGCTTCCAACGATTATGGCATTTTAAATTTTATAACCTTTATTTTTTACGACTTTTTATTCCCAGCTAAACTTTTAATGATAAATTTCACTTTCGAAGTGCGATGCAAATGCCTTTGTTTTTGCCATTTTGAAGACTTCAAGTTATCGGTTATCTCCCTTGTTAATTTCAAGACAAATCGCAGACGGAGATGAAAGATTCCGTAAAATTCATGTATTTAAAATCGATATTTGATATCTTTATATTATGTTTAACTATTTATATTATGTAAAACAAATAAATTATTCAATGAATAGACGCCATTTTGAAACTGGTTTCAATATCCCCGGGGTTTCACAGGGAATACGGTATGATATCCCCGTCTTGATTAACCTATCAAATTGTAGGGATTCACTAGATACATTACTTCAACAGAATATAACCTAATATTCAGTGGTATAGAACAAACATACTATGAAAATGAGAATACTGAAGCTGTGATAAAACATTTCTTACACACGGAACTCGAAATTCCAAATATTTCAGATGTTGATTTCCATAATGTTCACCGCTTGCGAAACAGAACTGATGGCAAACCACGCAGCATAATTGCTAAATTCGCAAATTACAAGGACCACGAACGTGTACGAAAATCTGCTTTTAAACTTAAACAAAAGCCACAATATTCAATTTCACAACAGTACCCGGCTGAAATAGCTGAAAGAAGGAAAAAACTGTACCCGAAACTCAAAGAATTCCAGAGAATGGGTAAACGCGCTACAATGATATATGACAAACTGATAGTGGACGGCAGACCATATGAACCAACAACCCGCAATGACCCCCCCGTTAATACACAATCGATAGTACAACGCATCAGACAATAACAATGGATTTCTAAATAAACTGAATATTACTCATCTGAATGTATGTGGACTCAAATCTAAGCTTTTGAACCCCGATTTCGACTTACTTATTAATACATATGATATTTTTGTTCTTACTGAAACAAAAACTGATAAATTTTTGATGATATTAAATGAATATTCTTATTACAGTAAACATAGGAAAAAATGTGACAAGAAATCAGGTGGTATCATTGTTATTTATAAAAAGAATTTAGAAAAATACCTACATTTTAGAAATTGTGATTCTGAATTTGTTTTATGGCTAGAAATATCACATGAGCTTACACAGTTCAATGAAAACTTTTTAATAGGTTGTATCTATGTGCCACCAGAATATACTAAATATTCCACTGAAGAAGCGTTTACTGAAATTGAAAATGATTTAATAAATTTTACACAAAATACAAAACTTGTTGCACTTAAAGGTGACTTTAATTGTAAAACGGCTAAATTGAATGATATTGTTATACCCGATGAAAATCTTTTTGATATTTTAAATATTTCAGAAGATAGTATTGTAAATAATGAAAGCAATTCTTTTTATGACACAATTATACACAGTGGGATACCATTGGATCGTTATAGTAAAGACAATACTAGAGTTAATAAATATGGTCTAAAATTAATTGAATTATGAAAGAGATGTAACCTTTGTATAGCTAATGGCAGACTCCACAATAAATTTATTGGTCAAACAACGTGTAAGGGGGTAAGTCTTGTTGATTATTTATTACTTAACTCCATGTGTTTTTAAATTAGTTTTTGAATTTGAAATTGTAGATTTTAATCCAATGTTTTCTGACGTTCACAATAGAATACACGTTACATTTCATCTTCCGAATAATGTAATTCCAAAAGTTAATCCATCGGATAATTGTAATGAAAAAATTAATATACGTGTAGTTTGGAAGCCAGAAAAAGCACAAGTATTTACAGGTGTAATCGAGCAGTCCCCGTTATTAATAGAAGTAAACAATGTACTGAATAACATTGACGATTACACTTTATTAACTTCTGATCACGTGAATGATATTGTGAATAAAATAGAGACTTTGTTAACTTCCAGTGCTTCGTCAGTTTTTGTACATAGAAATAGTTTTAAATATAAAAATGCTGATAATAAACCATGGTTTAATAAAAACTGTAAAATCAAACGGGATGCATTCCACAAAGTGAAATTTAAATATAAGCACGATAAATCAACTGAAACAAAAAATCTCTTAAATCTAAAGGCGATAGAATTTAGACAAGAATTGAATAAAAGCTTTGCATTACATCAAGTCAAATGTGCAAATGAATTACGTACATTGTCGAAGAAAAATCCAAAAGATTTCTGGAAAACTTTGAATAAATATCCTAAGAATAAAAAATTTAATGCAGACATCCCGATTGATACATTTTTTGAGTATTTTAAACAATTGAATACATACGATGACGACGAGGATGAATATGATGTTAATGTAGATTATGTATGTGATAATCCTATTTTAAATGGCGAAATTACAGAAGGTGAGATATTTGATGCAATAGATGACTTAAAAAACAACAAATCACCAGGTATAGATAACATTGTGAATGAATATTTAAACAACTCTCCTCCTGCCTTGATATCGGTCTATTGTAAATTGTTCAATGCTGTTTTCAATACAGGCACTATTCCTGAAAGCTGGACACTTGGTATAATAAAACCTATATATAAAAATAAAAGGGATATATAGGATCATGATAATTACAGAGCAATAACGTTAATAAGCTGCCTAGGTAAATTGTTTACTTCGATTCTAAACACTAGACTTGCTTTTTTGCAGAAGAAGTAGAATTGATTTCAAATAACCAATCTGGTTTCAGAAAGGGTCACTCCACTTTAGACAATATTTTTGTACTGCACGCTCTTATATCTTTATACAGCTCATTCGGAAAGAAATTGTACTGCACTTTCGTGGACTTCAAGAAAGCATTTGATATGGTTTGGAGAGTTGGGTTGTGGAAAAAATTGCAGCATAGTGGAATAAAGGCCAAATGTTTCAGGGTTATCATTAATATGTATGAGGGTATTAAGTCATGTGTGCAGTTCAATAATGAGAAATCAGACTTTTTCCCATGTCTTACCGGTGTAAGGCAGGGAGAGAACTTATCGCCATTTCTTTTTTCAATCTTTCTTAACGATATGGAGAATTTTTTCGACAACTCGAATGTCTCACCTTTACAATTTGCATATGAAAAATGTCAGAATGAATTGCTTGTATATATTAAACTGTTTACTTTACTTTATGCTGATGATACAGTGATATTAGCTGAATCAGAAGAGCAAATGCAGAAAGCTCTGGATATTTTTCAGACATATTGTAAGATATGGAGATTGGAAATTAATGCAAACAAAACGAAGGTTATGATTTTTAGTAAACGTAAATGTCAAACTAAGTTTCAATTTAAATTAAATGGTGAAAATTTGGAAATTATAGATTCTTACTCATATTTGGGAATTCTTTTGAAATATAATGTATATTTTGCGGACACGAAAAAGAAGTTGATCGATCAGGCACAAAAGTCTCTGTTTTCCTTATACAAACACTTTAGGAATAAAGCTATTTCAGTTGATATCCAGCTTAAACTATTCTACTCTGTCATTGAACCTATTCTGTTACATGGATGTGAAATTTGGGGCTATGAAAATTTAAAACAAATTAAACAAACACACTTAAAATTTTGTAAACGCATTCTACAAGTAAGAACAACCACACCAAATTTTATGGTTTATGATGAACTTGGTAGATTTCCTCTTGAAATCAAAGTGAAAACAAGAATGGTATCATTTTGGGGCAGATTAATATGCCAAAATAAACTGAGTAGTTCAATTTATAAATTATTAGCGGCATTGAAAAACAAATATGCGCATTCTTTCAAGTGGCTGAATTTCATCGAAACTATATTTAATGATTCGGGTCTTAGCTATGTTTTTGCCAACCCAAATTTTTACGACTCAAAGTACATTAAGTCAACTTTAACTCAATCATTAAGAGATCAGTTTATTCAAAAATAGTATAGTGTTATAGAATGTTCTTCGCGTGGTCAATTTTATTCTAGTTTCAAGACTTACTTCTGTTTTGAGGATTATCTGATTAGACTTACGGAAAATAACAGAACCTGGATAACAAAGCTAAGGACGTCCAATTTAAAGATCCCAATTGAAACAGGTAGATTGTATAGAATTCCAAAGGAAGAACGTCTATGTAATTTATGCAAAAATTCAGTTGGGGACGAATTTCACTATCTTTTTAAATGTCAATCTAAAGAGTTGTTTACCCAAGTACTATTTGTCATATCCTAATTTTAAAAAATTGGAGGGTTTGTTATCTACTGCAATGTCAACTTGTATAATAAGATATCTGCTTTTATTAAAAAAACTCAATTATCTTTTGTAATATATTGTTTATTGTATGAACGAACTGTATTGTCATTCTAACTTGTTTAACCTGTTCATTTCGCCATGTTTGTATATTGCATTATATGTGGACCTCATGTAACACATATAATGTGTCTGAGCGTTATCAAATAAATTAAATTAAATTAAATTAAAAAAATTAACTTGTTCTAAAAAATTATCGAATTATACAGTATTCTCATTACAACAATGACAAAATTGAGACTGTATACAATACTTATCATTAATAATGGTATTAACGTTTGGCGCCTCACTGCTTCTGAATTGCTGTGGTGTGGAATGCCTGATGTTTCTGGGGTTAAGCGGGCAGTCCTTCTCCAATGCCCATACTGCTTACACTGAAAGCAGAGATCCCGGGGGTACGCGTCACGGCGTGCGAATCCTTGACGAAAAGGCAGATGATTAGTGGAGCGACGAACATAGTTGCTGTTAGGGTTAGGAGCCGTTTCCATTTTTGTTGGTTGCGTATATCTGGCGTACGGAGATGGACGTGATCTAGACTTTTCCTTAATGGATTTAAGCGCTCTGGACTCTGCTTGTCTAATTTTCTTATCGTCATCAGAGTTTTCCGCGATTTCGTTAGATTCATACTCGCGGACCGTTGTGGATGTATCAGCAATGTGAATGAGCTTATTTCTATTTTTCAATTTACTAGTAAGTTCAGCAATAATCGATAAACAAGTACTTGAATTAAAAAGTTTCTGCAATTTAACAAGGCCGGCAAGAATTTCCTCATTAAAGCGGTACTGTATTTTGTTGCCTCCGCTCTTAAATTTTAAATTCGCTTCGTCTTTAACTTTCAGAGACAAACTTTCTTGTTCAGATAAAATGTCAGATTTCAAATCTCCAAGTTTATGATCTAAATACGATTTAAATAGCTCAAACGTGTCAACTAAGTCTTGTTTCGGCTGGGCAGAATCCCTGTTTAGTAGGGGGGCTGTAGGCTCACCTCGTCCGGTCTCGTGGTCAGACAAAAGTATTTCCTCGTTAGTATCAGACATAATAGGAAGCGGTCTAGCTGCACTGAAAACCGAGCGTCGAATGGCATACGAAAAGAATTTCGTAAATCAAGAAATATCTTCCCGCTAAATAAGGCTCGTGCTACCTACACATGCAACTTTGAACCTTATTATCATAATAATAAGAATACAGGTCTACTAGTAATAAGCTTCAAGCAATATACGTCCATAACCGACGACTCTCTCCCTAGGAAAGAAAATACGCGGTAATATAAAGGTAAGTCAAATGACATCACATCAACAATTATTCTTGTTTTTAATAAAAGAAAAATTTAGCTTTAGAAAACACACAAAATATACCGTTAAAACAGAAAAAAAGAAAGACATCAATGGAAAGGGAGGTATGCTCAAAGTATATGCTAGTTGACGTTCTCGGTGGGGGTGTGTTCTTTTTCCGTTTATAGCCAGTTTTCTATTAAAATGAAAAGTGGATATACAATCAATGGCGAGAAATAACAGTCCGAAAACCAAGTTTTTGTATTTGTAAGTCACTATCGTATAAAGCACGATACCTTGTGTTTTTGATTGGTCTAAAAACAACTTTTTGGTCACAATAAATCGCAACAGTACTAAAATTACATAAAATGTTTGTACGCTGCACGATTCCGCTGCATAGTAGTCAAGCGGAATACGATATCGACCTGGTTTTTATGTTTTAGGCAATCAGAAAAGCCGTCTTAATAAATTCTTTCGTCCAATCAAATCGATTGTAATAATTGTACATCGTACGTGACAACAACAAATGGGAGACAAGTCAGATATGCGATATGTTGATTCATTTATACTCTTATCAATATTTGAACTCAATTCAGGATTACCAGCAAATTGATATCAAAATGCAGTATTAAATAAAAAATATTAAGGGTAACAACAATAACAAAATGTAATCAAGGGCTCCAGTAAAAAAGGCATCCTCTGTTTTTCTGATCAAGGGAGATGGTGGTTTTATTTATGTAATAAAACAATTAATCACTTTGATATACGGTCGCTATCAGGATTGATCAGCCCTCGAAAATGTATATTCACCTCGCCTAGCGGCTCGGTGAATATTGCATTTTCTCTGGCTGATAAATCCTGATAGCGACCTATATCA
The DNA here is from genome assembly GCA_944474755.1 of Limnoperna fortunei. NCBI lineage: Eukaryota > Metazoa > Mollusca > Bivalvia > Mytilida > Modiolidae > Limnoperna > Limnoperna fortunei. Next base: position 47,262,291 of record OX104116.1, read on the forward strand.
AAGTCATTATTTGTATAATGTTAATTAAAGGGCGACGCGGATGACTGTAGTTGGAGCATGTTGAAGATTATTTGACGTTTCAAGAATTTCTCAACAACAACAAAATTACGTCGGAAATTGTTTTTGGTTTCGTATCGTATGTAAGTTGGCATTATATAGCTTTAGATTATGTCAAAAGGAATTTAAAGCATCTGAACGTGTTAGGTATGTAAGGGAGCTCAACAGCATCAAATTTGAATACCGAAATGGTAAAAAATCACTTAAGTTTGAATATGCAAACCTCGGGACCACCCCTTCAACCTCTTTCAATCTTTATGAAACTTGGCAAAACAGTTGGCATTATATAGCTTTATATGCGGTCAAAAGGAATTTAAGGCATCTGGACGGGTTAGCAAAAAGCCTGCTAAAGGAAGGCGGCAAAATTCTGAACTGATCTGATAGTATCAAAATTTCTATACACCCCACATCAAAAGTTCACATAAATTAAACATCAAAATTGTTTTATAGCCTACAAAAACAATTAATCATTTTGCAAGTCATATCTTGCAATACACACACAAACACAAGTAAAACAAAAATTAACTTTAAAAATTACTCGGTAACGCGTGCGACTTGGTAGATGCAGGTAAAGTTAACAAATATCGTCACATCTCGTGAGACCTCCTTACGACAGTCATGTATTTCGTATATGTTCTCTTCGCTTCTGCTGTTTAATTATAGTTCATTATGTGTTTGCAGAAATAAAGTCCGGTGCTATCCTCGCTGATATAATATTTTCATAACTCAAATCATTGCATTGTATCACACGTGGGGTTATAACTAATTTCAGGTACGGTTTACTGAGCTATTGCGCGATAATATAGTTCGATGTTTGCATTTACCGAAGTAAGTACTTTCTATCTGTAATATTTTTCAGGTGAAAAACAGTATGTTTTGTATTGCGAAATGTAATAATTTTGTTCTTTGCATTTGAATAAAAATATAATTCTGTTCATATATTCTTACGCGATCAAGCTGGCTAGTAAACAATCATTATACCGGTATTATATCATACATGCACATTCAATCCGCTTTCATCTGAATTGTTAATTGTATAATTAACGCATTGTAAGTATGTCCAACAAAAATGAACTTCTTGCTACTGTTTTAATGGTGTATTAAACAATTTTCGTGATGTAAACAGTTAATATTCCATGGCTGCCTGTGCTGCTGCAGCTGATCATCATGATGTCCTAACAGTAAACACGATTTACACATGTACATCTTTGCAAAATAAAATAATACATAAATCAATGTATTCAGAATTTCGAATATTTTTAAAACAAACGAAAACCAGTCCTTTATCCCAATTCGGATTGCAGATTTAACAAACGGTACAAATGTAAATAATTTGGGACAAAGATGGCGTTGATGAGGTCTCATTCCATCGTAAATGTTGCATTTTAAAGAAAAACATGTCGTCAAACTTTCAAGTCGAATATTTATTTTGTGAACACTGAAAGTCTCAATAAATTATTTCTGTACAGAAAATGTATCAATGTCGATGTTTTGGAGACGGAAGGTTCACCCAATCTTGACATTTGAGTTTTGACCTTGCATACATTACTTTTAATAGTTGTGTACAGTACTGCTCAAATTTACCATGTCGCTTATTTGCATCAAGTACTTTTGAGTTTATAAATAATCATTAAACACACCCGGAAAATATACTTTTGATGATTTTTCTTAAATTGTATTGTATGAAGACAGAAATATAGTCTCGATAAAAGTTGTTTTTTGTTACAAAATATGTGGCCTTGATTGCATGTCGCCAAAAACCTATTTATGTATGTAACAAAACTCCTGAACATAACTGAAATACTGCTCGCTGGACATAAAGCAAACATCCATCCAAACAATCAATCTATTTTCTCTATAAAGCATGACCAATACACGTTTATTGACGTTCTTTTATTGGTTTTAGATCAAGTTGAATCCAATTATCATCATAACAAATGCTTATCTATGTTTCATTTAAATTGTTGTCAGCAACGAATAAAACAGTCGAAATTTATTGTGTCACGTTTAAGAAATTAAGGTCCGTAACACCGTTTGTGAGCGCTGAAACACTAAAGACATTTAAATAATGTGTCATAACTGCTAAAATACATTGAAAAGCACTTCAGAACATCATTAATATATTATTTATATTTAGCACCTAAAGGCAAAATAATTTAACATGCAGTGCCTTTATTGTACATAACATATTATGTACGTAATGTTAATGTATGTAACGGTAATTTACGTTACATTACATGTGATGTTATATATTATTTTCCATTACACTATTGATTGTAGATGAGTTTGAGCCAATAAAATTATTTATATTTGTATTTGTATTGTATTAATCTCTCATATTACAATACAAAATGGGTTCCTGTTTTAATCCTCCATTTACTTTAATTGAGTTTCCCCGATATGGTTCAACCATATCTTCTCTTGTTTACACTGGTCTTGATTCAGAAGTGTTAATTTAAATTCGGTTATTAGGTTCGTCACCTGTTAAGTTACATTATGTCTCTTACAAACCGAGAGATTGTTTGTTTGAGTGTGAAAATCCACGACCTTCGTAACGTGTTTAGAGAGTTCCACTCTCCTTGCACGATAAAGATCCCTTTTGTAGATTTCGAAAAAGAGTAGGCTCATTGTAGCCGCTACAAAAGGCTAAATTCTCCAACCCCTCCCAATACTCAGTACTTTTCCAGTGGCAGTCAAAATTGTGTTCCCTGTGTCCCATCCCACCCCTTTTTCAATTGAGGTATTGTTTGTTAATTTGTTCCCGTCCTGAATATAGCTGAAATACTGCTCGATGGACGTAAAGCAAACATCCAATCAATCAATCAACTTACATCTTGAGTGAATTGTAAAATTCAATCGAGCTTGGATACCTGTACTGTTACCAAGTTCTTTTAAAAAAAGTTTGTTTATATTGGATATTCGATTTCTGCGGTATATTGCACTTTTTAATCCATTGGATATGCGATTTCTGTAATATATTGCACTTTTTAATCCATTGGATATGCCATTTCTGTAGTATATTGCACTTTTTAATCAATACTAAACAGAAGGAAAAGTTAGAACAACATGATGTAAGGTTGTGAATACATTAATACATTAAGTGTAGCCAGCAAAGTACATTTAAAACAACTCTTCTTTGTCTTGCGTAGCCAGCAAACTACAGTAACAATGTCTGTCTCGTCTAACTAGCAAAGAACAGTTGACACAACGGGACCATTATCAGTCATCTACGTTCCGTCTCCTCTAGTCAGTTCAGAAGAAACAACGGCATCAAAGTATCTGTAAAACAACGTGATCATTATCCTTTATCTTCTTTCTCGTGTATACAGCAAAGTACAGTTGGCACAACGGGATCATTATTCGTCTGTCTCGTATAGCCAGCGTAGTGTAATTTAGTTAGGTGAAGGTTAAGGATAAGGTTAAGCTTACTCTCAGCGGGATTCGAACTCACACCGTTGTGACACTGTGACACCAAATCGCCTGCACTATGTCCAGCGGACTAGACCCCTTGACCAAATCCGCTATATAACAAGAAAAGATATGGGTTAAACCCATATCCAGAGATGTTCGATTTATATGTTATAGGTGTATCCCATTTGGTTTAATAGTTTTTTTCAATTTGTTTTATTTAAAATTTCATCATATGCTGTAAAGGGATGCAAATATAGACGATTGTGAAAGGCAAGAAATAATCATCTTGATTATAATATCTCAACTTTGAGAAGAGTACTGTAATAAAAAAAACAAAGTTTTTGAAGGACAAATATATGTTTACCAATAAAAATACATTGACCATAGTCAAGTGGTTCTGTGGGGGAAAATGTGAATGTAAGATCGGCAGTTATCGCGTCCTCGGAAAATAAAAGAAAACATACCGACAAGTTACAATTTTTATTGATTTAATTTTACTGTAATTAAAATTGTTTCAAAAGATTTGCAATTAAATGTATTTCAAACGTCAAACTAGCATTCATGTGCATAAACATTGCTAAGAACTTTATAAAATTTTCAGAATTTAAAATATAAAAAAAAACAGTTAGAAGAAGAGTCTTATTTTGCAAAACAATTGATGAGATTATTAACTTCTACAATTATTTTCAACAATATAAACTGTTAATGACCTTTATTCGAACGTAACTGAATTTTTTTTCTGTTGTATTATTAAGGTCTTTCCCACTACAGTGGAAAGACCTTCTTACCTTTCTTATGATTATTAAGGTCTTTCCCACTTCCAGTGGGAAGACCTTCTTGCTTTTGCTTTGATTATTATTTTTTTTTGTTTTTTTCCGCCAACTTTCAAAACCAAACAGTTTAAAAAGTACGCGACATATCTTTTTGGTCTTTCGCGACAAGTTTTGGGCACTGAAAGTCTATTCGGAATTCACCCTGTGAAATCAAAACATTTTTCTTTACAGAGTTATCTGCCCAAACACCGAAAACCTTGTTATCGCGTAATCTCTGGAACTATAACAGATACAAGAAAACTAAAAAGTGACAAATGTTAAGGAACTTTTGGGACAACTTTATGACATATTTTGGCTAAAAATTTCTGACTAGCGAAGGCGAGCGGTATACCTTGAATGTTTCAAGGACTCCGCTTATCACAAAAACTCACAAACCGTAAGTCGAAATCACAAAAGGTCTTCACCATTTATTGTCCTATGACATATCTTTAAAGAAAATCTCAAAGTCAAAGTTCAGAAGTGACCTCGACCTTAGGCCTCCAATCTTGTTATCATTACAACTCGAAAACGATAAAAGATAGAAGAAGACAATAAATGGGAAAAATACTCCTCTCATCAAGGCCTTCATTTGATACATTTGGTCCGAAACTGTGCGATGAACCGTTCTCGAGTTCGGGCTCTTGGCTCATTTCAGTTAATCAGTTTTTGGCATACAACTTGAAAACCGTTACAGATAATATAGTAAACATATAGGTTTAACATGATCATCAAGTAAAGGCCTTCAATTTGAGCCCAAATTTAATGGTCACAGGTCAAGGTCATACCATAGCAACCAGGTCACCATTACAACCATATATTGTCCTTAGCAACCATATATTTTTTAAATCAGGATAATGTACTTTACTGATATATGTCATTTTACAACCGTAAGTGGCATTTTGTCCTTAGCAACGGCCACGAAAGTCCTTGACAACCATGTATTTTTTTACTCAGGACCACAGAAATAGTCTATTCCGCCTAAAAAATGGTTCAGTAACTTATGTAGTCAAGTTCACAACAAGAGATGAAGAAAAATTAATTTCGTAAAGGTATCTGGGAAAGACCTTTCTAATTGTTCTTGAACAATTAGCCCTATCTTTATTATTATTTTTCTTTTCTTTTCCGCCATCAGTTGCTAAAAAGTGTCGCGACATATCATTTTGATACTTGGTACCATTAATCGGTCATACTGGCAGATGACTCAGTTCACCCTGTGAAACCAATCTATTTTTAGTAACAGAGTTATCTGCCCCAACACCGTAAACCCTTGTTAGCAGATAAACTCAGAAACCGTAACGGATTCTCAAAATCTGAAGTGTAAAAAATGTCGCTGGTCCTATAGCGATGATTTGTCATGCAAAATTTTTTTTTCCAATCGACTTCCTGTTTACGTGTTTTTGACCTGAAAAATGTCGCAATGCGTCAAAATTTTTTTCTCAAAAACCGTAAGTCTTAGAGACTTGGGACCACCACCATTGATCCTAAGTGACATGTGTTACATTTAAAAATGTCAAGGTCAAAGGTCAAAAGTCAAGGTCAAAGGTCACCATATGTCTTGTTAGCACTATATCTCACAAACCATAAAAGATAGAAGCAGACAATAAAAGGGAAAAATACTCCACTTATCGAGACCTTCATTTGGTACATTTGACCGAAAGCTGTGCGATGGACCATTTTTGAGTTACTGCCCTTGACGAGTTTAGGTTAATCGGTTTTTTGGTTAAAACTTGAAAACGGTTAGAGATAATATAGTAAACATATAGGTTTAACATGATCAGTAGGAAAAGAGCTTCAATTTGAGCCAAAGGTCAAAGGTCATAGGTCAAGGTCATACCCTAGCAACAATGTGACCGTTATAAAAAGTACTTAGCAACTATATATTTTTAGAATCAGAATGATGTACTTTACTGAAATATGTCATTTCATGACCGGAAGTGGCCTTTTGTCCCTAGCAACCGAATGAAAGTCCTTAACAACCATATATTTTTTGGCTCGGGACCACTTTCTTTACTCAAATAATTCATTTTTATGACTGGAAGTGACATTTTGTGCTATAGCAAGACACAAAATCCTATAGCATCACCTATCTTTTCTTACTTAAGAGGAACAGTGGGAAAGACCTTCTCATTTGTTCTCAGAACAAATGGCATTTTAATTATATATATAACTTGCTTCGTTAAAATATCTTAACATCAAAATTTTTAAATCTTGAATTAAATAAAAATCTATATCTTTTGTGTTTTTTTTATTATTGAGAAATTTCTTTTCCCTCATTTTACCACATTTTTCACTGATTCAGACATCACTTTTTTTAAATAACATGCCTGTTTGAAAATCTAATTTTGTATATATAGTTTCTTCTCACACAGCCAATAATACAATTGGTACAGAGAAAGTAACAAATAAACAAACAAAACAACAGGCTATATACAATTTATATCAAAATCATAATCTAATTTAGCCATTTTAGCGGCTTATTATGCGAGTCTGATTGGTCTTTCATTTTTACATTTCATAAAAGTTCAGTGTCAGGTAATAAATAATCAATTAGCAAACGAACAAGGCACATCTAATATACAATTACATCACAAAAATGTCTCTGCCCCCTCCCTAAAACCACCACTACCACACACGAATCGTTCACGAGAGTTTGGGATTTCGAAACCGTCAATAAACAAAACCCAGGGAAATTAAATTTAATGTTCAAGATGACTAATTTTCTGCGTAAAGGTTCCATTTTCTACCTTATAAATTATGAAATAATCCAGGAATAAGTTTTCTGGATGAGTGGTCACAAGCGCGTTAAACAAAATCTAAAAATGCACTTTTATTGTCAAATTATCTAAGTAACTAATAAAAGAAACCGAAAAATTTACACTTTATCATGTTAAAATAAGAATGCATAAAAAATTACGAAGCTTGACATATAAATCACGAAATAATACAAGAAATACAATTGAAGCGAAGAAATACATTACGTAATATAACATAACAAAATTTTTAAATGCCTTTTTCTTATCAAATTAAATAACTAATTAATAAAAGAAACTCAAGTATATACATTTTATTATGTCAAGAATAGAATGCATTAATAAAAATACTAGACTTACCCTATAGATAGTAAAATAATCCAAAAATAAAAATTGAAGCGGATCTATTCATACTACCGAGATACTGGTAAAGCGCGCATTAATATGCAATTATGTACATCTTTACTTCTTCTTATTAGATCAGGAAAAAAACGTATTTTAAAGCTTGAAGGATTTAACAAATACGAAAAACTGTAATTGAAATATTTTCTTTAATATTAAATTTGCCATTTTATCACTTACAACATGAACTATATTGTAGAGTATGTTTTTTACCTTTTTGCTCAATTTACCCGAAAACAATTATATATCATTAAGAGATAATAAGAAGAGATCGAACATATGAAAATATAGCTTCATTAACCGGGGTGAATCGTAGACATAGACATAGTGCATGTGTACTAGCGTGTGACGATGGAATTTTCGTAACCAATACATATTAATCTGACAGTAATCTATTGCTGAATTAGATGTACAAAATTATGCTGATGAAATGTTCTCATATTTTGTTTTAATATCAAGCAAACGGTATATTTTTTGTGATGGAACGAATTATATAGGGGTCTCTGCTAAAGTTCTATCTATTAGACAAATTACCGGTTAAAAAAATTCGGATGGGTTTAGTGAGAGCTATATCCACTCTAAAAAATTTTGCCTAATCTCCAATATTGTATTTAAACCATTAATAAATAAATGCGATATTATAAATCTTTCATCAATTCAGAAAAATGTGGATTATGTCCCCTAATTTCTTTCTGCTGTTGAAATTTTTTGATGTTATGCTGTCATATACCTAAACCTTTGCGATTAATAAAAGATACGTCTACGGTACAATGTCTATATACTTGTGTGTATATATATATCATGTTCTAAAATTGTTTGTAAATGACCACTCATTTGTAAAAATTTGACAGTTTGTGTCATTTTTGTATACGATTTATGAGAAGAAATGCGATAGGCATATTTGACATATTCTACTGAATTTTGCAACAAACTAACTGCATGGGAGGTTGACGACTAAACAGATAACTGTTCATCCATTTACTTATGGTTTCCTTCAAATTCAGATAAATGTATTTCCTTAACAATTTGTTATTTAAACCATACAAAACATTAGCTTCCGCCAATGAAATAACTTCCGGAACTTGTAAAGGGAATTTTCGCCACAGGTAATCGAGGACTGGACCCCCTTTGTATTCTCCTGTATGAAATCTTTAAAAGGCCTTAAATTATAATCTGCTCTTTGTTATATTCTTTTCTTACGACATAATTAAATTTTCCAAAAAATATCAAGATTCTAACAATGTGCCGGTTGATTCTAAAAAAACCTGGCAACCGGCGCATTGTCAGACACTTGGGAAAGAAATGAAGATAAGAAAGACCAGAATATAATTTACTGCCTTCTTATAAGAGAAAAGATAAAAGGAGTTTCAGTACACGAATACGTGTGATTTTTGCAAATAAAATATTGATTGCAATAGTAAACATATTTTATTAGACAAACTGAAAAAAAATAAACCGTTAAAAGAGAAAATGGAAGATTTTTGTGAAACAAAATTTAATTATGCATCACCATGCGTATTTTTTTAATAAATTTACTGCATCTTAATTTTCGAATATTTTCATGGTTTACATGGCCCAGACCGGATAAATTTCATTAGATCAAACGCGCGTCTGGCGTAGTAAATTGTATTTATTATAACCTTTGTATTTGAGGTGACATTTCATTTGAAACCACTCGATGCTTCTGTTCATGGACTGTTAGTCCTCGTGGGTAACACTATCTTATTAGTTACACTTCAGTGCTGACTGAAATGTCATTGATCACTGCCTAGAAATTAAAAAAAGAAATATTAAGTTTTTCTGTGAATCGCAAGGTTTAGATGGCCTTAGCCTGATATGGTATCACGTTTTGGAACTTTGGCAATGAAACTTCTACAACATCTTATTATTCGGATTTTTAAATATTTTGGTGGTTTGAGTGCCAAAGATGAGTTAGAAACGCGCGTCTGTCGTAGTAAATTGCGTAACCTTGGTATCTTTGATGACATTGTAGTATTACACTGTCTGACTTACAGTAAACAAAGAAAATGTCTCTATATTTCAATACACAATTGACCACAAATACATGTACTATATTTTTCTACGCATTTAATCAAATTAATAAACAGGTCAACAAATAATATAAACAAGGCTAAATTGTATTTTGACCAGGTCAGATAATTTATTTTTGTACGCTGTAATTAATTTATATTTATTTAAGTGGACATTGGGATATAAATTTTGTGAGAAATTACCAAGAAAATGTGTATATAAAGAAAGTACAGAATTTTTAGAACGTACAATTCTTGAAGCTTTCAAGCAGGTAAGGAAATTTCGCTGCATTTATTTATTTATTTTTAATATACTAATTGTTAACATTTCTGATACATTGTATTATCTGTAACATTTTTAATCGAGTAAAGCATTTCAAATATCAGGGAGATACAGACTTTATGTTGTAAGAACAATAACCTTATAATGCACACATACATGTATGTACATTTTCTTAAGTTGCAAAAGTAAAAAGCTGTACACTATATTAAATTATTTAAACATTTAATAGTTTTAATTAAATCCAAACTAATAACACATTGGGACAATATTTTTTAACAATGATCTTCTCTTTATTTTGTTTTTGTATTGAAAACGATTCTTCTAAAATATAGCCCTCAATTGATCTAGCCATTCAAAGTGGTGTTTCCATTGGTCTAGCCTTCATTTTTGTGTCTATTGATCTAGCCATTCAAAGTGGTGTTTCCATTGGTCTAGCCTTCAGTTTTGTTTCTATTGATCTAGCCATTCAAAGTGGTGTTTCCATTGGTCTGGCCTTCAGTTTAGTGTCTATTGATCTAGCCATTACAAACCGTGTTTCTATTGGTCCAGCTTCATTTTTGTGTCTATTGATCTAGCCATTCAAAGTGGTGTTTCCATTGGTCTGGCCTTCAGTTTAGTGTCTATTGATCTAGCCATTCAAACCGTGTTTCTATTGGTCCAGCTTCATTTTTGTGTCTATTGATCTAGCCATTCAAAGTGGTGTTTCCATTGGTCTAGCCTTCAGTTTTGTTTCTATTGATCTAGCCATTCAAAGTGGTGTTTCCATTGGTCTGGCCTTCAGTTTAGTGTCTATAGATCTAGCCATTCAAACCGTGTTTCTATTGGTCCAGCTTCATTTTTGTGTCTATTGATCTAGCCATTCAAAGTGGTGTTTCCATTGGTCTGGCCTTCAGTTTAGTGTCTATTGATCTAGCCATTCAAACCGTGTTTCTATTGGTCCAGCTTCATTTTTGTGTCTATTGATCTAGCCATTCAAAGTGGTGTTTACATTGGTCTAGCCTTCAGTTTAGTGTCGATTGATCTAGCCATTCAAAGTGGTGTTTCTATTGGTCCAGCTTCATTTTTGTGTCTATTGATCTAGCCATTCAAAGTGGTGTTTACATTGGTCTAGCCTTCAGTTTAGTGTCGATTGATCTAGCTATTCAAAGTGGTGTTTCTATTGGTCTAGCCTTCAGTTTTGTGTCTATTGATGTAGCCATTCAAAGTTGTGTTTCCATTGGTCTAGCCTTCATTTTTGTGTCTATTGATCTAGCCATTCAAAGTGGTGTTTCCATTGGTCTGGCCTTCAGTTTTGTGTCTATTGATCTAGCCATTCAAAGTGGTGCTTCCATTGGTCTGGCCTTCAGTTTTGTGTCTATTGATCTAGCCATTCAAAGTGGTGCTTCCATTGGTCTGGCCTTCAGTTTTGTGTCTATTGATCTAGCCATTCAAAGTGGTGCTTCCATTGGTCTGGCCTTCAGTTTTGTGTCTATTGATCTAGCCATTCAAAGTGGTGTTTCCATTGGCCTGGCCTTCAGTTATGTGTCTATTGATCTACCCATTCAAACCGTGTTTCTATTGGTCCAGCTTCATTTTTGTGTCTATTGATCTAGCCATTCAAAGTGGCGTTTCCATTGGTCTAGTCTTCATTTTTGTGTCTATTGGTCTAGCCATTCAAAGTGGTGTTTCCATTGGTCTGGCCTTCAGTTTTGTGTCTATTGATCTAGCCATTCAAAGTGGTGTTTCCATTGGTCTACCCTTCAGTTTTAATTGTGTCCATTGATTGCCATTCAAAGTGGTGTTTTCATTGGTCTAGGCTTCAGTTTTGTGTCTATTGATCTAGCCATTCAAAGTGGTGTTTCCATTGGTCTGGCCTTCAGTTTAGTGTCTATTGATCTAGCCATACAAAGTGGTGTTTCCATTGGTCTGGCCTTCAGTTTTGTGTCTATTGATCTAGTCACTTATCCTCGTTGTGAAAGCAACCTTTCAATTAATGAATAAACCGGACAATCAAAATATTTTGACCACATTATATTTAAGTCAGTTTTAAAGTAACATACTTCAACATTGTTTTTTATGTAAAAAATATTATACAAACAATGCTTAAAAACAAAATTTCTTAATTTTGTGTTTTCTAATAAAACAAGCCTTACTTTGGCATTATTTAATTATACGTATAATTTTTTTCTTAAACACACCTCTGCTAAATTCGGTGGCTTTATATAATTACCTTACTTTGGTGAGCTTGATATTAAGGAAACCACCAATACACTTAAGTCGGCCTCTTTCTTAGACCTTCTTCAGTAAATAAACTCGGAGAAAACTCAACTGGATGACTTCCCGTTCATCAAAAGCAACATTCCAGCAGCGTTATGCTAGATCTTGTGATCGGTATTCCGATTTCTTAGATCGAACAATATATATATTAAGCTTCTCAAATAGGGATTTGTTGTGCCTAAGTTGATGTTATCCCCACAGAAGTTCAAAGTGTGTCTAATTAGAGGCAGGTACTTGTTGTTTAATAGGTTTGGATTACTTACATTCTCTTTTTACGCTTTTTGTTTCGTGTTATATGTGTTGTCTTATCCGATTTGTAATCACCCTTTCACTTTCGGCGCTTGTTGTGCGGTCGGTTTATTCTTTATAAAACTTTATAATACGACATTCGGAACTTTTCATGTTATTTTCTTATGATCGGCGAGAATGTTATTATCTACACGTGCAAAACAGGGCTTAAAAACAGACAGCCACAAGGTCTCAGCATTCGACCACAAGATTTGAGTATACAGCCACAATGCTTTAAGAAGACAGTCGATTACAATACCTGATTGATAATTAATGCACCATCTTTTTCTTTTTTCAGATTAAGAACGCACTTAGAGGTTTAAAATGAGACAAATATTATTTGTAGTTGCCGTCATTTTTATGGTGGTTTCAGTCCAAACAACCGTCAATGCAATGGAAGAGAACGCACGTATGTTAATTTAAATTGTACTTGGCTGAACAACAGACAAAACGATACACATAATTATCATACTAGAGTATTACATTAACATTTTTGTGTTTCTTTGTTTTGAATGATGTTTCAACGCCCCTTTTAGTAATTTTTTTGAACGGCTATATCATGGCGTCCAGTTTTTTTGGAGGAGGAAGCCAGAGTACCAAGAGAAAACCCCCGTCCTTCGGTAGAACAACTGGCAATCCTTGTCAATTAAGATTGAAGTCGAGTAGACCCTTGTTGCAGTAGACTCGAACCCGCAAACTCAAGTTTGACAGACCACGTGATCAAAGAGTAGACGAAGTACCTTAAAATATTTGAGTGAATTTGAACAACTTTATTAGTTATTGGACACCATTTATCTGTTGCACTTAAACTTATTTAAAATTGATTAAGTTTATTTTTGTGTGTGTGTTTAAAAGGCGACACTTTCAGCCTTTTTTCACCTGTATCATGGTATCCAGTTTGTATTGGACTTTGCTCTCATGTAATATCTATACCATCTGTCTATATGTCATCCAATAAAATAAATGATTTATTGATGACATGAAAGAGTTATACTTTGTTGCAAATGCAGAGAGCACTGTCATGATATATTGGCTGCAAGAGAAACAGCGGTATTGACTAAGACATTAATAATGCCTCAACCACAATGCCCTCTATCAAAGTAGTATTGTGTAAATATTGATTTTTACCAGTTTTTAATCAAGCAACATACTTTTGTGTTAAAAAATAAGTTTTTACTCTCAATATGTCTCCCTAGTGGGATATGAAGATACGAGTACGATATTTCACAGTTAGGTTACTTATAGGTACAATAAACTGAAATCGATTCTCAATGGAAATAACTAAGTTTTTGAAAATGTTAAGATTGCGAATATCTGATACCTGTATTAGAGTAAAACATTATATTTTATATTTACTTTAATAATTATATTGATTTTATTTAAGGTTTTAAAAGAAACGGTAAGTATTAATTAAACTTTATATACAAATGTACCTTATTCTCAAAGACAAGATGCAACATAATTAATTCCGATATTATAGTTTGCTTCTATGTATAGAACGATGCTTAAGAGACATATGACACGTTACCCAGAGATTAGACTTAAAACACATCGAGACAATAAATACTTCGTTTAGACAAAGTATTACTCTACTGCTGACTACAATAATAAATTAGGCTTTCATCTTGTGGCGTCTTGGTTTAAGCATTGTTTAGAAAATATTTGTCAATAAAACTCAGTTACACCTTCATTGTGCAAGATACGTCAATGGAAAAACTTGTAGTCGCAATAATTTTACAATGTTATTCAAGCTTTATCAAATTAAACATGAAGGATTTCAAAAGCAAAGTTGACACACCAAAGCATGTATAATGCACCATTGTATAGTTCTGATATCGTTTATCATTTCGAGAAGACATATAAACAGTAAAAATAACATTGGAACAAACAACAACCAACAAACTAACCAACGTACTAAATTTACTTATTCAATTAAACGTAAAGTAATTAAAAAACAACAAAGAATAAAGTATAACAGTTGTAGCCTGACTTCTGTTTTAGTTTACTATGGAGGAGGTGGTTTTGGTGGAATCGGAGGATATGGTGGAATCGGAGGATATGGTGGAATCGGAGGATATGGTGGATACGGAGGATATGGTGGATACGGAGGATATGGAGGATTCGGATACGGAAAAGGATACCTTGGTTAAATTAAAAAGTTGAAAGACAAATCAAAATACTACTTTTTCATACGAAGATATCTGAAATTTGTAATTGCAATAAAGAATATGTAGAATATTTTATTTTTCTTGTTATTATTTGTAATGTGTAATTTTTGGCCGGATTTCACGGAGTGAAAATCCGTGTTATAATATGGTGAATGTCGGGCAGGCGGAGAAAAAATTTTCGTAATAGTTTTCCCAGCAACTACTAATCACATTCTCTTGAAATTTGTTATGCAGCATCAGCATGGCAACACATAACGTGGGGTTCGATTTCAGGTCTGTTGCCCACCTACATACTGTTTAACGAAATCCGGCCATTTCTGTCTTTAATGGATTTTTATACTTAAATTGAGGATAATGTAAAACTATTATATTAGTCGACGTTTTTTAATATGTTCCAGTTAATACTGGCACCATGGATAATGAGAGGTTCTCCAAGCTCGTCCCAAAAACTTCTTTTTGGGTATGAAAAAACAAACCTAGTATCCCATTGTTTACGTATGTATAAAGTTTTTTGTGTTTGTGTTACATGTAATTTGCATGTTTAGTAACATTTCTGTTTTGCATTGTTTTAAAAAAGTTTAAATAGTTTTTAATCAAAGTTAACATCTAAAATGCCGTTGACGTTATGTTTTTATATTCAAATCGCTACATTGAAGGTCAATGTAACATTCATCGTGAGTCTGACTCAAAAGTCTACGCGACAATAAAATTAGCTAATTAAGTCGGTTAGATTGGAAAAAAGGCCTAGAACGTATAAATTAAGATTAATACTCAGAAAGCCGATACCGCATGGACGTATCTAAACAAGTATTGTAGATTGACGACCAAGGGATCTTGGGTTCGTTCATGGCCTCAGGCGGTGGGTTCTTGGCAGAGTCCTGGTAGAGATCCAAGAGGGCACGAGATATTGTATTTTCATAATATATATTTTAATGGACAGTAATTTTAATTTTTCTAACATGTCTCATATTCAATTCACAAGTTTTAACAAACAAAATCAAAGCAGCATCGGGTTTTATGACTGATCATCGAGTATATGTAACAATTTTGACGGTAGTATATAAAAAAGACTTAATTTGAATATAGGCACGTGTCTATTCCTTAACTAGCTACGCCCCTGGATGGGCTATTGCTGTCGGATCGAATAATGTCTAAAATGACAAAGAATAACAACTGAATGTTCTAATATTTTAAGAAATAAATGGTTATTAGAGTTTGAAAACTAAAAAATCCACACTATTTCATGAATTCAACTTTTATAACTCCATAACAGAAAAACTGTGATGGCATTTTCAAGAAACGTCATCGCTACTTATTTTATACGACTGAGTATTTGTCGTCTTAATATTTTTGGCAAATTGAATAATGCAATATAGCAAAAGTATGTTAAATTTCGCGAGAAGACCTAATTATTGATGTTTCTGTGTGTCACTTGACGTATCGTATATTAACTCGAAAACAAATTAAGTTAGTTATCCTTTTAATATTATAAAACGACACAATATGTTCAATTCCATCCAACGGCAGGTGAATTGATTCTTTTGAAGGCCTCCGCAAAAAAATATTGGCGTCAGAACTGTAGCAAAATTGTACATGTATGGGGACTGAGGTCCAAATAAAATAATTGTAAGTGAATTTTAATCTTATTTCCATGAGATTTTCGTGCTTTGATTGCCCCTACAGTTTAAAATGTGGTTGCAAATCACTGTGTCTCGTACAATTTATACAATAAGCATTTTTGTAGGATCCTTTGTATGGCAATAATTTCAAGATAGACAGAGAGAGAATGTTTATCAGGCTGTCAATCAAAAAAACATGGCGTAACATATACATTAACGGCTTGACGCTTAAGGTTCTTTACATTAAACTAGCAAATCTATTTATAATATTAATATAGAAAATATACGCAAAGAAACGACCTCACTAAATACGCAAAATCATTGTATATTCTTTTTTAAAATGGCATAAAAATCATTTTAATTACGAACATCAATTTTCTTGGATCATCAATATGGTGGAACAATAATTATAATTGAGAAATGCAAATAGGCATGCTTTTTATATGATAACATAGAAAATTTTTCGAACGCAGAATGTTTGTCCAATCAGAATGTCAGTTTATCTTCAATAATTATTCGTGTATTTTATTTCAAATGTCACAATGCGAAAAAAATATCGACCTCTCCGAAAAAAATACGAAAGAGTCATTATGCCCATTCAAACAAACAATTAATGCAACATTTATTATTTTTTCATTTAACTGACCTGATAATTTTTAACTGCGCAAATGAAATATGTTAAAGTTAGATTGTTTAGAAGATTGGAAAATATGTAAATCGCGCGTGATTCCTCTTTACACGCAAAACAGCTTAGTATAATTAAATTTCTGCGTCATTACCATACATGTAGAGTCTAATTATGATTAATTATAAAAAAATAAGATAATTAAAAATACACAGTTGTAAAATACCGTTGTACACTTCCCATATAATTGTAGAATAAGCTTATAAACAATTTTATATCGTCTCATATGCTACATCTTTAGTAGGTACAGATACACATCAGCGCACTAGACAAGTTGCGATGGACGATTAATTTACCATATAATATCAGCGTAGTAACACAATATAAGGACGATGTTTAGAAACGGGAAAAAATTAGGGCACTGTCGAGGCTTTCCCTTGTTCATGCCGAGTCCTTTTATTGTGTATGTCCAGTCGATATACTATATAAATATGTTTATCCTTCAATTTATCGGGTAATATTTGCCATACTAGTACATTTTTTCTCTAATTTTGTATTCTTTTCAAATTAACTTTAAATCTTTACTCGTATAACGCATGAACATATTATACACCTTGTGTGCAGGATTTTGGTAATCAAAATTAATGACGTAAAAATGAGTGATTTGTGACGAACGAGTTTTACTGCTTGGAGAGAATTATTAATAAAAAAGTAATGAAAGGAACACGTTCAATAAAATAATAAGAAAAAAAATTCAATATCACATAAGTTGTCCTTATTTTTCAAGCTCGTCGAAACGTACTTTTGACCAATCAAATGATTACAATTAAAGGGAATAAATAGCAGCCACACAAATACATTACTAGAATACATAGTTTAACGTGGACAAAGCTCGTCTATAGCCAATGACTGTAATTCACATAAATAAATAGTAAACGCATTTATGCTTTTCTAATACGACGATTGCAGGAAAATAATTACGATGGTCCGAAACTTAGTTCTCTTACAATTGACGCGGGATAAGCTGTTTGTAATTGTTAATTAAATTTGTGAAAAACAGTTATTTTAACTTGGGCATGCTGACCTATAGACGCTACTGGTTTTCATTTGCTTTTGAGACATTAAATATTAAAGTTTGTTGATGAGCTAATCTAGTTGAATCATTGATTATGCTGTACCGCAAACTAGTGGATCGATCAAGGTAACGCGAATGTAAAACAATAAAGACATTTTATTGCAGACATCATGAGCTTGTCGATAAACTGAAGGTAAGCGTCGCATAGTATATTTCTACCATACTTTAAATTCAACAAAATTGTGTCTTTTCCTGTCCCCAAAAGACTTGCCTCTTTAAATATTATAAAAAAGCTACGCTTTGAAAGACACGATCTTTCAAGACTGTAATCAATCTGGAATAGAAATTATATCAATGCCTGATAGGTGTATTTTATTATCAAAATTTAGCTGTTTCATCACTGTTAAACGTTTAAAATATTACATATTAAAATATTTACTTAATTTATCCCTATATTGAATTTTTTACACATTTCTATCTAAGTTTGTCAACGATGTTTAACTATTACCAGCATCAATTAGTGTATATGCAGATTAGGAAATGCAAGTCCGGTCCGGTTGTACAAAAATCACTCGAATTTCGGGACAAAATATTATTTTTTAACATGAGCGGACGCGTGTACCACAAATATATTTTAAATATTAAAAACTGTTTTTGCAACAAATAATACAGTCAAATATCTTCGTGGTACACGCGTCCGCTCATATTTAAAATAGTGTTCGAAATCACGAAAACGTACCGATTTTTCACAGGCCACTACAATTGGCATATTTTAGTAAGGAGCATATAATAATTTTACTTGATAAGAAAAGAAAGTTATTAATTTTCTGTAAGAAGGGAAAATGTACCTTTGAAAAAATATTATGATCTACAGATTGTAGTCATTTCATTTTTAGTGAAAATAGGGGACCAGTGACAGCAGGTTATCCTACCTTGTCCTTTTAACAATTTTCTTTAAGTGAAGCCCTGCAACAGAATGCAAACATAAAGAAAACTAGATAAGAATTATATGGCGTAAAATCTGTAATATACCTGCATGAAATGAGAAGTACTCTGCATGTACACGACTGGAATAATTTGTCAAAATTTTAAGGAAGTACTCTCATATTCAAAATACGTTAAATTATACAGTCAATGATAATTGTACAACCACTCCCCCTCCCCACCTAACACACCAACAAGAAAAAAAAAAGTTAGAGGTCAACTTAAGTTAGGAGGACAGTAAGTAAGCATTTCCTGTTCAACAGTCTTATAGCAGATCAAAACTTCTCCATCCTATTTTAAGACGATCGAACATACTAAGCATAACAATACGGTTCAGACATGTTTATTTTATTGATCTTATATTTTTTCCAGGTTTTCGTAAACTGCTTATTGCATTTATATGTTCATGTTCAAGTCAAAGAATGTTGATGTTTCCAATTATGCATTGTTTGTTTGTTTGAATGATCACAAATCTGACCATTCTTGTTAAAATTGGAGTCGAACCAGCAACCTCAGTGTTGACAGACCACGTGATTGATAGTAGACGAACTACCTTAACCACTCGGCCACTGAGCCCCCTCCAATTATGCAGTCGACGGACTAATTTATTACATTTTTCGTAACGTGCATTGGATTATCACATAAATAAAGATAGTGGTCAGAAACAAACTGGAACGCGGAATAGATTTGAACAAGTCAGCTATCTAAGCACTACAGACTGTACAGACTGCTGTAAAATATAGGATTAAACACTGGGTTTTAGGAAATTATCAATGTGTAAACACCGGCGACTCAGTCACAAACTAAACAAGAAAACTCTGCACGCGTTTGTCAAAAAGATTTGAAAATAATTTTACGGGACGCATTTTAAAGGATGTTTATATCTATGTTATAGAGGTTATTTTGTATGTTCTTTGCAATTACAATATATCATGTTGTAATGCGTCAAAGCTTTAAGTCAATATTTTGTTCAAGTCACACATGAACAGGGTGTACTTCAGGCCCAATAGTGACAGTAGCTGTACTTTAAATGCGTGGCTTAAAAGCTGTATTATAATTAAAAGTTTCGAACCTTGAATATGTGTTTTCCTTTATGCATTTGCTTTAATGCAAAATAAAGATCATATCGACAATATGGCAACTATAATAAGATAATCTCAATATTAGACTGGATTAAAAAATTGTATACGTGTAGAGGACCATATGGGCTTAAATAATCACAGTTTGTTTTTATATAACATACAAGCTTGCGTAGCATGCATCTCGGGTTTTTAATCAAACTAAAACACACACTTTCTAAGGACTATATAATGAACATTCGCTTAGAAAGCATTGAAATTTCAAAATGAAGGCATTTGAACTTTTTACCCATAAGGTTCTATTTAAAGCAAAGTCCTAAGGTTGTGGCTAATTTGTATTGGCGATTTTCAAACTTTGCGCAAATATTATCTTTTGTCATATATTGAATCATAAAATACTTGAATGTAAACTAATATTCACGTGGTTCCATAAATTACTGACATAACATTTATTTATTGAATCTTACAAATGTCGGCATACTCCGGAATTGTATACACAAAATAGCCTTTTATTCTGGTTTCCGATTTAACGATGCTACGCTCGTCAATAGAGCTATCACCGAAAGGCACAGTATCAGGATAAAAATGGTCTCCCTGTATTATTAACCTCCGTAAATAGAATACTAACAAAGTTAATTAGTACATCAAACTTTGATATAAATCAAGCATTTTTGCAGTCGAACATCACATATCATCTTGATTTTTTACTCAAGTTAAATGATTGACATTCTTGTAGCAAAATTCTGTTCATTTATGGTAACTAAGTGTACTTCGAAATATTGTCTAATTTATCCGTCGTTAGCAACGAAAGTGAATACAAATATAGGAGTTCTGCGATAATAAAGTCCGAAGGACTTAATGTCAAGTTTGTGAGGGAGTCGCCGAAGTTTACACATTGATAATTTCCTAAAACCCAATGTTTAAGCCTTATAACTCGGCGAAATAATCGTTGCGATTTTAAAAACAGCAAAAACAGTTACAGAAACCCATCTAGACCTCAAAACGTACCTAGGCCGGAAAGCGTAGGGGTAAGAAGTCAGTTAAAGTGCGCCATTTGCACAGGAAAAACGGCTGAAGATTTTCGGCTTTGAAAACAAGACAAATGTATTTATTTTGTAAGAACTATATTTGAACAATTAGAAAACAAAAAAGGTAGCTCTTGAATAACAAGATCACATCAAGAAAAACATGAATATACATGTGGTGGTATTTTGGATGGTGAATTACGTTACTTCTGTCTACTGTAACTATATCAAACATATTTTATCGAAAAAAGAACCACAATTGCATATAAAACAGATTTATATGATAGATATATGATTGATTTACCAAATAAAACATTTAAGAAACCCAACATTAACCAACTCTAAAAGATATCAGTCAACTCCTTGATACTTGAACAATAAAAAGGAAAATAGACGCTTTAAAGAAAAAGTGTCTATTTTTCAATGTTGATACTCTTTTATTTTCAAAGTCTAAAGACCATTTAAATAAATATGTTCGTTTGTTGGCCATTAAAGATAATACTTAACAAATTTAAAAGACTTGAAATTTTATCAAACAGATATTTATTACACTTTACAGTAGTAGTACCATGTGTAACGTAATTCACAGAAGTCCATAAAATATATACAATCTTGTTATCTTATGTTTAAATTGGAACCATTATAGAAAAAGAGCTTTTGGGTTATGATTATGTTTTTGGTACAATGATTTGCAATATCTTTGCAACGATATTAACACATAAAACATAAAATCTTTTAAAATGTCACATTAAATTCCCAATGCAAAGAAATATTTAAAAAAATCCCCAGTTACACAAATGAAATTGTGCTGTTCACAACGGTTTGATTAAAGATAAACAATGGGCTATGATCATTTCACACCATTAAATGTTTTGGAACAAATGGTTGTGTATTCAGTACTGTTGTATTGACAATTGTCTTTTTACACAATAGTGAATTACGTTACACAAGAAAGTAAGAGTGATAGATCTTTACTACATGATTTTCTAAACTATTTATTGTCATGGTGTTGTATTATAATTTATACTTATTTTTGCAAATGCTTTCAATTATAGCAAGATAAAATTTAAAATGAAAGTGTCATTTTAAAACAAAATGATATATCCAACTGGTGTTTGGTAGTATCGATAAGGAAATGTCAACGTTTCCAAATGCCTAACTCCTTCTAAATTGTATGCCTATCTTCGGTTAGTGTTTAAACATTTTTTTCACATCATTTTATCAACTTTTACCATTTTTTGGAAACAAACTATAACATAAATGTGCATGTGATTTACGTTACAATACGTAAATTACGTTACACTAAACTTTGTGCCCTCACGTGACGTAAATACAAATGGAATCAATATTCCATATTCACAGTTCTGCAGTATATTATATATTGTGTCGTTTAATAATAATTTTCGCTGACAATTAATGCTATATAATATGTGTTCTTGTTAAATAAATGTGTACTTACGAGTGATGGTAATGTTTACACAAGAAAATGTTTCAAATGTCTCCCGCTTGGCAACTTAGTTTTCAATAAACGCCCTTATTTTAGGCGGTGTCAAAAAATAATGTTTCCTGATAATTTGTTCCTAGGAAATAAGTTTTAAAGCATGTTTACTGAATATACCGTAACGTAATTCACTGCAACGTAATTTACGGACATAAGCATTTGCAAATATATGAGAAATGTTTTAACAGCTAAAAACAATGTTTATATGGCAATTATGGTTAACATCAGTGTGTTTATTACTCACAGTGTTTGACGCTTATAGCATATACCTATTATGAGGAAGGTACCGTAACGTAATTCACAATTAAATGCAAAAAAATAAAAATTGAAATCAAAGACTAGTTTTTAGGCCAAAATAATTCATACACCTATTAATAATGAATTATAAATATTTTGAAACATTTTTGTACATATTCGTTCACGAATCATTACTGTATTAATCAAATTTGTTTGCAATACGACTATCATGAAATTGTAACGTAATTCACAGCATTTTATGGGACACAAATACTGTGTTGTTTTTTTTTATTTCCAAATATACTGACATAAAAACAGAGTGTTTTTATCCAAATTCTGACAATTCTCTATCATAGAAAACATATTTCACTTATTTATTTCGCTATAAATTTTCTTTCTTTGTAAATAAATTTAGTAGAATTTATTTCGCTATAAATTTTCTTTCTTTGTAAATAAATTTAGCTAGAATACAGCTGTAGCCTTTGGGACCCCTATACAAAAGAAACAAAACAACAACTGGAAATGGTACAAAGACGAGCAGCTCGCTATGTAGTAAATAATTACCACAACACTAGCAGCGTTACAAACATGATCCAAACACTGCAGTGGCCTACATTAGCTGAGCGCCGCCTTAAAACTCGACTTCTCTTGTTTTATAAAGTTGTGCATTGCCTAATAGCTATACCAAAAAATATACTCACACAATCCGACAGTAGGACAAGAAAACATCACACACAAACTTTTAGGCATTTACATTGTAACAAAGAAACATATAAATGGTCATTTTTTCCAAGAACAATAATACAGTGGAACATCCTGCCTCAAAAAGTAATTGAATCAGACACAGTGGAAATCTTTAGAGAACAGCTTACACCAGCTGTTCTCTCCACACTTATGTAATTTCAAAATAGCTCTTATTTCCTATGTACAAAGTTTTAATCACCTAATGCACCTTATTTTCACTAAATTATCTAAATATTTATCACACTTTAAAAATATTTGTTTATTTATTATCTTATTTTTGTCACGCATGCGCAACAGTATGTAATCTTCAGTATCCTGAAGTTTTACTGTAAACACAAAGAAGAAGAAGTAGCACTCCAAATTTGTGACATAATGGTTTTTACTATGTAGGCTTCAAAATTAGTCAGTGTTGACCAATTAATGAGTCAAACAGAACATTATTGTTAATTTTTTCAACACGTAATTACCTACGAGTTAAATTAAAGTCAAATTCCCATAACAAATTTACTATTGGTCATCAAAAAACGTCTGTGACCACAATATTTGTAATTGGCGCACTTTAACTGACTTTGAATGACCAAAGGAATCGCGGTTCTGTAGATATTGATAGGAAAAAAAACTAAATGAAACACTTTATTGTATTTATATTTTATTTTATTTGAAATCTCATTCGATTTAATTGGAAATCATTGGGACAGACAAAACATTGTCCCCTCTCCCTTGAGGCTAGGAGGACGCCATCTTGTTTATATTGGGTACTGAAAGTAGTCCGCTCAGAGGAAATATCGATATATAAATTATCTGAGAAGACGCCATTTAATTGTTTTTATTAATATAAATAAATTACAGCATGAATAGAATTATAACGTTATATTAAAGGTCACTTACCTATGTAACTATATGCTAAAAATAGCTTCAGTCGTTATATCAGCCATATTTGACGGAACAGGTCGATCTGCTTACCTGACATTTAGTAATACGTAGTAAGTAGTTGATGTTTTCTACACAGACCAGCAAATTTTAACAATTCAATCGTAAAAATGTATACATAAAAGCGTGAACAATGCTAGTGTTACACAGTGTTTATTTAGGGCGTCGTCCATGAATCTGAACCGTTATATTGGTGGTGGTCGTTGTATTGAACTGTAGTTGTTTTTAATTTAATTCCGACTTTTTGTTTCCACCTTGCAAAATTTCAACGTTACCAATTGTATTAATTTTACTATTTATGACTTCCAGTGTGGTATTCTTGTCAAAATTACTGAGTCATACAGAAACGAAAGTAGATATAATTTTGGTACGAGTGCCATTTATCAGCTATGGTTGATTGTATGAAAGTTAACATAACGTGCAGCTAGCAATAGTGCATTTATATCACGGGGGGGGGGGGGGGTAACTTGGTATATATTGAGTAATATGGATGTGCGGCCCGAACAGGTCACTTTTTTACCTCTCCAAAATATATGAATAGGTAGCTTTTTTCATGGAAAAATATATCATTGGGTAGTTGTAAATTATCTAAATATATCCATGCCTCAATTCTCATCTTCAGCATGCTGTGAAGCACAGTGATTTTACAAACAAAGTGTTCCATTAACATCACTTGATCATTTTGATAGTGATTGGACTATTTTGACAATGGGGATGTGCTGTAATAAAATATAATGATAATGTCTGATTTAATCATTCCATATATGATCAGGTCTCGTTTTATAACGTCCGAAATACATGAATAGGGTGGGTTTTCAAATCTCCGTCCGCAGACCTGTACCTAAAAGTATCCTTAGTTACCCCCCCCCCCTCCCCCGTGATTTATATTCAGGACATGTACAAGTTTATACACAATAGATCAACACGAAAAGAGGGGTTGTCATCGCGAACACAACTTTGACTTACACTGTAAAAGTATTAAGTAACGGGTTGTACGGGCGAAGAAAAATTGGCTTTTTGTATCGACAACAATGAGCCTCCTTTTTTCTAATCTACAAATTAAAGGTGTCTTTATCTTACCAGGAGCATACCAGTCTCCAAACACGTTACCCACTACGGTTCGCGTTCAGGCTTTCTGTATTGTAATCTGACAACCCCACAACGGGATGGCCTATTTTATCCGCCACACGAGGGTGCGCTTGGCACCTCTTTAGGTTTATAACGATGGAAATCCTACCAATATATAGTCCCAGTTTTTTTAGCCAGTAGTATATCATGACGTCCAGATTTATTGGGGAAAAGCCAGAATACCCTGTTTTGAATCCCTCACTTGCGAGATAAACTGGGAATTCTTGTCATTTAAGGTTACAGTCAAACAAACCTTGCCAATAGTCAGACCCGAACTCAAAACTGAATCAAGCAGAAAACAAAATGAGTTTGATATTTACTTTTTGTCAGTACAGAGTGTTTGTAACACATACATGTATATTTAATACTGATCTACCTAGATAGCTGGCGAAAGTACCAAATTATTTTATATTTCATCTTCCTATAGAGACTTGTAATCGGCTGACGTGATTCTTGTATGCATGGAACTACTATTTGAAGTAATATTTTTCTTCAGGTGGAGGTTGGCATGCATAGGTTATTCAATGGCTGGTTCGATGCTTTTCCTGAATACTCCCCGTATAATTTCTTTTTTTCACTATTCCGTTAAAGTAACAATGTTTCTGATGGGATACTTTTACTATTGGTTTCTAATTATATAATATATAATATAATTATAGAATAATGTCAGGTATGTTTATAATGTAAATGTAAGTTTCTATTTAATTAAACAGTAGTTATAAGTTATAAAAAGAGATTAACCTAATGCAACCTCAAAATTTATTGATCACTATTAACAGAAAGAATACTACAATTTACGAAAAACAAATATAGGAAGGGGCTTAAATAACTGTCCAAGAGTAGTACATTTAAACATTTTGACAAATATATCAATGAAATTTGTTGCAAAGGCAATAAAAGATATTTTAATTGTAATTCGATGTTTTAAGGTTGCAATGGAACTTACGCTTTGCCAACCATGTAAAATGGAGGACAAAAACGTCACGGCTGTCGCCTGGTGCAGTGAATGCGAAGAGTCTCTTTGTAAAGAATGTCAGAATTATCACAAACGCATGAAAATGCTTCAAAACCACCACCTAGTTAAGACAGAGCTTATGTCTTCAATGATGAAATATTCATTGACTTCCAGTAAAAATTGCGAGATACATAAAGATCTAGTTATTGATGCGTTTTGTGCTAGCCATGATGAATTATGCTGCCGATCTTGCATGACTGGCAGCCACAGAAACTGCGAAGATGTAAAACCGCTTGAAGTTGTCGCAAAGTCTGTGAAAAAGTCTGACATTTTCCAGTCAATACCAAGAAGACTAAATGAAATGATTATTGCATCGAAGAAGTTGGACACAATAACCGAGGCCAATGTGAACGAATTGAACGATGTGGAATCGAAGATCAAAGAAGAAATTAAAGCAGCCAAGCGTCGCATTATTAACAAACTGGACGAATTAGAGGAATCAGCTATTCAAAATCTGTCGAAAATACGGAAAGATGGCTTGACAAAACTCAGTGAGCAAAAACAGAATTCTTTAAGATTTAGTGAAATGATTAATTCTATTCAAGACGAATATAACTTTATAAATGAGAATGGTTCTAACGAACAAGCGTTTCGAATGTCGCATAAATGTAGAAATGCCTTAATATCAACTGAAAAATCGTTAACGGAGACTATTTCACAATCACAATGTTTCAGTATTTTATGTGAGGATAATTCTGCAAGAATTGTCAACCAAATGACAATGGCATTATGTACCTTAACATTTAACAGCAAACCTTGTAATATTGATTACAGACCAAATAACCAACAAATGGCACAATCATTACTTCCGGTTGTTGATGCTAGCCCAAACTTTGTACATGTTAAGACTATTGAGATAAAGGAAAAGGTTTTTGGTATTACGTTTACGAAAGATAATGATTTGTTACTATGTCATTACAATAACATCTCCAAGTACAATTTATCTGGTCAGTTGCTGAAAACAATTGGAACATATGACAAAACACACAACATCGCGGTTATTGGAACTACAGACCAAGCTGTTATTTCGTTTTCTAACACCAAAACACTTCAATTTTTGAAATTGGGAAGCATGGCGTTAAAGGAAATAATAAACATACCTGACGGGTGTAGAGGATTAGCTGCTTCTTCGGAGAAGATTGTTGTTGGAGGACTGCGTGCCTTATTCGTTTTAAACATCTATGGCGATCTGTTAAGCACAATCGATGTAACTAATAAAATGGATTTTCCAATCCAGTATGTGCACCTGTGTAATGACGGAAGGATATTGTATACAGATACCACAGCTGTTTATAAAGTCACATTCGAAGGGAAGTTACTTTGGAAATACGAAAGTGAGGATTTAAAGGCGCCTCAAGGAATTATTTTGGATAGATTTAATCGTGTTTATGTTGCCGGGCAGTTGTCCCATGCAATATTCTCACTCTCAGAAAACGGAAAGAACCAAGAAAAACTGCTGATAAGAGATGCTGATTTACTCAATCCATGGGCAGTTTGTTTTAACAAAACATGTGAATTTTTAAGTGTGTCAGGTGGAATTGATCCTGATCAATATGTTATCATATTTCAGTGTCAGAAATAAACATCATTGCAAACCTGGTCATGTCGTTCCTGTATTACTTTAATTGACAGAAAATTGGTTGTGGATACAACTAAACCATAACATTTTTAAATAAAACACATCTAATCACTGACTGATTGTTACTGATAAATGTATTTAGTTGTTAAATGTTTGTTAATAAGATTCTGATTTGTCACTTTCAGTATAAGAATAATTTAATAGATATGTTTTGATTAAGCTCCTAAACCCCACTTGGTAGATAGACGTATATATCAAGCGGTTACGATTTATATATTCAATTCTTTATTGCGAATTACACTTATATGGGTCAAAACAACATTATAACATTATATCCAAAAGCATTAGCACACAAATACAAGCATACTCAAAGTACAATATTTATTATTTCTAATATAACTATTACATTTTAACCGATGTGGACCCTATTTTCACATTTAACATAAGTTACATGTTCTCATTTTGGATATATTTTACTTTATCATCTGTATTTAAATTTGCAAAGCTTTTGTCTATATTTGAAATATTTGAAAACAAAATATATCTTGGTAGAGTGTTAATTTGACATGTGAAAGAAAATGTTTTTCATCTTCAACTATAATTCTATTCAGCAACTTCAAACAAAGGCCCATTCCGGTCGTAGTAGTACAACATGACATACATGTAGTACAAACAAACACAGATTCACTATTCTACACAAATTACATTAACTATATACAATATTAAACATGTGAACATGTTATGGAGGCAGTTTCAAAGACCGATAGGGCCCAGAACACAATGGGCATAGTCATATCAGTCCTAACCATGTCTTCTCTCCTCAGTTTTAAAGACCTAAAACAGCTTTAATATCTTTGGGAATCAAAGATATTATCCCATATTATATCCAAGTTTAAGTTTTTTTCTTTAATAATATTTTTAAATATTTTTAACATAGCTGAACAATGATTAGTGTCCTTCTGAGTCCAGTAATTGAGTGAGACTATATGCTTCTTTAAGTAGTGTATAAATCTTGTTTGTCTGATCATACACAAATTTAGTTGTGTATGAGGTATCATTATCTTCATGAAAATTTTCACTTCAGGATAAAAATTGGTCAAAATCTCAATCCTATAAATGGGATAAGTTTATATTAAAAAATTAACTTGTCATACTGACAATAATTGTCAACTTTGAAACTAAAGTTTTCAGGAAAGTCAGACTGGTGTAGATATGGCACCCAATACTTGTACAAGGCCCGACAACATTTTAAATGAGATATCTTACAATTTATTTTTAAAACTGGTTGTTATCCCAGAATTTGGGGAAAATCCTATATAATACCAATCATTTATCTGACAAATCAGGATATACATATTATCTAAATAACAATAGAGAAATCTCACATATGTACTGTTTAGCATAGGTTTTTGCTCATTATTTTACAATAAATTAAAAACCTTTATGGAAGATAAATATATTATGACAATGAAAATGCTTTGTCTAACTAGACACTAAATCGATAATATAGCGGCTCTAAATTGTCTCAGAGCTTTACGTTGGGATTGCTTTGGTCAGAAAAGGTATAGGTACTAACATCATAAATGGCCCGGGGAAGAGAGCTCAATAGTTGATCTCTGAACTGTTCTAGTGTATAGCTACTATAACTTTAATGATTGAGCTGTTCAAAGATGTTCGCAGGTATAACAGATATGGAGAAAAGACGTTCATGGTTATTAACTTCACATGATCATTCGTGTCAACAGATTTACGCAATTGAGGACGGACTTAATTGAACGAAGTCAAATTCTAGTTATCTCGCTTTAGGTGCACAAAAATCTGTGTTTCCAAAATACAGAAGATGTTAGTTTGATTGAATAATTAACGTGTAAACATGTATTACACTCTAACTCTAATTAAATATGTTGTCAACCAAATTTAGATTGAGCAACCATTTCTTACCTCTGAAAGTATACATCTGAATGATGTCACACTAATAATTTAGATTTATAAGTGTTTGATTTTCATTATTTCATTCTATTTGTCTGCTTCAATATTTTTGCAACAGTTTGGTTCTTATTTCAACGCAAGCCTAGTTTCCATTTATACATATTAATTATTAGTATTTTTTTTCGCGAGACAAGGATTATCAGGTTTATATCAGATGAGCTCGTAGAGCGAATCTGATATGGACCTGATAATCCTTGTCAAGCGAAAAAAAATACTAATAATTTTTTTATCGGTAATTTCTCAATTTAAATACATCTTTTTTTATTTGTTTTCGTTTTTTTTGACACATTTGATGTTATTTTGCTTTGTAATAGTGCCGTTTTTACGGTTAGAATCTGTGCACTACTTCTTTTGTACAATTGTTATGCGTAATGCGGTCTGACATGACGTCACTTCTACCTCATTCATTCAAAAACTGTTAAAGCGATTGTACGCACGGAGACGGAGGGAATTGAATGGAGAGGAAATGTCAATCTGAAACCATTTTCAGCGTTAAGAAAAAGTTTAAAGAGGTAGGTTATCATGTTTGAAAACTATATTAATGTTTCTTCACAGAAGAAAATGATTCTGATTACGATTTCTTTCACTGACCGGCTTGGCCGTGTGCATGTCAGTTACCGTTTATGGGGCTACCGATATTGATAAATCAATCCATATTGATTTCTTACCCCCTAAATATGTAATGAAAATTGCTACCTGTGTAACACCAAATAATTAGTTGCCTATAGTATAAAGGGCTATAGCCTATCTACACTTTCAAGACACGTTTATCGCCGAAATTCGATACTGCCATACAAAAAGGGGGGGGGGGGGGTTATTGTATGTACATTGTTCGTTATTCTTATTTCAGGAGATTAATAAGATACTCTCTAGATACTGATTGTGTGTTGCGTTTTATATTTTGTAACACTTCTTAGTGTCTGGACAGGTCTGATTAATTGCAGCATAGATGTATTGTTTTTTTCGTGATGTTTGTTTTCCTTAATATTAATGAGCTTTGGTCAGTGATGCGCGATTGGTCAAAAAGTAAGGCAGATTCTTCCGCAATGTGTTCGCGCATGACAAATGACCAACAGCTGATAATTTCTAGTATCACTAGTCGTTGTTCTTCTGAGCGTTGATACTAATTTTATTGGTAGTAAAGATCAAAGGAAATTGTAACAAATTACCGATAAATGTTATAACTATCAGTTGTTCGAGTTGCATGAAACTTAACGAGTCGCAATGAGATATACTTCTGTCATTCTACCCGATTTTTCTATTCCTTTATTGAATAATTAAATGTATATGTTTCAGGGTGAAAATTGCAATTTTATTTAGAATACATTAAAAATACACCCTTATATCTAGCTCACTGATTACCTTCCATGTATGAAACGCTTATGAAACCGGGGCAAGCATATTGAACAAAGGCATACAATAGCATTATATGAAGTGAACACTGAGTTTTTCGGATTTAATTAAGTCGCACTGTGTGCTCGACTCCAATCCTTATTAATAAGGACTGCCAGTTTTCTTACTGAAGGTCGGTGATTTTTATCGGGTACTCCGGTCCCCCCCCCCATTTAAAACTGGACGCAGATATATAGTTGGAAAAAAAACAATGACAAGGCGTTAAACTACATTCGACTTACTAATTAATTTGTACATTTATTCTGTAATGTACAGTTGCTAGTGAGCAGGGGCCAGTGCCAATTTTAGCCAGGGATTTAAAAATTCAATATTTAAAAGTTTTAAGAAGGTTGAGGTCAATACAAAATTAAAACTACATTCAAATAGTATTGAGTTTGAAAATGAAAAGAAGATTCGAATCTTTTTCATTGACTTCTTTGCAATAATCTTCTTTCGTTTTCACTGAAGCAAGGCAAGCTAATTCAGGAAAATAAATACTTCCGACGAAAATGTACAACACATTTGTAATATTAATTGTAAGGGTAGAATAAAACATTTAGACAAAACAATAATATCTGTATCTTTTTTGTTGTTGCTTTTAAAATTGTTTTTGCCACAACAAAATGAGGTTAATTCTATTTTAATCTGCTAATAAGATTGGTTTATGCACTGAACCTCAATTTGTCGCTGGAAAGTCTAATTCCAGTCAATCAAGTTGTAAATATGTACTGATAAATAATGGCTGGTATGTATATTAGATGTTTCTTCAATAGTATACAGATCCAGTTACATCACAAATTTACATTAATGTAACTGACCGCGAGTAGGTTTCCTCGTTTATCAATGTACAGTACGTCTGACCAGGGGTCAGGTATTCATCATGTGCCATTGAGTCATAGACTGATAAATGTCTAATATTAACTATTTTTTCGTTTATAGCAAAGCGAATTTACCATGCAATGTTATTTATTGTGTTTCGTAATGGCTTTTTCTAACATTGCTACGTTTTAATTTTTAAACAAATGCAAAATATATATTTAGTATATATTTTAGATGAAATACTATTTATATAATCTATCGCAGCTTTTCTTTTTCAATATCAGGAAAGCTCTTTACAGCCTCATGGAAAAAGTATATAAAAATGTTTGTTTGTTTTTTTTAATTGGTGTTTAACGCCACTTTCAGCAGTTTGTCAAGATTGGAGTCGAGTACAACTGCCTGCAGTGAGAATCGAACCCGCAATCTCAGTGTTGACAGACCACGTGATCAATAGTAGACGAAGTACCTTAACCACTCGGCCACCGAGGCCCATATAAAAATGAAAGTTCTTCCTGATGTGTTTGATAAAATGCCCCCTTCACGTGCGCGATAATACACATTTAAATGGCCGCAAATAAAAAAAATGGATGCAAACTCAGTTCATGAATGCTTCTTATATTGTATTAAATACATCAATTATACACACGTATATACTTCCCGATGTTCATGTCAAGATAGATCACATTTTAAAAGTTAATTTGTATATTGATATGTTATGACTAGATAAATAAATAGTATATTGTTTTACAGTTTATGTGGTTAGTTATGCTATATGTACTTTTCATTTTTTACTAGAAAATAAATGTCATTACCAATTATGTCTTAACTAATGTCATCTGGTACTGAAACGGGACATAACTAATTGTTCTGCAACAGATATTTCACATGAGGTGCAATTCTTGAACTGAATTGTCTTGTCATTTGCATGTCTTTGCAATTTCAAAACTGCATTAAAATCTCCGAAACTTGATTTTTTTTAATGGTCGTTTTTTCTTAATTTCGTTTCTTTTGTTTTTTAATTTTTTCAGACGGCTTTCGAATGGAACGGATCAAACTGGTTGACAGAGACTATTTTTACTTAGTACGCAGTTGTTTAATTGTAACACATGTTACGCAGCTTCGTAAAAGAAGTCACACAGTCCTAAACCTTCCCATTTGCCGCAAGTTAAGAATGATTGAACTTAACAAGTTATATCCTAGCCTGTATTAAAACAATGAATACATTATGTACATGTAGAGATAAACCAATTAACAAGTTTGAGATAAAACTATGCAGGTTGGGACGAAATTGTAATAAGAAATTGTTTAATATTTCTATCGTGTGCGCAGATTTTTTTTTACCTATGCACGTTATAGGAGACAGTGTTGCCCTTTGACTCGTAATATCGTGTTCTATGTATCTAGGAACATAAAAGAATATAGTATGGAAATTATTGGAATAATGAGAGTAAGAAAATTGTTTTGTTTTACTAGTGGGTGAAGCCGGATTATCCGGTGAAAACCTCTCATCGTCAGTGTTAACAGGCACATGATTCTGACTAATTTGCTTACATGTACCCTATCGGTCGCAAAGGCTTCTACAATAAGATTTATTTGAAGTCTGCTTAACGTCTAGGAAAAAAACATGTCAGCTATATTCAGATCGAGAGCAAGTTAACGAACAATAAATAAATGAAGAGTGGACCAAAGGGCAAAAATTTGAACGCCAATGCGGGAAATGTATGGGAAATGGGTAAGGCGGAAAATTTAGCTTTTT
Organism: Limnoperna fortunei; assembly: GCA_944474755.1. Taxonomy (NCBI): domain Eukaryota; kingdom Metazoa; phylum Mollusca; class Bivalvia; order Mytilida; family Modiolidae; genus Limnoperna; species Limnoperna fortunei. Next base: position 47,296,245 of record OX104116.1, read on the forward strand.
GTAGTGGCTACAGCGAGAATACCGACATCTACAAACACGTTACCAAGTGTGACCTGTGGTCAGGTTTTTCGAATTATGACCTGACATTCCCCCAACAAGGAAGCTATGTGGGTCCACAGTTAAAAGGGGGATGCATACATGGCTGTAAGAATGCATGAGTGTACCAAACAATTATTCACAGTTGAGTACTTCGCCAGTATTTTTCAAATGTTGGAAATTCTTGCATGAAAATAGCTAGGCACCCATAGCTACCTTATCAATACCCATCCAATATTACCTGTTCAATTTTTGTTTAGTTTAAACAACCTATAGTAATTATTTTTAGAATAATTGTTAAATTCAGCTTTAGTACTTGATTGCAAAATCCATATATCTTTCAAAAAATATAACGTACAACATCAATAATCTCTATTGCCTGATTGCTCAATTAACTAGTATTAATGCGATTTTATAAACCAAGAGACTTAGAAAAGTCCAGAATTCAAATTTTGAATGGTACGATCTTCCGATATTATACTACTTAAAATAATTTTAGTCTAAACATGAAACTCAGATACAATTTATATTGAGCATGGCACTTTCAGAGTCAATACAAACGAAACTTTAAAAATGCGACACTAAAACGTTGGAGAAAAAAATGTCATTTTGCGTTTTTACTACAGGTGTAAAGTGACGATTATTCATAATGAACTTAAACAGTCTGACTGTATTTCATCTAAAACAAATCACTTAATACAACATTGTGACTTTTTTCTCTGACTATTACAAGACAATCTTTTATATTCATAAACCAATTAAAGTGGTACAGAGATATCTATGTGTATGAAACATGCAGTCAACATATAAATACCACAGATGCATACAACTGATTGATTGATTGGATGTCTGCTTTACGTCCAGCGAGCAGTATTTCAGTTATATTCAGGATGGGAACAAGTTAACAAACAATAAATCATCGGAAAATGGGGTTGGGATGGGTCACACGGAATACAATTTTGACTGCCACTGGAAAGGTATGGAGTTTTGGGTAGGGGCGGAAAATTTAGCCTTTTGTAGCGGCTTCAATGAGCCTACTCTTTTTCGAAAACTACAAAAGGGGTCTTTATCGTGCAAGGAGCTTGGCACTCGCCAAACACGTTACACACTACGGTCAGCGGTCAGGCTTTCCGTATTATGACCTGACACCCCCCCCCCCCCAAAAAAAAAAACGAGAGGGTCTCCCCTATCTGCCATCCGGGGACGCGCTGGGCTGCTCTGTGGGTCGAGCACTGGGAACCCTACCAGTATGGTCCCAGCAGATGCATAAAAACATACCTGACATATATACATATGATACATACAATTACACAAGGAGCCTAGAGAAAGTCTGTTTTAAGTATTTTTCTTACAAGTCTACATGTGTTTGTTAATTGTATTTGTTGTTCGCACACATAATTTGTTTAAATTTGAATATTTTGGTCTACGTTTAAAGTTACTGTCCAGTAATTTATTGCGAATTTGCTTTAAAAATTACTCTCCATTATATAATGGTATTTATCTCCAGTTGATTTAGAGTGACATTTTGTACAAAGTCTATTTTCTCTCAGTTTTATTCCACCGTCCTATTTCAATAGGTAGTTTGTGGTTTGTAGTGCGAAATCTGCATAAAGTGTAGATATCACTATCATCTAGTATAAAATTATTTTTAAATTGAAAATTTTTTTTTAAGTGATCTATATATAACTGCTTTTTGGAGAGTTTTGTACGAGAGACCTCCAGTATTGTATAAATTGGTCTAGCAGTCTAGTTTAATTTCTTAGGGTTTAAACTCTAGATTTGTCCAGATGTATGTAAGATATCTTTTTGACAAATGCTACCCAAGATATATTAAAACTGTAAAAAGAGTTTGTACAAGGTCATGACTCATAATGGGCACTGGGCAGGGTTCCTAGAGCTGGCCAACACGGTCTTATGTAGCGGATAAGGGGGATTTTGTCATTTGGGAAGGAGTTTCAGATTAAAATACAGAACGCTAGACTAAAGTCCATAGTGGGTAACAATTTATTGAGTGCCACGCTCGTCGTACGATAAAGACTACAAACTACTTTTGTAGTTTTGAGTTTTCGGTCCCTAGCTATTCTCCATACTTGACCAGTGACAGTTACAGCATTCTGCTTTGTAGTCCATCATATCTCCCACCGTATACTTGTTTCTTCTTCTAGAATATGACTGAAATGTTGCTAGATGGACATGAAGCAACTCTCCAATCAAATCTCAGATACCTTTATAAACAAATCATCGAGGTCCATATTGTGAAAAATAGACGGGAGCTCAGCTCTATATAGTATATGGACTCAACCTTCTCTTCGGTAAATATTCTTAGGATCATTTTAAAAATAAATGTTTCATTTTTAAATTTTGTTACTTATGTCAAACATGGTAACAGAATTGTCTCCGTATACATTTGTATCTAATGCTCTTCTGGCTTAACAGAATTTACTGTCATAAACACTTAAAATGGCAGTATTCATTCTGTATCAATACTTTTAATTAGTAAAGGTTAGTAATTTTTTCACACAATAGAGCTTAAAAGCTTTTTAAGAGAAATTCGTTTTTTATCGATGGAATCATATCGTTCAAAAGCCATTTTATAACAGACTTATTGTCATTATCCAATGAAGCCGTATTGATTTTTAGACCACCATAACAATATTTTCATAAGATTTTCAAAAATTACTTAGTCTAATCAACTGAAGCTTAAGCTAACAAGCGGACATGTCGTTTGTATTTCCCAATCAAAATGTATATTATCTATTTACAAAATGTTCTTATAATTAGCAACACTGTTTAGTCTTCTATAAATCATTATTGTTTATAATTCTTATCGGTAAGTAACAAGTTATGTTATAGGATTTACCCAGCATAAAACCAAAGATATGAATGAAAACCACACGTGTTTTATGCCACGCATTCTTCTATAAAAATACGTATTTTAATTCAATATTTATTCAATTTTGTATTATTTATTACTCCCTAAAATGACAAGAAATATACAATGCTTGTTGTATATCTTCATAAATAAATGTTTCAGGCGCCATGAGTATACTGATATGGAAACAATGTTTTTTTTCGGCTGAAACTATGTCATGCGTAATAATTACAAATGACATAAATCATTTCCTTCGACAACTGTTTGGTAACTTAAAATCTCTATATATCTATTCATTTCACGCTAAGTGTATAGTTTATAGTGTTATATCAAGCTAATTATACTTAAATGTAAAAACTGCACGCAATTCTTGTACATTTTATGCTGATAATAAAAGGTCGACCATAGGATAGGTCTAAAGTACAAAGTATGTTTACTACGAATGCAGTCAACAAAATTTGAAAAAATTTAGCAACTAATCAATCAGATGTTCTAACATTTGGTGACATATGTTAGAATGATTGATTTTTTGCGTTCAACAAAAATTTTTCAGATACATTCAGGACTGAAAATGTTAACAGAGAATAAGCGTTTGTTTGAATTATGCTTAATGCCACGTTTAGAAATTTCTCAGCTCTATCATGGCGTCAAGTTAATACTCAATATAACTTTAATTAAGGTAAATTTATATACCTAGACATTTCTTTAAACTTTGTCGTGTAGATAGTAACTTGATTCAGATTGATCATTCACTTTTATCAATATGAAAGGTTGTAAGTTTACATATATTTTACGATGGTCAATAATTATTCATGTACAGTATTTATAAGATTACGGACTATATCTTCTTGTTTATTATTGAATATTTTCCACTTTGTCATGTCGTATGATTTGATTAACCAGTTTGTGAAAAAATATTGATAATGGCTATGTAATTAATGACTAAAGGCTACGTCTGACCATAGGTCAGCGATTTATCTGATGGCACAGACTAATAAAAACTTTCCCATCAAAATTTTTCTGCATTATGATTACCAATATTCCACATGAAATGATATCTGTCAGTGTTTGTCAAGGCGTAAAAATTTTAATTGATGCAAGAGCAAGTGTGGAGCGTCCACTCGCTACAACTAATTTGGCCTAAACACTTTCAAGAAAAATGACAAATGAGGATTTGATATAATAAGTAAAGGTATGGCCAAACACTTTCATTAACGCTCCGCCATTTAGTTGCGGACGCCATATAGTGATCCGTCCGCATTGTGTCTGGGCTTTAACCTTTTTCTTTTTTGAGGTAGCTTTTGATATTTTGCATGTAAAGAATAAAATTTGGAAAAATATTGAAGTTAATGTCATCAAATTTTACTTGTTTAATAGTAGTACAGTCTCAAAGTACAGGTATGTAAACTAGATATCAGTAAGATGGCATCCATGTCTGTGGGACCCGATGTCAAAAGGTTCCGATTGTAAGAAATATATCTATAAAAGAATCTGTCGTTAAAAAACCTGTAAGGGGACCATGAGGTCAAAGTTCAAGTCCAATGGTCACCAACCATGGTATGTGACACATCCCCTTGAAATGATCTACCCACATACCAAATAATATAGTCTTCAAAATATACACATGATAAAAAAAATTTAGAAACGATCTCAACCGAATTTCTTAGACCATACTGTTAACAAATGTGCAGTGTTGTTAGGACATTTCATAACACGTTGAAAATCTAGTGTTTATGAGTATACAACATGTAAGAGTCTTAGTTATATATAAATCTTAACTTCTATTATTTTATACAGATTAGTCTGAATGCCAGCAAATGTAATCACACTCCATCCGGGTACTATACTGGAGCAGACATCATTTAGATAATCTTATTTTGTTTCCTTTCTTGTAAATGAATTTGACCAGAAACAAATACGTCTGGAACTATTATACAACAACGAATAGTGACAGCATCTAATACCAATTTCTATTTAAAAAATATCAGACAGAGAATATATGTCATTTAACTGCTCTAGGTATATTGTGAACGACAATGCAACGACGATCTCTAAATAACCAGTAAGCTGCACTCGACATAAATCTTTAGGAGATAGGTTTCCAGAAGAATTAAACTAAGAACAAACCACATGGATATAGGTCAACGGTTAAATGTAGCATTATGCGTTTATACAGTAAATTAAATTTTATTCACGGTCTCGCGTTGGGAGTTGCCAGGTAATACTACCGAAAGCTTGACTGCGAACCGAAGTGGGTAACGTGTTTGCCACGCTCCTTGCATGATAAATACCCCATTTGTAGATTTGAGAAAAGAGTAGGCACATTGTAGCCGTTACAAAAGGCTAACTTTCCGACCCTATTCCATATTCCATACTTGTCCAGCGGCAAGCAAAATTGTGTTTCCATTCCTTTCCCGTGATTTATTTATGTTAACTTTTGTTCACTGGACGTTAGGCAAAAATCAATCAAACAATCACAGCAAAACACATAAATGTTTCTCTTTTACAATAGCGATTTACTCTCAGAGTATTTTAATGATCCTCACGGAATTGGAATAACAACGGAAAATTAACTTAAATATATGTAGTTAGTATTATTCTAAAATTGGAAAAAAAGATTAAGGAAATCGCGCTGAAAATTTAATACAAATTTGAAAAGATTTAATATTGATCTTTAATCTAAAAAAAAACTCTGAACCGACAAAACAATCCGTTGACATATTTTTCTGTCAGTTGAGGATTTTCTTTACTTCTTAAAATAGGGAAAACATGAATCGGATTTTATAGACAAAGTCAGAAAGATTTCTGACATTTGACGTTTAATTGTTTGAATGACTGTACAGTCATAACAAACAATGTTTAACGTTAATTTTCATTCCTTTTATGTGAATGATTGTTTCTTAGACAGTTGTTTTTAGCTTAATGCAATTCAGAATATTCTGAACAGTCTTTGAAGTGTACAATCTGTACACTTGAGCTTAAATGCTGTCGAGACATATACTTTATGCTTGTGGACAGACAAAGAACAAGTCCTCTGTGGACCAATTTGTTTTTTTTTCTTTTAGAAACTTAGAAGAAACTTGAACGAAATAAACTTTAGTAGATTTTCAAAAATGGACCTCCTTTATTGAACCTACTGTAAGTAATAGCAAACAATATACAAATCAAAACAGGAACTGAGGTTCATGACATTAGTGGTATTAAGTCTAAAATCCAAAATAGAAGCAGCATGAAAAAATTCACACTAACTGTGCCCATATTCAAAACACAGCTTTAGTATAACTAAAGTTAAGTAAATTAATGTTGATTCAATATTTCAATACTCCGTGTTATACCACTGAGGGATCCAGTTAACAACAAAAAAGCACACAAATAATGTTAAAAGAGTTGAACAAGATTATTGTATAAATTTTATCATATCTGTCTTCTGTATTTCGAAAAAATGTTCTTAATTCTTTGATGTTTTTAGTTTAGTTTACATTGTAAGAAATGATGACATGCCTTGATTGTATTTTGTCCTAATAAGACTGTGTATTGATAAACTGTCAGACAAATCTCACTTTAGTTGCCGGAAACTTTCAATCTTCTTGGGTTTAAGCCAGATAATTTTAAACAGTATGTAGCCATCCCTTCGCGGTTGGAATCAATTTAATACTGTCTTTCATCATGCCATATTTATTCTAAATGTATCCGACGTCTCAAAGTCTATGGTTCACAGTAAATAAAACGGGAACACGCAAGTCATGACCGTGATTAGAGGTTTAATATTCTACTTGCTGTTTTCGTCCTACTTTTTGAGTCGTCGTAGAACAATTGGTAGACAGTTTATATTTTATTTTCTTAAACCTTGGAAACTTTAACTGTTGAATCAGTTCATTACATGTATATACTTTTTATTAAAGTAAATTGAAATAAAAAGTTAACAACAGTCGCGTAATACAGTTCCTACTAGCTTTAATCTCTTGTGTTCTAAGCGGTAATGCGGTAAAGAACTGTTTAAGATTGATCTGCACTACAGGTAACAAACAATGAAAAATGCGAATTCATAACACCGTAGATAAATGTTGTAATTACTATTTGTGTATTTCGATGTAAGCAACTGGCAAGTTATATTTCAGATAAATTCAGAATAAAAAAATAGCAGTGAACAAGTATGAGTTTTGTAAAAGGTTTGCTGATCTTTATTTAAATTATGGTAATAGAAGAATGTGTAACAATAAAGTACACACCTACGCCAATACGCTTTCCATTTTGATATTGTTAGTAAGTGTATTATTTCCTAACACATCGAAACTCACAATGATGTTAAAGTAATTCTATGTTTGGACAATAAATCAATCATCCAAAGCAGAAGAATACGTATAACAATTACCGCGAGTGCATTTCGTTTCTTGATTGCATGCGGTTGCTTTATGATTATTTAAATGCGAGAACAGCCAAAAAGGGCCATGATCAAACGATAATAAAATTGATTACGCAAGATCCAAAATATATTTAAAATTAAAATGATTAACATGTTTCTTGAGCTTTTATAATAAACATTTCAAAACGCTATTCCAAAATCCGGTAAAAATAACAACATGTCTGACATATTTTCGAGTGGTATAATATACGTTTTGTAGTAACACAGTTATAAGAAAAGCAAGAATTTAATTTTAACTTATCTGTCGATTTATGAGGTATTTGGTATGTAAGCTTTATTTAAGATTTCATAATCTTTAGAAAATGTAGTGTAGTCAAATATGCCTGTCTTGTCAGAATATTGCTTCCAATTTCTGCTGGGACCATACTGGGAGGGTTCCCAATGCTCGTCCCACAGAGCAGCCCAGCGCGTCCCCGGGTGCCGGATAGGGGAGACCCTCTCGTTGGGAGGTTGTCAGGTCATAATACGGAAAGCCTGACCGCGGATTGTAGTCGGTAACGTGTTTGAAGAGTGTCACGCTCCTTGCACGATAAAGACCCCTTTTGTAGATTTCGAAAAAGTGTAGGCTCATTGTAGCCTCTACAAAAGGCTAAATTTTCCGCCCCTGCCCAAAACTCCATACTTTTCCAGTGGCAGTCAAAACTGTATTACCTGTGACCCATCCCACCCCAATTTTCCGTTGGTTTATTGTTTGTAAAACTATTCCCGTCCTGAATATAGCTGAAATACTGCTCGCTGGACGTAAAGCAGACATCCAATCAATCAATCAATCCAATTTCTGCCTTTATGGGATATTGTGTTGACCTACTTTTCGTCTTATTAAAACTGTTTTGTGTATGAGTGGCGTTGTATTTAAAACGTACTTTTTGCCATTCCGCACATATTTTGGCGCTTTTTAATTTTAAAGAACATAGATTCCTGTCTGAACGAATAGCACGATGCTTTACAATGTTGACAAGACTAGCAGTTGATGCAACAGGATGTAGATTTTCCTCTGAAATAGTTGTTTTAATTAAATTGTGTAACAATAATTATAGGACGCAGATCTTCAAAGCAAACAAAAAGTTCAAAGAGAAAAACTACATGCTTTGTAATACTGTTACATAATCATACATTGAGACTGTATAGAATTTAATTTTCAATAATATCCAGCCGGTTTGATGCATAGTGTATTTCAAACATTTATTGATGAAAAAAGAAGTACATAGTATGTACTGTTAATATTCAAGTGCACATTACAGTAATTAAATTAATACAATATTAACCCAAATAGCTATCTAATATACCACAGTGTTATGTATCTTCATTCAATTGCGAAAAAAAGAAATTGTCTTGTTGTCATGCAAACCAGAGCTTCTGCCAACTACGTTACCGAATATTGAATACAGGACCAATACAAACATTTCACCAGTGAAGGATCACGCACCAACAAATCCTTAAACGGATAGTACAGTTAACTGAACAAACTTGCCCGAAGCGATTTCTAAAGCATCATTATCTAATTGAACTAATAAAGAAGACACAGGCAAACCAGATTAAGGAAACAACCGCCACAATCTAGTGAAAAGAAATGGTATTTAGAGTACATCGTTTTGAAAGAGACTATTCTTGAAACCTTAGATTGCAAGTCTATCCCAAATAAATTAACATGGAGTAGGCATTGCCTAAATGCGAGCACAGACAATATAGTCCTTTATTATCAATAGGTAATGTGTGTGCATTTCATAATTGATCATAATTGACGTAACTTCCGAAAATCCTAAAAATGTCTCTAAATTTCAGTGGTCACGTGACGTCATGAAATGTAATTTGATTGTCAGTTTTTTAAAATTGATTTAGAGATTGCAAAAAAAAAATAATTTGAAATTTGTGTTGTTAATTTTAAATATAACCTTTATTTGTTATCGATGTTAACTTTATTTTCAAGTGTTTCTTAAAATTATATATTTAGTACTTTTCTTCATTCACTTTGTTACAGTTTTTTGACGATATCAACTACCGGAAAAAAACAATCAATATCAGCATTAAGATCAAGTGATTTCATTTTGATCACATGACACGTAATTGCCGTAGAGCTCACCCCTGCGAGCTGTGCTCGATCTTATACTCACTGCCAGCTCCTGCATATCATATTAATGGAGGAATATAGACATCTTATGTAGAATAATCAGGAATATTGCTACACAGGTGAAGAACACTTATGATGTTTGTCATATATTCGTGTGCCAAGCGTCGTTGTTCTTGGCGTTATATTCGAGGTTTAAGTCTAACATGATGTAGATGAGGCTGTTTCTGTTGTTTTTTTTAAATAGTTCAAATTCTAAAGAATATGTTAACAGATGCCAATCAGCAAATTTAGGGCTGTTAATTGAAATGACATCATTAATAAACAAAGGAACAGCTTTTGCTACATTTTTAGTTTCAATGTGGCATTGAAGAAATTCATTTTCATTAGAATATCCAAATAAATCGGCAAGGAGAGAGTAAGAGTTTGTATGCATTTCAATTCCGATTACCTGCTGAAAACGCATCCTCCGAATGTTACAAATATGTGGTCGATCGGAAAGTCTAACATAGTATAAAGCTGTTTCTCGTTGTAGCGCAACTTGCCTTGTTCCTTAGTAGAAAAATAAACATTGTAGTTAACTAAACTAACATATTTGTAACCATATGTGGGAGCAAAGAATGTATGTATATTTTTTAAGACGAGATTTCAGTTTATTATGAGGCAAGTAGTATAAAATGTTTAAAAATCATTAAACGGCATTATTAAGACTATACAACGCAAGATTTTCTGAAACGTTCAATGCTTACATCAAACACAATCAGGTAAAAATAAGGTAAAAATAATTGTGTTGATCGAACAAATTTGTTATTGCCAAGGCATGATTGTAAATTGTATCTAATTCTGGACTAAACTTCTGCTGCGTGTACAACACATCATAAGTTTGGTCCGGAATTAGATACAATTTACAGTATATGCCGTAAAAATCTGATTTTACTTGAATGATTTGTCGCACAAAATAGTTAAGAGTAGATTATTCGTTTGAAATCAAAGTTAATAAAACTTGAACAATAAAGTAAATTTAATCTGACATGAATAAAGCATTTCTTTGCAATTTTGTTGAATTTAGCATTTATGCATTATCTAGTAATAACATTACGTCAGAAAGTTTTTAACACAATTTGTTATTGGCTGACTAAGGAAGCAAACTTTATATGTACACCATTATTGAGCTGCAAAATGTAATAAGAGCAGAATAAAATATCTCGTAACTTGCCCCAGTAGTGAGCCTGTTCAAATAGAAGTTCGTTTAATTAGAAAACGTGCATTAAATTGCTGCTTTGTTTAAAATTAAACCAAACAAAATATACAAAGACATTTTAAAGCACTTAGGACATTACCAAACATATTAGCTTCTTTTGTGAAAAAGTGATCGAGAATGCATTTTAAACACTTTCAGGGCATACTTAAAAGCAATAGTTTAACTTCAATTTTGTAATTCAATTGCTTGAAATTCTGAAAGACAAACATAAAATTCACAATGTCTGTCTCTGGCATATTTCAGTTGATATTAAATGAAATCAGCATTTTACCAATAACACCTACTCGATAGCAACGAGTTTTATTTAGTAGATTACTTGTTTGCTCTCTTGCCCTACAGGGGACACAGCAGTGTTTTAATATCACAAAAGTGACAAAGTTCGTGTACTCTGAAACATTTGTTTAAGATTATGTTGTAAAAAATAGTTAGTAATAAATAAATCTTCTGTAAAAATTGCTTTGCCATTTGCTTTAGTTATTATTTTTAGTGGAGTAATTCTGCACGGTACAAGCAAGCAAAACGAAATTTATAATTAAAACACCATCTCTAATAATGTCAATAAATAACAATTTAAGGCCAATTCCTAAACCGACACTATTAATATATTTGTTCTATTCAAATTATGAAGTTTAATTTTTTATATAAGGATTTAACATTCTATACCTAAATATTTTCCAATTATATTTGTACATGCACTGACTTTATCAATTCTAACTCAATTTCAACTGTACGGGCTCTCCATTAAAGTGAAGGCCCATTCAAATGTCGGATCAATAAGCAAGAGAATAGTATTGTTCTGATTTTTAATATCTTGAATCTTTAAGATGGTTATTAAATAAATATTTAACCGTATTACCGCAAAACCCATCTTTTATCCTTAGTTATTTTTAGAAGCAACAGCAACACTAGTATTTCACAAATCTGATTACGCATACAACAAGCAAATTCATGAAAATTGTAGTTTAAATAATCATAAGCTGTTATATGCGACGTATACTCTCGATTAAAAACTTATCAATAGCTGATATACTGCTTAACTCTTCGTCCCATTTTTTTGTTGAATTGTCAGTTTTAATTCCGCGCCTGTAATTACATCACGTTAAGAGATAGGAACTGATGTGCAATTTACTGAATTGGAATCTTACAGAAACATATTAACATTTCTAATTAAAGATTTCCGAACTATGTTACCGACTACTTGAACCTTTAAATAAATTTAACCAATACAAAATAAATATTAAGTCAATATTTGCTGGTCCGTTTTAAAAGTGCAAAGCTATATTTTTTACTTAACAATGTCATTTGATAAAATCATTTTATCTGTACAAGATTGAAGGCGATGTAACCGTAATCACAAATGATCATAGTCAGCCATTCAAGGATCTTGCCGCTTGGAATTATATATAACAATGAACAGGAGGACATAAGGACCACTGTATACCCCACAGATTCTCGTCGAGCAGCGGTAAAATAAATTGATTCTTAAAAATATGTCGGACATATGGTAAAAAATTTCCAAGTTCATATTTTTGTATAAATATTTCAACAGGTAATGTGACAATTGATAATGGTTGTAAAGTTTTTGTACAGTTACTTCATCATGTTCAAGCCTAGTATGGATATGTTTCCTGGAATGCAAGTCTAATCCCACACGGGAAAATCGCCCCCATCTTTTGCAAAATGGCACCCACTGTAAAATCGTCCCATGTAAAAACGCCCCTACCTTAAACAAAATCGCCCCAAAAACATCGCCCCCGTCAAAAACGGCCCACCTTTAAAAAAATCGCCCTCTCAAAAAACGACCCCACATTTAGTCAAATCGCCGCACTTACGAAAATCGCTATTTAGTACACACTTATTACTTTTTATTTCTTTGATTATATGTTATGATCTTAGATAAGATAAAACATAAATATTTGCTTTTTCTGCGGTCTTAATAAAATTATGTATGTTTAGAGTTTTTAATCGTTCTTCCTTTTATAGGAAAAGACGAAGACACGACAACAACAATTTCATCTTTTTATTATAACAGAAAACAAGATAAGAAACAATAGGTACAAACAATACCTTATGCACTATGTATTTTCATCAATTTACACTATTAATCAACAGTATAATCAGTATAAATGATTAATGTTCATTAATATATTATTCTTGACTTGGTGCGTTGATGACACTGCACGGCTAAAGCAGTCTGTTTGTGCTAATTTCTTTGGCGATGTACTGGTCCCAAAGAGAATATATCTGGACCTGGGTTGTGCGGGCATGTTTTTTCTGCACTCGAGACAACTTGCCTTCCGATACCAGCTTGCATTTTGTGGTGATTTTTCTAAGTGGGGCGATATTGTTTAAGGTGGTGCAATTTGCTTTTGGTGAGGGCATTTTTACGGGGTGGGGGCGATTATGCTAACATGGGGGCGATTTTTCCGTGGGGTGATTTGACTAGCTACCAGCTTTATAGAGTGGAACTCAAAAATTAACCACATGTACTGAAACCAGACTATTTTTATAGTATATTGGAAAGTACTTTCTTTTTTAGGCGCCAATATTAGTTTTTAAAATTTAGTAATAGGCATTGCCGAGAATCCATAAAACTAATTTAGTATAAACCAGTATTTGGGGGGTTGTCAGGTCATATTACGGAAAGCCTGACCACGGACCGTAGTGGGTAACGTGTTTGGAGAGTGCCACGCTCTTTGCACGATAAAGACCCCTTTTGTAGATTTCGAAAAAGTGTAGGCTCATTGTAGCAGCTACAAAAGGCTAACTTCCGCCCCTACCCAAAACTCCATACTTTTCCAGTGGCAGTCAAAGTTGTATTCCCTGTGACCCATCCCACCCCCATTTTTCGTTGATTTATTGTTTGTTAACTAGTTCCCGTCCTGCATATATCCGAAATACTTCTCGCTAGACGTAAAGCACACATCCAATCAATCAAATCATATATCTACCTATAAACTAAAATACACATTTTACAAAATTTAGGTTGATTTATTTTATTAAAACTTAAGCAGGTTTGTTTGATGAAATGATGTGCAGTATTTGAATTTGGTGTGTGTAGTTTTTATATATCAGTGACAGATCGGCATATGGTTAAGATTTTTCCAAAACATTAAGGTTTTATTGTGTTATTTTTTGGCTTAAACACAAGATATTCTTTCTATTTTGTAGTGCCTATATCATCCCTTTGTTCCATTCTGTAACGACTGTATCACACTTTGAGCGATTTCCGTTTTTTCCAGGAACCCGTTCAAAATATTTATATACATGTATGACGCCAAACTTACACTTATAATAGTTTGGTCGTTGTTTCTTACTTGACTATATGGAAACGGAGATAAATGTTTTGTCCGTTTGTTCGTATGCACCTCCTCAGTCAACCTTTGCGTTAACGTCATATTTTATATTCATGAAATTTTTGTATACTGTTTTTCTGGCAAAATTCTGTTTGGCTGCGCCAATATTTGAGTAAACTTAAAAAGGGGGTGTTTACCAATATGAGCCAAGCGAGACATCAGGTTCCGCAAGACACTTTTTTCTTGTTTGTGATGTTTTGAAAGAGTAACAAAATAAGCAATCTTCCCACCATTAATTGCAACGAATTATGTCGGTGAAAAGTCTACGATAATGTATTCCATTAATAATATAGAAAACAAGACAACACCACCAGACATGATATTTATATTGTCTGTCGACAACTTCCCAATCACGATTGCTGACAAACAAGAATCAAATAAATGTCTTTGGTATCAGTAACAATGTTTTTGTATGATTTGTTGCATACTAGAATGGAATTTAAGATAATTACGAGGACGAGCTGAACGCGGTCTGTTTCACTGAACTTGTTTTGAACTGTATGTTTAAGCATATATACCAAATACCATGCATTTTTAAATTATGACTTTCAGTACATTTAAACTAATATCATAGAAGTATACTGTAATCGAATAAAGCACTTAATAAATATATGGCTACTTCATGTACGAAATAGAGACCAAGCATTGTGTATCGTCAAATTTTCAACAAACAGAAATGAAAGAAATAAATAATATTTTTTCAGATTCCTATTACATTGGCTATTGGCAGAGATTCATTATCTTTTGTAGTTATGCTTGTAAATATTTAGTAGAATCACAACAGGTACCCATTTATACACATTTTGTTCCGTGTAACCAGACAGTAAATTGATTCGAGTTCGTCACCACAAGACAGTGCAGACGATAAAGAGGCAGCTAACTATTTATTAACATTTAAAGAAAAAAATGTCGGTAAATTGGTAAGGGTTTCGCGTTTAATCTTGTGTCCTGTTCATTATATATAAACAATCGGAAATTATTTAATCACGTAACTCATATTGTTATTATGACCAGACATTCCGACCTCGGTGCCATTTCTTAGACTTCAACAAATGTCATGGATATCACTTAGTGAATGGTTTTTTTAAGAGAACAACATGTTATTAAGTGATGTTGCAGGTCCTCTTACTACGTCTTACTTTAATTGAAATGACCGGAGACAAATGATAAACTGAGAAGATTATTTTGACACCAGTAGTTATTTATATTATATTGTACAAAATGTCCACGTTAATAAAATGTATGTTTTACTTGCCGAACATACGAAAATGCGGAGGCACGTGTAAGCACTACGTCATCTATATTAACAAAAAGAACAATTAGTCTGTTAAGATGAGCCAGTGTATAGAACATTTTATCTGCCCCTAGCAATGTATGAGGTTTAAAATTGACTACAGAATAATAACTCAGCAACTCCTTTGTATAACAGTACATTTAGGTAATTTAAAAAAAAACCCATTAGTTTCTGCAATCCAGAATTTAATCAATTCATAATGTGTCTTAATTATTATATCCATAAGTCAACTAAAGATGGTCTACATTTGATGAAAAAGTACTTTTAGCTCTGTTAAAAAGCAATTTAATAATGGTCGATATCAATTACCGAAACTATAAAAAAAAAACAAGAAATTTTTTTACGTTTTATTGTATCAATATTTTTTGGTACTTTCAGCATTAGCACTTTCAGACAGCAAGTATCACAGCTGAATTATTTCTCGAACTTTGATTTGTGGCTTGTCTTTTTTGACAGTTTCTTTGTTATTACCTTCATTTAAGTAGACATGCATTACACACGTTTATTCCTGAATAAACATGTCTGAACTAGGTTGCTATATACTACTGTGAAGAATCACATTTATGTCTTGTTTGTTTTAAATTTGAATTGATTTATCTGAATAAACTATTTATGTAACATTTCACTTTTTTTAAAGTATTAAAATGGTGCATTATTGATTTACCTGTTGGTGGCAACATTCAACCACCTTCAAACAGCTAGATATAGATGGTCATAGTTCACTTCATATGTAGCACGATTAGGAAAAACTTATTTATTTTTTATTTCAATAAAATTTTACATATACCTGATAAAACCAAGTTGCGTGTTCAACGATATCACTGAAAACAATGAATAAGCATAGAATTATTTAACAAAAAAGATAGTTGCATTTTTTACAAAGTAACAAATTTACTGTAAAGTTAAGTACGTTCCTTGTTATATTTTCTGCAACTTAGGAACTATCAACATAGGTTAAATGAAAATACATATGAATACATAAACACATTGTGTACAAACAATGTACAAGAATTTATCTATTTCACATAATGTTATCTGGGTATTAGATTTATGGGTAATTACCTGTAAAACACAAAAAGCTTGTTCCGAATAGAAGTTGTTGAGTGTGGTAGGTTTAACATTTTTCATGCATATCAAAAACTAATTAAGTGTTGGATAACGTTCAAAACGTTAAGACCATGAAGTTATTTTCTCTGAAATGTGAATACCATACTGTTGACCAGAAAATGACTTAGCCATTGTCGCTGTAACAGTGCGGTGAATCCTGCTAACCTAATTACAAGATCGCCTACGATTTACTATACATATATTGTGTGTTTTTTGTGACCGTCACACCCTTTTGATATAATAATTATAAGTCATTGTAGTACCCCGGTTTGTTGCAGTATCTAATTAAAGCTCCCGCAGAATTAATGGTAAGGAGTCGTAAAAACATGTTCACAATAAATGAAGATTATTCTGCTTCATTGTGTTTATATAAAATCATTAAAGCTTATACTATATGGAAAAATTTTGAGTTCTTAAATTTTGCTGTAAAGAAGTTTTAATAGTGTCAACTTCTTCATTTTTTATAAATTCTATTCATAAGTTGTACCTAAAAGCTCTCTAGAACGAATTGATTTACATGTATTATAGCTTTATACAAAACGTGGTATATGCAGATATCATTATTTAGTTCGCGGTGAACGCAAACCATTTTTAAAAACCCTCCTATATCCTCAACACAGTTATCGTCTATGGTGGTCGTGTTTTCGAATTGTGTTCCCTTACTCTAACTTGTTTCTGCATTTATTTAAATATTGTGATTTTAGATCAAACAGACAAAGTATTTTAAATCCATTTCTTGAAATGGCTATTTTCTAAATAAACGACACGCACGTCGACTTTCAATGATTAAATTTATTGTAACATTAATCATAATTTGTTATTACATAATAACTTTGGAGACAAAAACAAGTTTTAAGTTGTAAGTATTATTATTTTCTATGGCATTTGCAATTGTAGTAAGCGGGTAAATTTCTATTTGCTAGGTTAAAATGGTTAAAACCACAAGGAAAAAATTAAAATAAAATGTTTTTATTGACTATTAGTCATAACATACATTTATTTTTATTTTTCTAAATGAGGGTTTTATAATATCTTAGTTTTCTGACGAAGATCATTTCAACATAGGATGTAAAACCATAAGTAAAATGGTCCATTAAATATCATAACTCACATGTGAATTTATTTAGTGATCTTAAAGTTATTTTTGTTTTACGATGGTTATATCCTGATTGCTATGAGGCTAATCCATTAAGGTAGATGTTGGAAATATTAAAACTTATTGATCTCATGCTGTTTAATTCGGTCTGTTGAACTGCGTTTGTATGTTACTAGCACCTTTAACATAAATGTCTGTCCATTACATTATCTTTAATTACCAATACCTATAATGTATCTATGCACAAAATTAAATATAAATGTATATTATGCTTATTTAAATATGGACAGCTACATTCCATATGTATCATTTGTTTTGTTCTACGGCATTAATACACCTATCTATCAAAACATACCTATAGTACTCCTATGAATTGCGTTTACAAGGCTAATTTGTATGCTCTGCAATTTGTCTCTGATATTTGAAGATAATTGAACACGCGTATCAATATATCAAGAAGTGGATTGAATTGATGTTCCGATATCAATAGTTTACTGTTAAAGGACAGGAACAAAAAATAAATCTATTAAAGTAAGAACATATGATTGACAAGAGAGAAAAGTCCCATGTACAATGTCACAGGTACAGATGTTTGTTATCAATATGTACAGATACTTGGAAACCAGCACAGAATATGACATGGAGTTTGATTATATCAAATGTGATATTGGTTCATTGCATACAAACACGGACGACCATGTAGAGCGTTAACCTCAAACTAGGGAGGAGTTATGACAGGCCACACACAAACAAAACCAAACAAGATTAGATTTTAGTCGAAATATCAGAATTGTACTAAAAAAACAGGCGATGAATAATTGCAGTTTTAAAAATAAATTTAGTCGGTGTGTACAAGTAAACAAATGCGCCTCCAATATTAAAGAAATGTTGCAGGATTTAAGAACAAATTGTAAATAATGTTAGGCAGATACACCACTCAAATACTAAAGATCATATTAAACCTCCAAAGGGTTCCTAAATATCATTTATAACCATTTATCCCTGGATATTAAATCTTTTTATATTAACGTTATACGTGTTTTGTTTTTTATCGTTAACCAATGAAATGAAACTAAATATTACACACATTTTATTACTATTCTATTTCTGGTCGTTTATACAGCTCTAAATACGGAAATACTGGTTGAATACGAATGACATCTGGTCTTACAAAGGGTGAGAATCTAAATTAAGTTATTGTTTCAAATTGGAGGGTGCAAATTGGTCTGCTGCTCTCAAAATAATGCAAGTTGGACAAAAATGTTAAATAAGCAGAGGAAATAATGGACATTTAGTTAATATTAGGCAACTGTTGCCTCATTCAAATTGCTAACCCAAGGTGGGTTGACTTCTAGAGGGCTCTGCATTTCATACATGCCATACATATTTACTTCAAAGATATGTCACTGCAGGCAGGGTGTACTCGACTCCAATTTTAATTGACAAGGATTGCCAGTTTTCCTATCGCAGGTCGGGGTTCTCTCCGGGTACTCCCGCTTCCTTCCCCAATAAAAACTGGACGCCATGAAATAGCTGAAAAATTGCTGAAAGTGGCGTTAAAAAACCATTCAAACAAACAAACAAACAAAGATATGTAGTCAAGTAGAGTATTTATTAAATTAGATGGTGTTTAGCATGTTGGTTCATTGAATCATAACTATAAATTGACTGTTTTGATATTAATCATATGATCGTAAAGTTGTATTTAGTCTAGGACCACTGTCCGCGATTTAAACCACTGTATTCGGATATTAACCAGTTTAATACTGAAATACAGCTTTAATAATGCTATAGAACACTAGTTTTGTATTGGGCGTGTAATTAGTGGCAGACACTGTTTACTATTAATATTTTATTGGGTTCGCGTTACGTACTTTCTGTTTTTGTGTTTTTATGTTCGTTTCGTGTTTATAAGTGTGTCTGAAACTTGTTATTTCTTAAATAATATACGTGTATCTAAACATTTTTTCGGTATTTGAAAGCCGTGTTTCAGTTAATTGATTCAGCAAACAAAATATATTCAGTATTAGTTTGTCTTATTTCAACATTCAAATTTCGATTAACTAATTCTATTCTAACAATAATATTCATTAAGATAGTAACGCACATAATTAATGATACAATGTTAAAAAATTCATAACGCCAGACCAGCAAGCCATCCAACAAGACATATCAGTTGCGCTAAAATTCATAAGCAAAAAAATTTAGAAACCATAAAAGAGCTTTTATCTCCAATATTTAAAAACTACATGAAACCAATATCATCTGCGCAATCTACATAAACAAAAAAAAATTTCCAAGAATTTTCGTCACAAAGCCAAAAGAAAATATGCTGCTCAAAGATAGAGATCGGTATTTGAAAAAAAAGTTTTTACACGTTCGTTTGTTCATGGCTATGGCATGGTACAAGTCAGGCCAAATACTGGCTGAGAAAATTTATTATTGCGGTATGGGAAAAATACAAAAGTAACCGACGTTTTTTGTTTTCATTTTTTCATTTGTTATGGAATTACAATGCCAGGAATAGTATTAAAACTTATGCCTACTTAAACGAAAAGGCACAATTAACCTTCCATCAGTAAGCAACTAATAAACATTCACGATTGTAACATTTACAAACGTTCAGTATAAAGCACAATTATACTTTCACCGAAGTACTATTCTATGTTTATGAATCTCTTAATAGACCGGTTATAGGAAACTGTTGCTACAATTTTTAAAATAATTTGTAATGATATTACGCCTGTGTCTTTAGCAGTGAAACACTGCGTTAAACAACTTTTTCAAATTAATACGAACACCTTCTTTAATTTTCTTTTTAACTTATTCAAGACACAAGAGAGAACAAAATACTCATAATATACGAGTTTCTATTTAATCGCATAGAAGCCTCATAAATATAAAAACGTTTTCTATAATCATTTTATTACAAATATATTTTTATAAAAATAAAACAAATATTCGTCATTATCTCAAGAATGATAATCTGCATAGACAATAATAATGAAGAACATACTAAATGAAAAGCACCAGATAAATTTAATCATTAGGTTATACACAGTCATGGGCCATAATAATATTTGGTTCGATGTTTCTACAATGTGTAATTGAAAGGTTATAACAATGTTAACAAATTAATTAGGAGAAAACTCACGTCAATATGACGTAAATACGAACCAAAATATTCCAATAAGACCTCAATTGTGAAACGTCCCCGATCGTTCTTACTGTCTTTGTGAAAGAATGCAAATGAAACTAGACATACATACGACCAACTTAATGTGGAACTTCATGTTCCAAACTACAAATATAATGAAATAGGTCATAATCGTTGACCATTAGCAACAGATATGCACAGGAATGTAGGTTAAGATCACTTTAGCATACATTATATTTCTAAAAGCTATATCGTGTAACAACACCGTATGAAATTTACAATGCATCTTGAACAAATCTGCTAGATGGATATAACAATATCTCAACAAAAGTTTATATAAGTATAAATGGTCCTCTGTTGAAACCTTACAAAGTTGCATAAAGGTCTACATCTGCAATAAATACAAAACATCAAAAAGACATTTTATGATTCCTGTATTTTGATAAATGTATAACTGGGATATTGGTACAGTGCATCTTACATGTAATGTAAAAAGCCTTTTTATTTCTATTTTTTTATTTTTATTTAAATGTTAATATATATATGAACAATACAGGAATATTCCACACTGACAGATGGATGCTGTGTTCATGGATGACGGCTTGGGATTATTCTTTGCATCTGAGGATTCTTCCGTCAATTATAAACACATCTTAAAGTTGCAACTTCTCAAAGATAGGATTGTGACTAGCCAAGTGAGCGGTTAGGTCATATCCCTTGTTGACGTGGTTTGTAACAAGTGTACTTTTGCATCCAAGTTGTACAATTTTTCCTATATAGTTGATGAAAGATTTGTAGCAGTTGGTTTTTCTAATTTTTTTTATGTTTCCTACCTACGCAAATCCTTTTAAAATACTGGTCAATGTCAGAATCTTGACTCGCAAATTTTCAATGGCATTTTTTGGTTTTGTCGGAATGATTTGAGATATATTGTTAGTTTTACATTATTGATTTGACTAAAATACTTTACTGTACAGTAAACTGCACCATGAAATACGTACCAGTTTAACAGGGACGAAGATCATAATACTGAATGAACAATTGTTTTGTGGTTTATCATTAATAATATGCCTGCAAGAGGAATAAAATTAACATAACTTGTAACTAAAATATGATAGCAATATGCCATAAATCTGGTTGACTATTTTTTATGTATTGAAGGAATGTTCGTGGAATGTTCTTTTGATTATGCGTGTACTCGTTTATCGAATATGTGATGATATTGATAATATTGTTTGTGACTTTGCTGTTTGCTTCTTTTATAAAGATAACATCTGCAATGAAGTTTGTTTAACTGTATATCAAAGATTTGTCTCTGGGTATATGTGAATAACTATCTGTTGAGCGTAATTATACTTAGTATTTTCTTTGAGTGAAGATATTTTATATGATATATAGCTATCAAAAATACATAAACTGTGGTCTGCCTTAGAGTAATTGTTGACATGTGTATATACAAATATATATTAAATATGTTTTTAATTTAAAATAATAAAACAAAAGCAAAGAACTATTGCTATGCCATCGCCAAATATACTCTATAAAAAAGTTCAATTACGGTTGCGTCAGATACATTCTTTGAAACATAGCTGGCGAAGTGGTCTGGATATTAAGGTATCATCAACGGATTCCTAGCAAGTCAACAATGAGCATGTGAATTTCAGTTCATATTTGATAAAGTGTGTGAATACAATTTAATTCTTTGACAAGGAGTGCAGACTTCTCAGCTAATAAAACTGGACTGAACGAAAATGCAGAAAGTAAAACCCTCAAACATTTTGACGGACTGAACCCAAAAGCTAAACGTCTATATGAGTAGTGGTCTATTTTTTGCGACAGGAATATGTGACATGCATGATGTACGATATACAGGGTATACATCAACGTAAAATGACTATTTATGACAACCGTATTTGGCTGTCCAGAAAGACGAATTGTTAGGCCAATGTTGTTTTCCTATCCATAATTTTCATGATCTGGTAATTCGTACATTAATTTTTACTGCTTCAGGTACCATAAAAACTACAAACCCAAGTTAGTAGTATCCTATTGATCTGCTACTCGACTGACTATATATAAATATATATATATACTTTTGGCAGAATAAATATGATTTCTAGTTGTGGAAACAAATATTACATTATTTACAGTTGTTTTATCCAGTTTTTTGTTTTTTCCAGTATTGATAAAATTCTCATATTTCGTATTTAAATTTTGTATACAAGTTGTGAAATAATAAAAAAGATGTTATTTACATATTGTTTGATTATGAAAACAGCAAATAATTCATGTCACTTTTTTCCAATTATACTTGTAGTATTTCTGGTACAAATAGAAAATATGAATTTCCTATTTATGGTTTGTAAATAAAATGTCATCAAAGATACCAAGGTTATAAAATTGTATTTTTATTTAAACAACATGATAACTAAATACCTTATCTACACTACTGAATGTAGGACCATGCAACCAAAAACGTTAAAATATATGAACAATACAGGAATATTCCACAGTGACGGATGGATGCTGTGTTCATGGATGACGGCTTGGGATTATTCTTTGCATCTGAGGATTCGTCCATCATTGTTCCTGCAATATTCAGAACTACTACAGCTTTTATTTTAAATTGATTCCATTCATTGCCTACATACGACAAGGTGCGAATAAATATATAAACACAGATGTTAATTTTTATTTACTTTACATTTATGTTACTAATCGTTACTTTTTGGAATTTAAAACAAATACTTTGCGGAGATCTTGTTGCAACGACGTTAATTAAAACTTGCATACGCGTCTAATGAATATTATTTATGCGTTATCTTGTAGATATAAATTCCTTATTGTCCATGAATTTAATATTAAATTACGGTTTTAGTAATTATTTATCATACTGTAATTATATATCTTACAAGATTGCTGTTCTAAATTATATACTAGTATACAGCGTATAATTTATCGATTTGTTTGTTTATTAACGAAATATTTAGGTACGGATATTTACATCTGTTTAAATTAAATAGTAAATCAGTCTTTACCTACTATTGTCTTATTCACTAATTTGTGTTAACAGTTCATAATCTCATGCATATATTTTGATATCCATTAAATATATGATTCGTAGAAATAGTATTACATTTTACGTACCTCGTTTTGTTTGATTTGATTCTGCTGAAAAAGATAAAAACATGAAATATGCATTCCTGGTTATGTTAAGCTGTGTAATTAAAATGCAATAAAAATATTACTGACTGTTTTGAATATAAGTGTTTGTTAGATTAAACACATTTCAGCTAATTTGCAATGCACACATAATACAAACAGTGGTCTGTTGCAATGTGACGTGCAACTGTTATAAGGAAAAGAACTTAATAACGTGTTACACGTAGAAGACGTGAGAAGTAATGTTTGTGGACTTGTTACACACTATGTAACTCGGCGGCAGATATGTTTTTGAGTCTGAATACTTTGTGATTTAACAATTAGCATAATTTAATAGATAGAAGAACATTACAAGTCTAATTAACACAAAACATCGTTTCTCGTTTCAAAGACAAATACTTGGTGTCGAATACAACTGAGATGTATTTTTTGTACATGTATATTTTTGCAGTATTTTGAGACACGCTAATGAAATCTGAGTGGTCAACATTGGTTAAAATCAACTGAAAATAGTCTTGAAAAATAATGACCATTAAGAACATTTTGTTATTACGTCAGACATGATGCACCGTTGGATTTCAAACAAGTAAAAACCATACGTTTGTAATAAAAAACCATTAAATAATTTTTTTCTTGCATGGTAAAAACAAGATTAGTGTGTTGTTAACAATATATCTGTTTGTTTTTTGTACAATGCGCCGAGCATTTCCCCAGCTATTAAGCCTCATACAACTACAAACTATATTTTTCGACAAAAAATAAATATATAATAAAATGAAATTCTTGTTTTGTTGTGATTTTAACTGAAACGCCTGAACAAATGTCGATGTGCAGGAATACAGTATTTTGCATATAGTAAATTTGAAACCTACAACTTACTCTATTTTGTACCGTAGCAATGTAACATGTGAATTATCGAACCTTGGTGTTTGTAGCGATGCAATAAACTGTGATTCAATACCGTTGGTATCTAATAATTAGTACCAGGATATGCAGGAAAAGCGGGACACATTGCTGCTGACACACTTAAACGGTACTTTAACGTAATCATGATTTGATACATTATCGTTGTAAGAAATAATCTTAGTATTGTTACTTAATAGTTAATCCATTAAAACAAATTATAGATTACATGAACCGATTCTGGTTTTTTTCATTGAAAACAACTCATGTATAGCTTATACACTTACTTATTTTGATACAGGTAGGACAGTTTATTTATTTAGATACGCGTGCAATCAGTAAAAGAAAATTTAGTCAAAATATTAAAACAAAAATTGGAAAAGTAACATTTTTAGTAGAAAGAACTGTTGCAATATAAAGATATCAGATCATATACAATTTAGATTCTTAGACTAAAATGTACTTAATAGATGTTGATAATCTAATAGCATAAAACCTATAAAATAATGAACATACCATGTATTACGATCAGCTGATGTTTAGCAACTTTGAGGATATCGTTATCAAACGTTGTCTGACAGACATAAGTTCCGGCGTTATCTACGTCACTTTTTGCAATGTGTAATTCACTGTAAAGCGTATTAACATCTGACCTTGAATATGTAACTATCCGCACATCGCGGTTCATGCCATGAAATAAATGTTGGCCACCTAAATACCAACTTATGGTAGTTGGTGCCCTCGATTGGCCAGATGCATTACATGTTAATCGAATAGGATGTCCTTTTTCAATATAATGTGGTCCCTCGATGCTTATATCTGCAAGTGAAGACAAATTAATTCAGGCTTAATTATTTAATATTGATAAATGAATTTTTAGTGTACCAGTTGAATAATTTATTACCAAAACAATTTCAGAATTTGCATTGTACTTATTTCATATTGTTTGCTGCATCGTAAGCTGTATCTAATAAAACTGTCCGTTAAATGTTTTTTTAATCACAACAGGAAATTCATCTTTTAGTAAAAGGCAGATATAAATGATATTTGCTTATTGTCAGTACATTGCATAATTGTTTTGTCTACTTGTACTCGGCACTTGTTGTTTGTCTCATGTCTAGTACGTAGAGGAAAGTCGTCTAATCACATCATTATCATATCAAAGTAAGCGTTTCCTTTCTGAAATAAGAGATTTTGTAGCGTTTTGCTTAAAGCTTCATTCAGTCAAAATATCAGTTACATGATTGTTCACTTTTTAAAATAAGGATTATTTCTAAAGTAAGTGATAACATTTCACCTTAATGAAGCTCTACGCATTGCTATACTCACATTTATTGTCATGCCCAGGTTCGTCTACAAAATATGCATTAATTTTCACTTGTTAATTAATAGATGAAGTACGATTGATAATTGTATATGTTTATGCTTGATAATAATTCATTCTTGAACAGGGAATCGATAAACGATAATCTTATATTTATATCTGTCTATCTGACAGCTTAATAAACGAGACCAGACAACCTTTGACTAATTTGTTATCGGTTTTGCCCAATTAACCAAAAAGTGATTGTTTGAAAGACTCACTTCCTGGAGCAGCTCACGCACAACATCCTGTAATTTGATGCATTTATGCTAAATTGCACTCCGATTATTTTTCAAGTTTACATTTTTGTAGACTCGCATACAATAAATCATACAACACACCAAATACAGAAACGTTATCTTTTATCAATTATAAAGATCTTAATAACGTTAGTCCTTGCACAGTTGTTTTGCATAATTTGTCGATAAGATGTATTTCTGTTCTATACAATCTATTAAGGTAAATTACCGTTTTCATACGTCCTTGTTCTTTTTTCAATATAAAGATATAATCAGTTTTATTTTGCAATTGCTTCTCTTTCGGTCAAATTAAATTTAATTGTATTTCACGATCAGTATATGTGGACCTAGGTGATTTAAAACAATTTAAAGTAAATGAAATTCACATGACCACAAAAATGAAAATTGATTGACGTCAACTTCATGAATTTAAACCAGATTATATCTTAATATTTCACCAAAAATAACTTCTTTCGATAACAATCATTTACCTCAAAACAGTGTATATGTAGCAAACGACGAATATTTAAAAAAAAACAACAGTAATAACAAATAACTTATTGGCAAAGTAAAGTCGTAACCAAACATTAGAAGTTTCGTTTTAATAATGCATGCCTATCCGTGACAAGTTTAAGTACATGTAATGTACATGCATTACATAACTAGCAATAATAAACAAAACTCTTCATGAAGAAATTGTAATTACTTTAATTGCTATCTGTGGAACCTTAATAAAAGACCAAGTTCATAATTGAAATGACAGGAGAAATGATAAGATAACAAAAATAAACCAAACCTTTATTGGTTTTCACGTTTTTCATTTCAAACGATCGCAAAAAGCATTATTAAGTTAGTAATAAATTTAACAATACGACACCCCCATGTGCACTTGAATTTCAAACTGTTGGGGAGAACGAACTCCACTAGCTCTTAATTTAGTTAAAGAACCAAATAGGCTTATGAATTTCTTTGAAGCCAGTAAACGTGGGTTCCTTATTTTGTAATCGTTATTTAACACGTTATGTAGTTATCTGCTACACATTTGAAGATACTTGGTTAATAACTGTTCTCAAATTCAAGTACACAAAGCATATTTTGTACAAATTACTTATATAGGTTTCGTTTTCGTAACGTCAATCTAGAAGTATTGCAACTATATTCAGGCCCACAAGTTAACTAAAATACATTAATTTTAGAAATATGATAGACCAGCAGACAGAAAATTTGTCTGCTGCTACAAATGTCTGAAGAGTTGGTAATGGGACGAAATCATATCCTTTTTGTACCGCTTACTTAGTTTTTTAATCTACATAACGGTCTTCGTCATACAAGAAGTGTTGCACTCCTGTAACATGTTACCTTAGATGATCGAAAATTCGAAAATCAGGCTTTTCATATTATAACCTGACAACTACCCCGAATCACGTGAGCCTCCCATATTTAATTTACGATAAAAAGATTAGAGAAGTAGATGATTTAATGCAATATTTAACATTTTAATGTAATACAGTAAAATGTCGTTAACACTGTAAGCCTGCATAATATGAAGAAAACTGGAATAAATAGGAAGTTAAAACAGCACTATTATTTGATGCAGGTTATGTAAATAATATTAAAACATGGGGATAAACTAATTTAATGTGCCAGGTTAAGAAGCTAGTTTTCCCCTAAAAAGTTACAATTGTGTACAAAAAATTGACCTTAATATACTCTATCTTGTTCTTTGCAAACAAAATACTTACTTCGAACGTTCAAGTTTACATATCGTACTATATCTTCTTTTGTACTGACTTGACATTCGTAACGACCAGAATGCTTTGGTTGGACACGGTCTATAATTAAATTCCATTCATCTCGGAAAGGAATGTGCTTGACACTAAACTGAGGATCACTCACAAAAACAAATTCACCAACTGTAAGAGCATGTGGTTGGTCTACCCTTTTCCATACAACCTGAAAAACAAAGAAATGCTGTGAGATTATGTCAAAGGCTTTCAGACTGAATCATGATATTTAGTTTTAAGTTTTTCTTCTGAGGCTTTAAGTTCCCGCCGTGAATTGATCGCTATAGATTGTCTATCTCACCGATGACTAATAATTTGTTTACACTGTTACAATATTCCTGTGTATTGTTTACCCGACTCTCGATTCTGGTAAACAGACACTGACCATTATCTTGCGCAACACACCAAGAGTTGCTTTTACCTTTTAAGATCACGTGATAAATATTCATGTCGTTACACAGTTCCCTTTAAGACTTAGGCAACTAATTACGTGCTGCTCTGTTTGATTGTTTTTGTTTGTTTGTATGGTGTTTAACGCTACTTTTAGAAATATTTCAGCTATATCATGGCGTCCAGTTTTTATTGGGAGAGGAAGCCGGGTACCCGGAAACCCCGACCTTCGGTAGGAAAACTGGCAATCCTTGTCAATTAGGATTGGAGTCGATGCACCCTGCCCGCAGTGAAACTCGAACCCGCAACCAATATTAAATGAAACAAGATAACGGTTCGATCAACTTTCCTGTTAGCGCATAGCATATAAACTTATAATTATAAATTTTTCGTCATCCGACTCTTTTTTCTATATTTCCTAAAGGAACATAAGCCAAATTATTACTCACATCTAACAAAACTTCCTAGCTTTCTGTTTATACAGGTATGCGTCTTTTAAACAATTCTTCTTTAAACCAATTTTTAGCATTTGCAGTATTTGTGCTTATCGATGTGTTTGAGTTACAATAAGTATCCAATAATGTTTTTCCTTCAGTAATTTTATACTTTTATACATTCAGTTGCGTAAGATTAATGACTATAGTGTATATATTAGATATACATTATGTTCGTGTTGATTGAACTTCTACTCACTAACGATTGTCAAATTAGAAATTTGTTATGAAAGAAATTGCATGTAGAGCAATTAAAATAGAAATAAAATGGAAAGTATGCATTTAATTTGAAACCTTTAACACAACAATCGTGCGTTTGATGTATATAATTGTCAAATCGGTGCATGTCTACACATAAGGAGCATGTTAACCAATTGAAAACATTAAAAGGTGCAAGTTGTACAGCATCTGTTACACTCTGGAGTATAGCGCACTGCTGCTGTATTTTATTTTTTGACAAGTAGTAGAATATTAGCAGAAGGCAACATTCTTGATAAGCGCCACTTTAGATGTAAAGAAGTCTATTCTTTGAAGACATATCTTTGATACTTGAAGCGAAGAGGAACATTTACATTAATCTAACGTAATAATGAATATTTTATTTCTCGCTTTAAATGTTTTGATTTTTAAAATTAAACATTTTTTATTATATATTTTCCATTTCCACATTTTTTTTCAATGATATAATCTGCGATTTGTTCATTGATATTTATGTTATATGCTTACCAGTTATTCTTTTTCGCTTGTTTTACATTTTAGTGTGATTGCAGTGGGAATATTAACAACGACGTAAACGGTCGTGCGATATGATTCCGGCTTTTTATAAATGTACTTATATTTCTTGATGGTGACAACATTAATACAATATATGTAATCAGTCATAGATTATCGTATTTGCGTCATTGTTAAAGATTATTTTTTGAACTCTTTACCGGATGTACGTGTAAGTAGCATTACTGTGTTATATGTACATGTAAATAATTAGCCCATGTTTCATTTATGTAGAATACTTTTTCTTGTTGTGTATAGGTAGCTCAAGTTAAGGACACTCCCGGCATTTAGAAAACCACATTTATTTTGATACACATACATACAGTAATTATATTAAGAAGTAATTCAAACAAGACATATTTTAATGCAAAGCGTCAATTCGCCATCGAAGTTATGCATTCTGTATGTGTGATGTTATTACAAGACATAATTTCAAGCATATTGATATCTAACAGAGGTTATTGTTCTGTGCAGTTATGATATATATACTGTTGTGATCCGTAAAAGAAGCTTTATAGTCAATAACTTTTTAAGTCATGCACTCAGCTTGTAAGCAAGTTTTTCTGTTTTAGACACAAAATAGAAAAATAGAGATTGTCTAGACGACATAATAGCTATAAGAGACAGATAATGTGACATAAACGT
Organism: Limnoperna fortunei; assembly: GCA_944474755.1. Classification (NCBI taxonomy): domain Eukaryota; kingdom Metazoa; phylum Mollusca; class Bivalvia; order Mytilida; family Modiolidae; genus Limnoperna; species Limnoperna fortunei. The sequence continues at coordinate 47,326,663 of OX104116.1, forward strand.
TGCATGCATTTTTTTTATTTTAGATTGCCATAAAAAAGTGTACGAGTAGACCAGAAAAGTATTAAACCAAACGTTTTACCGTAGGTGTTTATATTAAATAAGGTCCTAACTAAGAAATTATAAGCTTTGTATTGGACTATTTAATAAACTTTCAAATAAAATCTTCGCACCTAGACAAAGTCGGCCTTGTCCGGAATTGTATGAACAATATAGCCTTATATTTTCTTCTTATTTACTTTCATCAGAAATTTTATGCACAGAATATCCTTTTATACTGGTTTTCAATTTTTCAAAGCCACGCTCATCATTAACTTCCGTTTATAGAATACCACAAAATTGTTAATATTAAATCGACAATTGAAATTTCTAAAGCATTTCTTTATCACCCAAATTGCATGAACGACATTCTTTTTGCAAAATTCAGTTGATTCATGTTAATTAAGTAAACTTTAAAATATTTTTTGTCAACACAGGCTGTGCTCCGTTTGATGGGAGGGAAGAAGAAACTCGGCATTGAATTGAAAATGTTTTTATTAATAAATATAAATGACGATATAAATAATAAAACATATATACATACAAATAGATAGAAATAAACTTTAAAACATTTCTCCTTTTCCCATTCTTACCAACAAAAGTGAATAAAATTACATTGACATTTTTCTTCAATTGCTAGAACTAGTTTGTTTTTCTCACGACTCTTATAGAGGGGTCCCGAACCAACCTCTTCATATAATTTTGTTCTAGACGAGTTCCACCGACGCCCAGTATTAATTCTAACAGCTTTGACTTGTACACTTTCAAGTAAATTTGACTTGTATAGTTTCCAGTTATCCCGGATGATATTTTCATATTTTAAAATAGGTCGTATAAATGAGCAGTATAGATTGATTTGGACTTTTCAAGACACCTAATACTTCAACATTCTTAATATATTTAGCCTACTGCAGGTATTTTTTATACTTTCTAAATGTGGCTTTTCCATTTACAGCTACTTTGGAGATCAAGACCAAAGGGGGTTGGAACATTAATATCCTTCACTTGGTTATCGATACCTCCAAAGTACAAAGATGGTATTTCTTCTAGAGAATAGTAAAGACTCTGTATTGGATGGATTAAATTTAATAGCCTAATTTTGAGACCAATCATAGATTTGACAAAGGTCAGATGTTAGTAATTCATCAGCATGATCATAGTTATGATCTTCAATAATAACAAATAAGGAGGTGTCATCTGAAAATAAACGAATGAGACAGTCAAAGTCGTTGCCTTTCGGTTGCTTATGAAAAGTGAACACTTCGTTTTCCTTTATTTGATTTTAGTAAAAAAATATAAGTATCGAACATACAAAGGAGTATTCATGAAACTTTTACGTAGACTTGGTTTTTGTATACAAAAGGAACTTTTATCAATCGGGTATGCTTACCTTGCTAGAACCAAGGTTGCTTACAGAACAGGGAAGACTCGCCGTCTCTCCTCTGTAAAATGTGACGTTGGTTGGCGTTTCGTTGAACCTAGGCTTTAACGTTGCCATAGACGTGACACTCCAGACTGTAAACAGACATGTATGCAATTAAATTGGATATCATAATAAAATGACTTATATAGATAATAAACAATAAACATTGGTCAATTAAACCAGGGGTGTTTTGATAGTGCTGAACATAGATATTTAAATGGGAGGTGTATGGAAATCAATATTTCAGCTTTATTTAGGACGCGAACAAGTCATTATAGAAATCTATTTCTATGAATCAGGTCAATAAGCAGGATGCTCCCATTGCCAAAATAAAATGTTATATGAATATATTATGAAAAAATCTAGCTTTTAACCAAACACTTACAAACGAGTTCTCTTCTTTTTAACGTACAAGAGGGCGTGATCAATATTATATGTCACGGGAAGCGGACTTTTAAATAGTCCAGATGAGCAATGATGACTTCGCCTTGTCTTAATCGTTGTGCACGAAACATAAGCTTGCAACATATACGAAAGAGAGTAAACACATACAGAAGTAGTTGAAATAATTAGAAGCGAAACTTTTTCTTATAGTGTCAATATCACATTTTTATACGTCGGTCGAAGACTAGTCGTATTATGGGAACACCCAAGGCGGGCGGCGGCGTCAACAGCAATGCATGTCCGCTCTCTTACTCAAACAGTTTCATGAAACTTTGGGCATAATATTTCGGCCAAGTTTGAAAACCAGCCAATTCACTTCAGACACTTCAACGTTATTCCCCTTTATTATACAAACAATGGAAAATTCGTCTTGTCCGCTCTCTAACTCAAACGGTTGTTGTCCGATCTTCATGAAACTTGGGGAAAATGTTTATGGGCGTTATTTCTCGACCAAGATTGTTAACCAGCCTAATTGCTTCAGCCACTTTATTGTTATGGCTCTTTATTTATACCACAAATGGCAATTGTTCGACGGACGTTTTTTGTAGCACTTTGCACTTGTTTTTATGTTTTAAATGTTTTTATTGTAACCAGTATTTTGAGTTCGTGTGAAAGCACAGAATTCAATTTTACACACAAGAAATAATATATACTTGTATAAAGTAAAATAAGAAAGAATATAATTTATCACGTGTAATCGGAGTTAACAGTTACAAATGTTCGATTGGGTTTTTAGTTAAAATTAATGATAAACTAAATTTTGCCAGTCTGTTATGTGTCAGAATATTTGTTTTACATTAAATCTAGTATTATGTTTGTTGAGAAAACCTTCATCCCGTTGCTCAAACGCAATTGCTGCTTTGAAATGCTATTAGTTTGAAAACATACAGAAGGGTCAATATCACAAGTGCAGATAAAAGAATACATTATGTTTAAGGACAAACGATTTCAAGATGCTTTGCAGCGTAGGTAAATAGTTAAGAACAAACCGTAATGTTTTAAACAAATACAGGATTACTATTTGGAGCTATAAACGACGGAAGTGGAAGAAATTGAAATGGAATGTGGTTCAATTAATTAATTAAACGGCGGTTTGTCGACAATTAATTAATTAAATGGTGGTTTTTTGTAATTAATTTATTAAATGGTGGTTTGTGGTCAATTAATTAATTAAGTGGTTTCAGAGCTAGCGTCCAGTGTGCTTTATTTCAGCTAAATATATTCAAGGCTCGAACAAATTCACAAATCATTTTGAATACAATCTAAATGGAAAATATAAAGTATTTAGAAGGGGTGAAATTTTTAGCCTTCGTAGCTAAGTGGTACAAGTTATTAATTGTTTTAATTGATAAATGAACCAATCGTTTCTTCACACATATATTCAGTTATTTCTAGCGTACTGAAATAAATACAACATGGCTCACAGAATAGTTTCAGATCGTTTGTGAAGATCGACGGTACATTGACATCAGAAAGGCATAATTAATTAACCAAAACAAAAGACAATGCCTTAGCGTATTACCTATTTATTTAAGTTGGCACCAGAATCAAGAAAAACTGCGATGATAAGTCTAAGAAAAATTAATCAGTAACCCTTAATATTTGTTTACACGAGTTTTGACACATGTTGTTTGTCTTGGGGTTAAGTATGCAAGTCTGCATGGGTATCAATGAAGGATAGTCACATTTTGTGCATATTTCTGATTTGTTGATTGATTGCAGAGCGGGGTAAATTGTCAAACCAGACACGCGCAAACGACGATTACCATCTAAGTCTGACATTTACATATATTCCGGGGATAAAATTAGATTTCTAAAGACGATACAGAGGATTAATTAGATATATCCAAGTAAACTTATTTGTCTGTTTTCAATCAATGCATAAATACAATGTTCATATAACTTATAAGATGTTGATAAATATATTGTTTTATCAAAATTTAGAAAATGAAAACTTACTGAACGTATAATTAAATTACACGTGCGCCATACCGAATTATTAGCTCAACAGCTTACAACTTACTCTCCGTAAAAAAAACAAGTTCATTTAATGCGTACACAGTAACACAGTAAGGTGTTTTAACTGTGTCGTAATAGTTTATGGATAGTTTACGATTGATTTCTTTTCTTTTACCTCACAATAATTATGGCTTGAGCGCAACCGATAAATCTTGATTAGTTGAAACGCGCTTCTGGCGAAATTAGTTTTATAACCATGTAATATTTAACGAATTTTAGTTGCAGTGTGTATATGTCTATGTAATTTAATATTATTTAAATCTTTAAAATTTAACGTCTGTTGTTTTGTGTATTTTCTGTTTTTGACAAAATAATTATTTATTTTTATTACCGGGTATTTGCAATATTCAAACCATTGGCATTGACAGAACAAGGATCAATCTATATGCACACAGTTTTTTCACGAATCATGAAAAATATCATGTATCGAGGTCGTCGATAGTACTAGTATAACTGTCAGGGATTCAGAAGGTCGTCGGTTGTACTAGTACAACTGTCAGGGATTCAGAAGGTCGTCGGTTGTACTAGTATAACTGTCAGGGATTCAGAAGGTCGTCGGTTGCACTAGTATAACTGTCAGGGATTCAGAAGGTCGTCAACTGTCAGGGATTCAGAAGGTCGTCGGTTGTACTAGTATAACTGTCAGGAATTCTAGCGGTCGTCGGTGGTACTATTATAACTGTCAGGAATTCTGGCGGTCGTCGGTTGTACTTGTACAAATGTCAGGAATTCTGGCGGTCGTCGGTTGTACTTGTACAACTGTCAGGAATTCTGGCGGTCGTCGGTTGTACTAGTATAACTGTCAGGGATTCAGAAGGTCGTCGGTTGTACCAGTATAACTGTCAGGGATTCAGAAGGTCGTCGGTTGTACTAGTATAACTGTCAGGGATTCAGAAGGTCGTCGGTTGTACTAGTATAACTGTCAGGGATTCAGAAGGTCGTCGGTTGTACTAGTATAACTGTCAGGGATTCAGAAGGTCGTCGGTTGTACTAGTACAACTGTCAGGGATTCAGAAGGTCGTCGGTTGTACCAGTATAACTGTCAGGGATTCAGAAGGTCGTCGGGTGTACTAGTATAACTATCAGGGATTCAGAAGGTCGTCGGTTGTACTAGTATAACTGTCAGGGATTCAGAAGGTCGTCGGTTGTACTTGTACAACTGTCAGGAATTCTGGCGGTCTTTTGTTTTACTAGTACACCGTTCAGGAATCTTGGAGGTCGTCGGTTGTACTAATATAACTTTCAGGAATTCTGGCGGTCGTCGGTTGTACTGGAATAGCTGTCAGAAATTCTAACACCGTCAGGAATTCTGGCGGTCGTCGGCTGGACTAGTAAAAATGTCAGGAATTCTGGAGGTTGTCGTTTGTACTAGTATTACTGTCACGAATTCTGGAGGTCGTTGGTTGTATGGTTGTACTAGTATAACTGTCAGGAATTCTGGCGGTTCTAACACCGTCAGGAATTCTAGCGGTCGTCATCTGTACTAGTATACTGTCAGGAATTCTCGAGGTCGTCGGTTGTACTACTATAACTGTCAGGAATTATGATCGTCGGTTGTACTAGTACAACTGTCAGGAATTCTGGAGGTCGTCGGTTAGTATAACTGTCAGGAATTGTAATCGATTCTCAACATGAAATAATAACGACGATGATATATAAAGTGGTGATAAATCTAATCCCACTTCCAATGCAATTAATTACTAAACGACAAAAACAAATCAACAAAAATTTAGGAATAAATTACAGAAAAGACAAATACAAGGGCAACAACTATTGCTCGAAATGTCACATTAAGAATTATGTGGCTGCGTTTCCCTGGTTAAAGGAATTCCAGGGATTCCCCTTTTATTGTAATATGCCAACAGAACATACATAGAGAAGCATAAATGACATCTGCAGAACACAATTATATGTAAAGCATAATAATATAGGGAGTTTAAATTAATCTGGCATAGTTTTAGTTATAGCTTTGATGTATTTGATTCAGAACACAATTATGTGTAAAGCACAATAATATAGGGAGTTTAAATTAATCTTGCGTAGTAAAAGGTATAGCCTTGATGTATTTGACGAATTTTATGTGAAAGAAAGGCTATAATTTTAGAACAAAGCCTGAAAAGTCAGAATGCATTAAATGTTGCTTGTTTTCATTTTCAAATCGCGCACACAGTAGTGTTTTATCTTCAAATTAGACTATAAACGTGTATTTTAGCACGGAGATGCAGTGAGAAGAGGGAATAAAAATACTGTACATAATTGTGTTCTTAAAAACCACAATCTACAGAAAAAATGCCATCAAAAGATAAGAGTACATGTAATTCATGTATTGCTTCTCAACTTTGAAAAGACTTTAGAAACTGCGATCGTCTTGACAAAAAATCTTGACAAAACCAACGTCCGTTCTCAAAAATATTGTTTTACGAAACAAGACACTGTGGGCATGTGTTCACTTCTCTCCAATCTCAAGCCTGAATAAAATCTTAATGGTCATTAATCAAGACTAGGCTGTAATTATTCTTTAATAACACTAAAAACCAACTTGTATACAATAAGGAAGAATTGAGTCTCCTAAAAATATATTTGTCCATCACTTTGTCATGCAACTATTGCTAAAATTAAAATCGTGAGAAATCTAGCTAAAAATATACACCCAAGCTAAGCATTGAGGAAAGCATGCGCTAACTTAATTAGATCTCATCATTTCTCTAAATCTACATCAGATTTTGTAGCAAATTCGTTGCAATAGTTTTTAGTTATTTTAGATAAAGAGAAAATTGTAAACACACCGTAAACAGCCTATTTTTGCCAACTTAAGACACGATGTGTTTTAGCATATACTGATTGACCTTCTTTGCTCTGCTCTCTATATATATATCATATAGCATAATCAACAACTGTAATTATAATCAATCAGGATTCTTGACAAGTGACTCCACAGTACATCAGTTAATAGAAAATGTCATAATATGTTTAAAATTAAGATAATTAACTATCAAATATTATGCCATATGTCTAGAGCCTTTAAAAGATTATGACAGAGATGATTAAATGAAAATCTACATTGGGTCCTTCTCCCATGCCAGGTTTTACGAGTGCACGTGTTTTTCCGTTCCCCTGCAAATACGTAGTTGCTGGTCGAACATTTTCGACGATTGATTATATACCACAACCAAGCATTTATGATAATTTTGTAACATTTGTGTTGATGGAAGATCAGTTGGTAGCTTCCTTGATATTATTATACGATGTTTTAGATGAAATAAGTAATCTAGCGCTTGTATTTGCAGACGATACTTTAATCTCGTGTTTGAATTCTGACCATAACAATATTGTCAAAGAATTTTATTAAAAAATTATCAATGACTTAACGAAAGTAATAAATTTACTCTGATCAATGTATGTTTCGTTGTTTTTAGATTAAAAACATATTAAATGGTTCTTTTTAAGAACTTGTATACTCTCATCCCATTGAAAAAATTTAGCTCATCTGAAGTATAGGATGGATGCTTCTATATAGAAGCACAGGATCTTTTTAAAAAAACAACATCTAAATTGTTACAAGTTAAACAAAATTTGCAAGTTAAGAATTTGTATATTTTGAAAAGATTGGAATCTCAGAGTGAAAATTATCGATATTTATCAAATATATGACCGTTTGTGTACAGAGTTTTTATTCAACCTCTTACCCTCTTTAATACCATTAGTAAATAGATATTAAAAAATGACCAGCATGGTATAGATTTCTAGAGTCATTAGACTCTACAGTGAAAAACATTAGAACGGTATGCTCAAAATCTGCCATCGGTTAATTCGAAAAGATTTAAAGCAAATATTTTAATACCCCTCAATACTATGGACATCACTATAGGAGGAAAACAGAAATATTTATTTTCGTCACATCAGTTTTGAGACATGAATACAGGTCACCGAATGTAGGTTTATCCCGATTATATGTAAAACAAGAGAAGATATGGTTGAACCATATCGGGGAAACTCAATTAAAGTAAATGGAGGATTAAAACAGGAACCCATTTTGTATTGTAATATGAGAGATTATTAAAATACAAATACAAATATAAATAATTTTATTGGCTCAAACTCATATACAATAAATAGTGTAATGGAAAATAATATATAACATCACATGTAATGTAACGTAAATTACCGTTACATACATTAACATTACGTACATTATATGTTACGTACAATAAAGGCACTTCATTTTAAATTATTTTGCCTTTAGGTGCTAAATATAAGTAATATATTAATGATGTTCTGAAGTGCTTTTCAATGTATTTTAGGGGGGCCTCGGTGGCCGAGTGGTCAAGGTAGTTCGTCTACTATTGATCACGTGGTCTGTCAACACTGAGATTGCGGGTTCGATTCTCACTGCAGGCAGGGTGTACTCGACTCCAATCTTAATTGACAAGGATTGCCAGTTTTCCTACCGCAGGTCGGGGGTTCTCTCCGGGTACTCCGGCTTCCTCCCCCAATAAAAACTGGACGCCATGATATAGCTGAAAAATTGCTGAAAGTGGCGTTAAACACCATCAAACAAACAAACAAACAATGTATTTTAGCAGTTATGACATATTATTTAAATGTCTTAAGTGTTTTAGCGTTCACAAACGGTGTTACGGACCTTAATTTCTTAAACGTGACGCAATAAATTTCGCTGTTTTATTCGTTGCTGACAACAATTTAAATGAAACATAGATAAGCATTTGTTATGATGATAATTGGATTTCAACTTGATCTAAAACCAATAAAAGAACGTCAATAAACGTGTATTGGTCATGCTTTATAGAGAAAATAGATTGATTGTTTGATAAAGGTCATCAACAGTTTATATTGTTGAAAATAATTGTAGAAGTTAATAATCTCATCAATTGTTTTGCAAAATAAGACTCTTAATTCTTCTAATTGTTTTTTTTTTAATTTTAAATTCTGAAAATTTTATAAAGTTCTTAGCAATCGGTTTATGCACATGAATGCTAGTTTGACGTTTAAAATACATTTAATTGCAAATCTTTTAAAACAATTGTAATTACAGTATAATTAAATCAATAAAAATTGTAACTTGTCGGTATGTTTTCTTTGATTTTCCGAGGACGCGATAACTGCCGATCTTACATTCACATTTTCCCCCACAGAACCACTTGACTATGGTCAATGTATTTTTATTGGTAAACAATATATATATGTTCTTCGAAAACTTTGCTTTTTTTATTACAGTACTCTTCTCAAAGTTGAGATATTATAATCAAGATGATTATTTCTTGCCTTTCACAATCGTCTATATTTGCATCCCTTTCAGGGGCGTAGCTGCCTATACGCGAGTACGCGGCTGAATCCACATTATTTTAAGAACAATATTGCAATCTATCCCTGTAATCAATAAACTGTCCATTTCAGTTCTAAATAAACCACTTTAGAATTCTCCAAATTGCACCATTGTTTTCAAAAATATTCCGGGGTGCATACCCGGACCCCACTAGTTCTTTGTGAATCCACATTGTAACTAGTCTAGCTACGCCCCTGCCTTTACAGCATATGATAAAATTTTAAATAAAACAAATTGAAAAAAAAACTATTAAACCAAATGGGATACACCTATAACATATAAATCGAACATCTCTGGATATGGGTTGAACGCATACCTTTTCTTGTTATATAATTAAATTCAGATGAGAGCAGATTTAATGTGCATTTATGATAATAGTACGAACATTTACAACACGTGATTTACAATAAATGGTTATGACACATAATCACATAATCACGTGCACATAATGTAATGAATACAACACTAGCCAGCTTGATCGCGTACGAATATATGAACAGAATTATATTTTTATTCAAATGCAAAGAACAAAATTATTACATTTCGCACTACAAAACATACTGTTTTTCACCTGAAAAATAGTCAAAACAATATTACAGATAGAAAGTACTTACTTCGGTAAATGCAAACATCGAACTAATTATCGCGCAAATAGCTCAGTAAACCGTACCTGAAATTAGTTATAACGCCACGTGTGATACAATGCAATGATTTGAGTTATGAAAAACAGAATAGTTGCAAGTATGACAATCATCAGCGGAAAACCACTTCCGGTTAAAATTTAATTAAAGAACGAAACAGAGAAAGGAGTCGCGTTCTCGCTTTCCTACAACTAACATGTACCAACACTTGCAGATATTTTCTCGTTTTCATGAATATTTAATAACCTTTTTTTATTTGTTCCTTTTGATTTCGTTGAAGGATTTACAATAAATAAAATGAGAGATGACATAAACGATTTTCGTTAGTAAATTTGTGGTTTGCACTTAGATTGCGGTCTTTTTCGTGTCTCACTGCTTGCAGGGCGCGCTCGACTCCAATCTTAATCGACCAGGATTGCCAGTTTTCCAACCGAAAGGCGGGGTTTTCTCTTGGTTCTCCGTCTTCTTCCCTCATAAAAACTGGACGCCATGATATAGCTAAATAATTGATGTCCGAACATTCAAAATCAAACAAACAATCGATGCACGACTTTTTTACTTGCATGTACCAGTCGGCTAGTGTGTTGAAATGAATAGAGTTACAAATATTTGGACTAGTGTTAATACCCAAGTATATACGTCAAAAACATAACAATAACCAACTGCCATGTATCTATATTGCAGACGATCTACTCGTTAGACATTGTATACGCAGACTCGTTGTGTTACATATATGTAACCGTACATTACATCAATTTTGAAATAATAAAATTACTACTAATATGTTTAAACAGTCGTTTAAAATTTGTCTTGAATCTAATATACAGAATAAATCTAGATTGTATCTGTATAACACTGTTTTTAAAGTCGTTTGGTCTGCAGATATGCAAAGGAAATCTCTTTTTAATCGTTTGAAAAATATGGAAATTAGTCTCTTTGCTCATCTTATCGGCGATAAAACGTTATGCGAAGCACTTCAAATAATTAGAAGTGGAACCAAAATTTGATATATAATTTCAAATAATCGTTAATAGTAATGCCTGACTGTTTACACGTTTGTGATTATAAGACGGATCATTAAAACTAATATCCAAATTATTTTGACAATGATATTTTTATTATTATAAATTCATCCGTCTACTGAAGTTAATGCATTAGATGAGTGATTATTTTTATGTTCAAATTAATTTCAAAGTTGTATTCTTTTTGCTCTGTGCCGTTCTTAATTAAATTTTAATGCGATTTCCTCTTGCTGTGTGTTATTTTTATGGGTTCAGTCATTTCCATTACAGAAATTAAATATAATTTCTTTGATACTGATAAAATTTCAAACCGATGAATCATTTTTGAAATAGCATGTTTAAGTCTTTTGATGATGGTTCATTCTGTGTTGTATTCGGAAAACAAGTTGTTCGCAGACGATTAGTTAAAGCCATACAAAACAGTGTACGAATATTTATTGTATGATACTTAATTCTTTAATCCGATCAGAAATCCAAGATGGCTGCCAAAGCATAAGTTCAACATGAGGCATCGAGGGAAATGGTCCAATACAATTACTCTTTATGAATTTCACGCTGTTTGAAGCAAAATTCTCTGAAAAGTTGAAGTTGTTATTTTAAATTAAAATATTAAATAATACTGCCACTTGAGAATTTAATTTAGTGTGTTTTCGCACATTTCTGGAAAAAGTACAGTAAAAACACCCCTTTCTTTTGAAAAATTAACTAACTAGATGGTCCTCTACAAAGTTTATTGTGGACTGTGATTAATAGGAGGTGACTAATGTAACAGTGTGACAACGTTGTTGTTACAATTTACTGCGAATATTTTATATTTACGATATGATATACGACTGCAACTGGAACTGTTGCTGAACTGGCCAAGATGCCGAAACGACGACAGTGACTGACGCTAGTCACCTGCCTTGAAACTGATACTACTGGCGGAACTAACTCACAGACTGGTAGAGCGATGATCAACACAATACAGATTTTCAGAATGGAATTTATTTCTTTCGACTTCTTACTTATCGGATATTGTCAGTTTGGAAGCCTGACTCCGACTGAAGTCTAAACTTCAGTCGTTACATTATAAACAAAACGTGTAACATGACATAACAATACAACTGAGAAAAACATACAATTAAGGATTAAAGATTAACAATAGAAATAAAAGGATTAATGTCACCATACATACATGTATCTAAATTAAAGAATTAACATTACGTAACAATAAAGTGACGGTAAAAAAGATACAATTAGCGCTCAAAGAATAGAACAATTAAATCTACAAAATTATATAATTAGTTTAACACAAGGTGATAATTGCAGAAAGAATTAATGTCACTAAAGATAAGAATTATAAAACGGATTGTCTTTTGACACTGTATACAAGATTCTAATTTAACAGGTAAAATAATTATAAAAACAGATTAGTTCATTTGAACAATAAACATAATTTCTAGATAGAAAGTTTTCTCACGCGTAGAACAGACATAGGATTAAAAGATAAATGAATAAATTATAGCAACAAATTACATAACTATTTGCTAATTAATTAATTTTTGGTCTTCAAATATAAGAAATAATTAAATACAAAATATTTAAGATTCTTGGCGTTCACATGTCCGAAATAATAAAAATACGAAATTAATAGAAACTCAAGTCCAAAAAGTCCAAATAGTGAATACTACACTTTATTGTCATTTTCCGCTGTCACAGATTCTCCCTCGTCAAATTGAACGCGTCCCGCGTTCCTTAGTTGTATTTTTACATAACTATCTCCGTCGACCCCTAAAGGTGTTGAAACTTCTGTTAGTCGAATTGTTCGTATAGTTAAGATTTGGCGTTGTAAGATGCGATTTACATATTTCCGTCAGATTTGATAGAATGTCTCGTTGGCTCAACATAAAATTTCCACTATTGCGAAGTTCTTGATTTTCTGAATAAAGTCTTTGAATTTCACTTGATTTAGAATTATTTAACGATAGGAGAGCTGTATTAATGGCTTCCATTTTTTCTTTCTTTTCAACTAGCTCGCAAATCTTATCCTCATATTCTTTCAACATTTTTGACACAATGTTAAGTTGTTCGGATTCTGCTTTGCTCTGCAATTCATTTAATTTGCCGATCAGAATTCTGTTTTCTTCCTCTACTTTTCGTAGTTGATTTGAGATTTTAGACGAGTTCGTCTCGCAGGTTTTAAGATTTTTATACACTGTTTTCAATTCCACTTTAACGGCGGTTGAATTATCGAAAAATTTTATGAGAACAGAGTTCCTGACATTACTAAACGGCAATTCGCGTAAAGTGTTCTTTCTTTCATAATAGCTTGTCATCCTCTGCTTGTCTCTTTGTTGCTGTCTCTTGGATTTTATTCTTACGCTCGAAGATACGGTAGAAACATTTGGTTGTTTTTGACTGTAGCACTGTCTTGCGAAATGTCCAAATTTTTCACAAGAAAAACACTTTTTGGCTTGCGCTGGACACATACGAAAACGATGAGAGACAAGTCCACATTTTCCACATAATGGTGATTGCTGCATACGGTATTTCCATACACTCCATTGTGGCCGAAAATTGAATTCCATATCTGAACTGAATGTCTCCTGATGGTGAATTATGGGGAATAAATCGCTTGGTCCTGAGATACGCAGTATCGTGTGTCGCACTAAAAAGACAACACGCCTCTGGTTAACTCCACCAAAATGTAACAGTGTGACAACGTTGTTGTTACAATTTACTGCGAATATTTTATATTTACGATATGATATACGACTGCAACTGGAACTGTTGCTGAACTGGCCAAGATGCCGAAACGACGACAGTGACTGACGCTAGTCACCTGCCTTGAAACTGATACTACTGGCGGAACTAACTCACAGACTGGTAGAGCGATGATCAACACAATACAGATTTTCAGAATGGAATTTATTTCTTTCGACTTCTTACTTATCGGATATTGTCAGTTTGGAAGCCTGACTCCGACTGAAGTCTAAACTTCAGTCGTTACATTATAAACAAAACGTGTAACATGACATAACAATACAACTGAGAAAAACATACAATTAAGGATTAAAGATTAACAATAGAAATAAAAGGATTAATGTCACCATACATACATGTATCTAAATTAAAGAATTAACATTACGTAACAATAAAGTGACGGTAAAAAAGATACAATTAGCGCTCAAAGAATAGAACAATTAAATCTACAAAATTATATAATTAGTTTAACACAAGGTGATAATTGCAGAAAGAATTAATGTCACTAAAGATAAGAATTATAAAACGGATTGTCTTTTGACACTGTATACAAGATTCTAATTTAACAGGTAAAATAATTATAAAAACAGATTAGTTCATTTGAACAATAAACATAATTTCTAGATAGAAAGTTTTCTCACGCGTAGAACAGACATAGGATTAAAAGATAAATGAATAAATTATAGCAACAAATTACATAACTATTTGCTAATTAATTAATTTTTGGTCTTCAAATATAAGAAATAATTAAATACAAAATATTTAAGATTCTTGGCGTTCACATGTCCGAAATAATAAAAATACGAAATTAATAGAAACTCAAGTCCAAAAAGTCCAAATAGTGAATACTACACTTTATTGTCATTTTCCGCTGTCACAGATTCTCCCTCGTCAAATTGAACGCGTCCCGCGTTCCTTAGTTGTATTTTTACATAACTATCTCCGTCGACCCCTAAAGGTATTGAAACTTCTGTTAGTCGAATTGTTCGTATAGTTAAGATTTGGCGTTGTAAGATGCGATTTACATATTTCCGTCAGATTTGATAGAATGTCTCGTTGGCTCAACATAAAATTTCCACTATTGCGAAGTTCTTGATTTTCTGAATAAAGTCTTTGAATTTCACTTGATTTAGAATTATTTAACGATAGGAGAGCTGTATTAATGGCTTCCATTTTTTCTTTCTTTTCAACTAGCTCGCAAATCTTATCCTCATATTCTTTCAACCGTTTTGACACAATGTTAAGTTGTTCGGATTCTGCTTTGCTCTGCAATTCATTTAATTTGCCGATCAGAATTCTGTTTTCTTCCTCTACTTTTCGTAGTTGATTTGAGATTTTAGACGAGTTCGTCTCGCAGGTTTTAAGATTTTTATACACTGTTTTCAATTCCACTTTAACGGCGGTTGAATTATCGAAAAATTTTATGAGAACAGAGTTCCTGACATTACTAAACGGCAATTCGCGTAAAGTGTTCTTTCTTTCATAATAGCTTGTCATCCTCTGCTTGTCTCTTTGTTGCTGTCTCTTGGATTTTATTCTTACGCTCGAAGATACGGTAGAAACATTTGGTTGTTTTTGACTGTAGCACTGTCTTGCGAAATGTCCAAATTTTTCACAAGAAAAACACTTTTTGGCTTGCGCTGGACACATACGAAAACGATGAGAGACAAGTCCACATTTTCCACATAATGGTGATTGCTGCATACGGTATTTCCATACACTCCATTGTGGCCGAAAATTGAATTCCATATCTGAACTGAATGTCTCCTGATGGTGAATTATGGGGAATAAATCGCTTGGTCCTGAGATACGCAGTATCGTGTGTCGCACTAAAAAGACAACACGCCTCTGGTTAACTCCACCAAAATGTAACAGTGTGACAACGTTGTTGTTACAATTTACTGCGAATATTTTATATTTACGATATGATATACGACTGCAACTGGAACTGTTGCTGAACTGGCCAAGATGCCGAAACGACGACAGTGACTGACGCTAGTCACCTGCCTTGAAACTGATACTACTGGCGGAACTAACTCACAGACTGGTAGAGCGATGATCAACACAATACAGATTTTCAGAATGGAATTTATTTCTTTCGACTTCTTACTTATCGGATATTGTCAGTTTGGAAGCCTGACTCCGACTGAAGTCTAAACTTCAGTCGTTACATTATAAACAAAACGTGTAACATGACATAACAATACAACTGAGAAAAACATACAATTAAGGATTAAAGATTAACAATAGAAATAAAAGGATTAATGTCACCATACATACATGTATCTAAATTAAAGAATTAACATTACGTAACAATAAAGTGACGGTAAAAAAGATACAATTAGCGCTCAAAGAATAGAACAATTAAATCTACAAAATTATATAATTAGTTTAACACAAGGTGATAATTGCAGAAAGAATTAATGTCACTAAAGATAAGAATTATAAAACGGATTGTCTTTTGACACTGTATACAAGATTCTAATTTAACAGGTAAAATAATTATAAAAACAGATTAGTTCATTTGAACAATAAACATAATTTCTAGATAGAAAGTTTTCTCACGCGTAGAACAGACATAGGATTAAAAGATAAATGAATAAATTATAGCAACAAATTACATAACTATTTGCTAATTAATTAATTTTTGGTCTTCAAATATAAGAAATAATTAAATACAAAATATTTAAGATTCTTGGCGTTCACATGTCCGAAATAATAAAAATACGAAATTAATAGAAACTCAAGTCCAAAAAGTCCAAATAGTGAATACTACACTTTATTGTCATTTTCCGCTGTCACAGATTCTCCCTCGTCAAATTGAACGCGTCCCGCGTTCCTTAGTTGTATTTTTACATAACTATCTCCGTCGACCCCTAAAGGTGTTGAAACTTCTGTTAGTCGAATTGTTCGTATAGTTAAGATTTGGCGTTGTAAGATGCGATTTACATATTTCCGTCAGATTTGATAGAATGTCTCGTTGGCTCAACATAAAATTTCCACTATTGCGAAGTTCTTGATTTTCTGAATAAAGTCTTTGAATTTCACTTGATTTAGAATTATTTAACGATAGGAGAGCTGTATTAATGGCTTCCATTTTTTCTTTCTTTTCAACTAGCTCGCAAATCTTATCCTCATATTCTTTCAACCGTTTTGACACAATGTTAAGTTGTTCGGATTCTGCTTTGCTCTGCAATTCATTTAATTTGCCGATCAGAATTCTGTTTTCTTCCTCTACTTTTCGTAGTTGATTTGAGATTTTAGACGAGTTCGTCTCGCAGGTTTTAAGATTTTTATACACTGTTTTCAATTCCACTTTAACGGCGGTTGAATTATCGAAAAATTTTATGAGAACAGAGTTCCTGACATTACTAAACGGCAATTCGCGTAAAGTGTTCTTTCTTTCATAATAGCTTGTCATCCTCTGCTTGTCTCTTTGTTGCTGTCTCTTGGATTTTATTCTTACGCTCGAAGATACGGTAGAAACATTTGGTTGTTTTTGACTGTAGCACTGTCTTGCGAAATGTCCAAATTTTTCACAAGAAAAACACTTTTTGGCTTGCGCTGGACACATACGAAAACGATGAGAGACAAGTCCACATTTTCCACATAATGGTGATTGCTGCATACGGTATTTCCATACACTCCATTGTGGCCGAAAATTGAATTCCATATCTGAACTGAATGTCTCCTGATGGTGAATTATGGGGAATAAATCGCTTGGTCCTGAGATACGCAGTATCGTGTGTCGCACTAAAAAGACAACACGCCTCTGGTTAACTCCACCAAAATGTAACAGTGTGACAACGTTGTTGTTACAATTTACTGCGAATATTTTATATTTACGATATGATATACGACTGCAACTGGAACTGTTGCTGAACTGGCCAAGATGCCGAAACGACGACAGTGACTGACGCTAGTCACCTGCCTTGAAACTGATACTACTGGCGGAACTAACTCACAGACTGGTAGAGCGATGATCAACACAATACAGATTTTCAGAATGGAATTTATTTCTTTCGACTTCTTACTTATCGGATATTGTCAGTTTGGAAGCCTGACTCCGACTGAAGTCTAAACTTCAGTCGTTACATTATAAACAAAACGTGTAACATGACATAACAATACAACTGAGAAAAACATACAATTAAGGATTAAAGATTAACAATAGAAATAAAAGGATTAATGTCACCATACATACATGTATCTAAATTAAAGAATTAACATTACGTAACAATAAAGTGACGGTAAAAAAGATACAATTAGCGCTCAAAGAATAGAACAATTAAATCTACAAAATTATATAATTAGTTTAACACAAGGTGATAATTGCAGAAAGAATTAATGTCACTAAAGATAAGAATTATAAAACGGATTGTCTTTTGACACTGTACACAAGATTCTAATTTAACAGGTAAAATAATTATAAAAACAGATTAGTTCATTTGAACAATAAACATAATTTCTAGATAGAAAGTTTTCTCACGCGTAGAACAGACATAGGATTAAAAGATAAATGAATAAATTATAGCAACAAATTACATAACTATTTGCTAATTAATTAATTTTTGGTCTTCAAATATAAGAAATAATTAAATACAAAATATTTAAGATTCTTGGCGTTCACATGTCCGAAATAATAAAAATACGAAATTAATAGAAACTCAAGTCCAAAAAGTCCAAATAGTGAATACTACACTTTATTGTCATTTTCCGCTGTCACACTAACATGACCATTCGGTCTCGGTTGGTCATAAACTATTTATAATCACGCGGTTGTCAACACACTGGTTGTGTGTTTGAACCCAACTGTGGTCAGAGTGTGCTTGACTTCAAACCTATCTACCGACGGGTCGCACCGGTCGGGGGTTTTCACCGGGTGCTCCGGCTTCCTCGTCCTCCTGAGCTAAAAATTAGACGCCATGATATAGCAAAAAAAAATCTGAAGTAGCTTTATGGGAAATTTAAAATGACATGGTTTAACAAACCATATTTAACGCGTAAAAGGTATCTTTATAACTTATATGCATCAAGGGGGCGACACGTATTGTATTTGAAGACTCTATAAATTAAATTCAGTAACATGTATATGCTTCATATTTTGTAACTTTAAAACGTATTACTAAGGGTGAAATTTCTCTTTTTTTGTTTTCAAATCCTATTATCTGAAACATATTTAAGATATTCTCTAAATTTCTATGAAAATACGTTGATAATTGTGCCGTACAATGTTTACCTACTTGAAGGAAAAACATTTTGTTGAAAACGATAAATATACTATAGACTTGCCACAAGTCCCTTTAAATATTTTAATATTATAGTGATACATCTTTATTATCAACAGTTCTAACACTACCTACAAGTGGATAGTATAAGAAATGTTGATTATAAAGATGTATCTCTTTAAAAGCAAAAACAATGCCAAGAGACTTGTGGCAAGTCTAAATAGACTATAATATAGTTGCATATAACTATTCACGTGTATGCAATATCCATATACCAACGCCATGTACCCAATCAAGGGAAGTAAAATGTAATAATGTATGCTCAATTTTTTTATACCATTATCTAAAAATGCCTCGGTCGTTTTGTGTTTATGTCTTCGGTAGCCCATTGGTTAAGGCAAATATTGATCTCGTGCCTGTCAACACCGAGGATGTGGGGTTGAGTCTTACTGTGATCGGGGTGTGCTCGACTCTAACTCAAATTAACAAGGATTGTCAGTTTCTTGCTAAAGGCCGTGTGTTTTCACTGTTTCCGACTTTCTTCCTGTATGAAACCTGACGTCATTATACAAATGAAAAATTGCTAAAGTTGGCGTTGAACGTTTTTGGTTTTTAATTATAGAAAAGGAATAAAAACTATATATGTCAGTTATGTCACGTTTATTTCAACATTTTATGAAGGTCAGTATGACGACTAGGAACCCTTAGGTACGCAGAAAAAAAACATCGATAACTATTTAGCGAGTAATTGTTACTACTTACAAACAATTAGCAGAAAACTTAATCATCTGATAATCATGTAAGGCTCATAAAAACTGTGTAATACCCAATATTAATCATTGTTCAATACAAACTATTTATGTTCTGTATGATATAAATGTCTCAGGCCGGAATTAAGCTGGACATAAATTTTCATTGAAATGACAAGCTTTTCACTTCTGCTGTATCAACAAAACGTCTGATATTTGGTCAATACATGTCGCATGTCAGTTTCCATTAGACTTAAATATCAATTAGATTTACAAAGGCCGCTATCCAGAATGATATGTGACAAGTAAATCCAATTACATTGTCAGTTTCATTCATATATAGGTGCAGCTTGGTATAATTCTTGACAGGTTATTAAAACTTGATGTGAATCTATCATATTTTTTTCTTTGGGGTTTTAAGATGAATCTTTTTTTCGTGATATAAAAAATTGCAGTGGATTTTTGATGCGCCTCACGTTCTGGCAAAAGAACTATATTAAAGAACAGTTCATTGAACGCCATTTAAAAATAATTCCTTTCAGTTTTGCAACCAAAAATAGAAATACGAAAAGATTATAAGGAAGAATTCAGCAATTATAGAGTACAATCTGAACTTGAATAAAGCCGGAAGTAGTCATTTCATGTAGTCGTTAATCAACCAAATTATAGTGGTCTGCATAGGTGAACGATTTACTATAAATCTTTATCGTGTGTAAAAAAAATTAGTTTTAATCTTTAATGGCTTACTCCAAGAAAGACCAAGATCCTAATGAACTTAATAAAATATTTATCTATAACAGATTCTACATTTCGAATCTCACGACAGACAAATAAATAATAAAACAAAATCGGTAATGGTCCTTGCATGCAAAATAAAAACAATCAGATTACACATGTCATGAACTTTGCTACAATTTTTGTTTATATACTTAATAGTCGTTTATTGCTGTACAGAATGCAACGAAAGCTTAGTAAAAAAGAGAAAGACATATTTTTGACTGACAGTATGTTACATGGTGAGCACCTTAACTACCGGTATTCTGTTTGAACTCTGTGATCTAATATGCCAGAAAAGCAATGTTGTGTTATTAAATGGACATAACTTAATAGTTAGCTGATTTTTTTTTAATTTAAAGAATTTTCAATGTTCCGAAGCCTGTGCTGTCTATACCAAAATACAATGGGTTTTACTGTGAAGTGTGGAAAGGAGTCTTAATTTCAATCGTCCACATTCTTGTGATTGCTATATTACGATGCTAATTTATTTATGATACCTTTTCCTTCTTACTCAAGCAATATGCGAAGTTTTTTTTAATTTCCAGAAAATTTAGCGAAACAAAAAGCTGTTAATATATTTCTCAATTCACTCAATAAAAAGTCTGATTAAACCCAGAATTTGTGTAGACAGTATATTCTAAATTACAGCATATATTATTTAATTCTATAAAAATTTAGCAACACAAGGTCTTTCTTGAAAATAAATAATTCCATGGAGCATTAGGAATTTCTTTTACGACTATTTGTCTAGCTCTTTAATACTATTACAGAGTCTCGGAAGTGTACTTAAATTTCATTAAGTTATTGACATGTGGGCCAGAAATAAATGCATAATTACAAATGCAGTTATCACTCAACGCACTTTAAGCATAATCAAATTTAATTTATTGGTTGTGAATAAAATAAGGTTTGCTTCCGCTAGCAATAAATTTTCTTTAGATCGTTCAATTGTTTTAAGAGTTGACTTGTTTGAGACACAAATAATTGTATGTTTACCTCACAGGGAAATAAATATGTAATGTTCAGAGCATCAATTTGTATCCTCCACGGGCTTATCACAATTTTTGATTAAATCAAGACATTTCTATCATACCACTTGCATCATGTCAAATAGCCTGACATTTCCGTCAAAGCGTTTAAAGTGACTGTGCAATTTATTTGTCATTGGCAACGAAAGATCAATTGTATCGTTTAGACAATCTTTGTCTTACCTCTACACCTTTATGTAACAACAGTTATACAGTTTTAGTATAATTATTATTATTTAATATATATTACACGGGCACATATATTGATATAATAATATACATGTATGATGTAGTGTTTCGTCACTTTTATATAATTTTGACATTTGTTTGCATGGTATATTATGTGTCTATTTTTTCTTTTCTACTGTAGCGTATACCTATATAGTAGGTTGTAAAATTAAACCATATCATGTTTTATCACGACTGCTAAAATTTACATGTTTATCCTGCAGTACATTGCAATCATTTACAGTTACGTCATACTTGCAAACGTCTATCATGCTTAAGTGATTAAACTTTTTGAAAAAAAATCAATTTTTACGGGATCAAGGACGTCCCAATAAAAGTAACAGAACGCCTAGCTACATTAAGAAATCATGCCCATCAATATTTTAGACGTTATATACGGGATAACAAGCACCGAATCTAATGCCTGATTTAGCAGACAGCTAATCTGCAATTTACCCAACTGAAAATCTATCACGCCGTGTCATTTTTATTTGAGCAAGTTCAAACAGTCAAAAGCATTTAATAAATGAATTGTTCTGGTTGTTATTCAAATTTGTTTAAAAAGGAAACGTGCTTGCTTTCGCCTTCCAGTCCGTGATAGTTATTGATGACATTTCGAAGTGAATAGCTGTCTAACCATTGATCTGCATTAGAGTAATATACTTTTATGGTACTTGTTTTCTCTTGTGGTAATCAGCAACGCAAATTCATTCAAAACTAGAGAACATAAGTGATGTATAGTGTGGAACATTATTACTTTGGTGTAAAAATACAATTAATCGATTGTAAATCAATGCAATTAATATGTCTTATAATAATAATGATTATAATAAAACGTATAGACATGTCGAACTACAGATATTACTAAGACGGAATCGTCAAACTCTTTTAATTTCCGTTAAATAAAAAAGCAAAGCTTGTTGTTTAAAGTGATATAAAATGTCATCAAAGATACCAAGGTTAAATAAATTTACTACGCCAGACGCGCGTTTCGTCTAATCAAGACTCATCAGTGGCGCTCGAAACCAAACAATATTTGAAATCCAAATGAATCAGATGTTGATATCTGACCATTTTCTTTAAAATTACCAATCTGGTTAACAAAACGTTAAATTTGCCCAAAAAATCCTTGAAATTAGATACACTTATCATTAAAAGCGGTTGAAATACGAGTTAAAAAAACCAAGTTATTTTACATTTTTAACAATAGATTCTTTAAAAATTCCAAGAAAAAATATCACATCTTGAACTGTTTCAGTTTCATCATCATAGTTTATCAAATGTGAAATCTGTACATTATAGAATTCAAGCGATTATGAAAACTGCATATTGTATTTGTTCTAATTTAAAGTACTACTTTTTATTTAAGAAGTGCATATTGTAAAATTGTTTAAAACCTCAATTTGGAAATCATCCAGTTTCTGTTATAAGTCAATGATGTTCGTTCTATAGGTAACGTTAATTCAGTTAATTGTGGAACTATTTTAAATTGCAATTAATAACATGTAAACATGTTATTATAAATGTGACCAATCTAAATACACATAACGATGCTTCATATCAAATACTTGCATGACATGAAGGTATTTACCATCAAAGCACACAAAAACCGTACAATAATTGGGCGGCAGTCTCAATCTTATGTTAATATAAAAGCATGTGTGATCAGAAAAACACTGTATTACATGTATGTTATATATGAATTAACATACAAGCGGAAATAGTGGAAAAGAAATTTCGGGAAACAAATAGATAATTGATATCGGTTTTACAAGTATTATAACACTATCCTTTAGATACAGAAAACCAAATCAAATGTCATTTTTTATTTTTCTCTCCTAGTTGCATATAAAATACATATCTATATCGTTGTGTGCAAACATATAGTTTTATTTTACATACAAGAAAACAACTATTTAATACAACTCTTTCAACTTGAATTATAAAAATACTGCATTTTACATTAGAATTGAGTTCGCATACAGAGAACACAGAAAACGTCCACATTTTTGTACATGAAATACACGTTGATATTATTAGTATTTCACAATTTACATTAAATGAAACCATTCCAAACATCACCAACTGCAAATAATATAGTATGACGACGGTAATTGGTGGAATATAACTATGGTCAATATATTAACTGTTCATATTGTGTCGGTCGTTAAATATTCAAAAGTCTTTCTTTTAATTTTACAGCAATTTAAATTGTATTAAATAAAATGAAGCATAGTAAAGTCAGTTGTTAATATACTAATAGCGTTTACATTGTAAATTTCAATTGAAGTGTAAAGTTAATTAGCAAATTATCTGACGTATTAAATATATAATTACTTACCACAGCAAAAAACTACCTGAATCAATAAAGCATCATGAAATGATCTCCAAATTATCCAAAATCCAACATCATTATATCTCATTATGTGTTTTGCCATGTTTATTTGATTCTTAACTTTTATGCCAGAATTTTAAGAATTTATGTTTTCCATCTCACAACCAGAAAAATCAGAATGGAAATATTGGTGATATTTACATCACAGTAAATACAATTACTATAAGAACGAACCGTGACCAAACTGCTAGGTTTCGCTGGATGGACGCATGCTTATGTCACAAAGAGTAACTTTTCCACATATCACACGTACTAATTAGTTCCTTTATCATCCAACTAATTAGAAACACATCTATTACCATTGAAAGCGTTCATCGTATGTTATTGTTATCTTGATGCTTTAAAAACATTCCAATTTAATCATCCATTGTATTAACTTTCTGCTACGTTTTGGATTTCTAGTCTACAGGAAGCATCTAACATCTAAGTGTTCCTACAAAACGACCAAATAGTATTTCATTATCAAAGAAATGTGCCGAGAAAACTGCATGCAAATCTAATGTTTGGAATCTACAATGCTTGCTAACATCTGCACAATTTATCAATACCTAACTAAATATTAAGCAATGTTTAACTTCATAAAACTTGTTTCCATCGGTAGCAAAAATTAATATTTAGACAATCAATCGTGCTGTACAACTTTTTGATTACTGAGTTCAATTGATGATTTCTAAACAACTTGCAATCCCGTCAGGCAGCTGCTATTGATGCAACCTTTTCCGTACGATTCCAAAATTAACTGCATTCAAAAGAACCATTTCTCGTGACTTCAACTTTCTTTTTTCCCAAAGATGTTTGAAAGAGGCCGTTAAAAACCCTGTTAAGTCTGGGGTTTATACCATTGATTAATCCACAGAGTTTGTAGTACCTATCATATCTGTATTCCAATGAAGATAAAAGCATAATCGATATCAATACTAGTCGACTATATATATGAAATGTTGACACTGGAATTCCTTGATTGGCTTTTTATGATATACTTAAGATGGGTCAATGAACATCAATTGAAAGTTACATCAAATAGAACCTAAACAAATAAATGTTCTTTGATTAATAAAGTATAGTTTTTGTACTACAAAAATGTTGGAGATTTACGACTGGTCAGATATTTCTACTATAATAATTTGTCTCTTGTATACTTTAAAGCGTAAGTTCATTGTTTTAACGTCTGTTATCTTAAGACATGCTCCAAGCATTACATAACTACATAATTGCTTTGCTTACATCTAAAACCAGGCACAATCGGTTTAACGATATTGATTTTGTTTCTTTTTTCAACATACATATTGTTTAATCTGTGTTGTATACAAGTTTATACCAATGACGTCATCATTGTAGTCTGGGGTGTTAATTATGCAGCCCACAATTTCCGTAAATTAATTCAAGGAATGGTTGTGCAGACAATAGACGAGAACGTTTATCATCTTAGTCTGGTATTTATGTAATGTCTAAATGAAGTAATGCATAATTACAATAACAGAATATATTGCAAAATGCGAAACTTATTCGCGAATAGAAAACCTAACATTTAAAGTAAACAATTTATCCGTAAGATTTGTACCTGTTAACATACATATGTCCAATAGAAACAGTAAATCAAGAACTACAGTTTTACCAAATATGTGGTTCGTGTTTTCGAATGTATCTTACTACACGTATTAGACCGTAATTTAAGACCGTCTTAGAACCTGTACGTATCACCCTTCCAAAGATGTGACAAGTCTGTAAGTGTTCTTCTAAGAATTTATACGTTTTAATAATCAGAGAATTTATAAACTAAACAAAATTTAAATAGGCTGCATTTTAGAAAAAGTAAACCAACGTTTTATAAACATATGTATCATATGTTAAATATCAAAATTGGAACAAGTTAAAACCTACAATGTCTCGTTTGTATGACTTTCAATGTGGTATAATTCGGAAAGATTATAAATTTGATCAAAACTAATTTGACTCAAACATGTTCTTTGTTTTGGTTCAAAGGTTCATTTTGTGCTGTAACCTTACTATTTTTATACACGTAAGATTAACATTCAGCTGATTACACAATTTATAATAATGTGTAAGAAGAGGAGTACAAATTACGAAAACGGGGTTTGTTAGAGGAGGTTAAAAACACGGTGTTATTAAAAAGTAAAAATGTACAAATTAAAACTAATAAAAATTATGAACATCATCATACCATCTTAGGAACCTAATTCGCTGCCTTAAAGGTAAGATACAAATTAGGATATGTTCTAAATTGCAACATTTTCGGTGGCACGACTTAGGACAAAGATGTTTGAAATTTGTACAGTGACAGCTATTATTACATATACAAAGAGGAGATAACCAAGTACAAATATGCTTTTTTTTCACCCTCATCAATGTTTCAACATGAAACAGGTTTTCGAAGTTTATTCATACGAACTTCCTCACCTCACCAAATTTTCTCCTGCTTTCTAGAAAATTTCTTTCAAATCTATAACCAGCAGCAAAGAAATTGACGTCTTGATATCACATATTATTATTATTATTAACCAGGTTTAAACTTGACCTCATTTAAAATTTACAAATACAAAAATGTACATGTCTCTCTGTATACAAAGGCAGTCTTTAACTGTTCAAGAATCTTTAAATTAAATAATCAATCGTTGGCTCGTTAGAGATAGTGTTTTACTGCCAGTGTCGTAGAAAATGATCCATTAACTAACGCTTTGGTGTATTAGACGAAGATAAAAGTATTGATAAGCTAGCTAATGCAATAAAATAGTTCCTGTCATTCAGCTGTATATTGACATAATCTGAACATAGAGCCATTTCTGTCGCATAATATTGAATTTCTTGTCATTTTCAATACTCGTTATACCATAACACAAGCTGCCTTTTGTCGTTTTATTTTATGACTGTTGTTATTCTGTTTTACTTCAGATTAAGCGAGAGGATGACATTGTTAAGTACCTATTAAATAAATGGAGCACGATGATGTTGGCGATTACATCAAATCCAATCACTTTATAATAATATAAGTCATTTGTCTTCATAAACCGTAATTTGAATGGTTTTCTATGTTCCATGTTTAAAATCAATTCTACTAGGACGATATTCTCTGAACAAATGAAATATTGTCCTGTAAGGAGATAAGGACTTTTAAATCAATTAAGTCTTTACTTCATCAATTGTCCACAACCGGATAAAACGTTGACACTACATTTAAACCTTTATACACCTTATCTTTGTGTGTTTGAATCTTCAATTTAGTGCAGGCGTTATCGCACGTAAAATGTAATCCATATGTGTTGCTTAACAACTAAAAATTGTCTCCTAACTTACTTTGTGTTGGTTTTTACAGTGTATGTAGAAATTACTAATATGTACATGTATCTAACATGTGTCAGACTTAACAATTTTTTTAACTACAACTATTATATAAAAAGTCATTTCGATGTTTCCTTTACGCCCAGCGAGCGGTATTGCAGTTATATTCAGGACGAGAACAAATAAACAAACAATAAATAAATCCAGGAAAGATGAACCAAAGGGCAAACATTTTGAATGCTACAGGAAAAATATCGGATATAGGTAAGAGCAGAAAAATAAACTTCTGTTACAACGAGCTTGCTCTTGTTCAAAATTGACTAACGGTCTTTAAACACCCTGTGGTCCACAGTCATACTTTTCGTATTATTACCTGACAACACTTCCAAAACCAGAGGGCATCACCTATCCGCCACCTGGGATGCGATGGGTAGCTCTGTGGGTTGATCACTGTAAACTCTCACAGTATGGTACTAGAGAGACTACTGTATATATTGTATAAATGAATTTTATAGTTTCGAGAAAAAATATACACAAATGTCACGTGGTTTGTACTCAAATTTGTTGAATTCAATTTTGCCTACATATTATACTGGGGTACCCCTTTTCCGGTGGTCAAAATGTTTTGCTCACAATAAAAATGATGCACATTTTTAACTGATGGTTGCGTTAATTATTGAAAAATATAAGATATTAAACTGAAAAATTATGCACATGTTGGGAACTTTAAGCAAATATAAATCTCAGTAATCATTGCTTTAATGTCGTAGGTCATTGACCTCCATTATTGTTGACGCGTCTCTTACTTCCGGTGTACAGTAAAAATATTGTATGGAAGCCAAGAACGGACAAATTATGACAAAAATAGCAATACGAAATAGAAAAAGGATACAAACAAATCAGAATTTACCGCAATTAACAAAAAAGTTGCTGGACATATACTATTTATTTCAACAAATTTCAATTCTGATACATTGTATATTGTTCCTGAAATAATAATACATGGTAATACAACAATAAAAACAGAAATTTTTTGAACAGTAGACTAGTCATCTTAGTGAAATTAATCAGTACAATGAGGACAAAGAAAACAATCCCCCCTTCTGATAACACGAGTTTCAGTACAAAATTCTAAGTGAGTCCAGTGACCACACTTGTCACATTTTGCCCATTTCAAGAATACAATTCCTAGCAATTTGTGGATTTCATCTGGTGATTTTTTGTTGCAGACACAGCATAAGTCATCATCATCATCATCATCATCATAATCAACAGTGAAATCACTCTCAGACTCTATAAGACTTATAGGGCCACCCTTGTTATTATTTAAGCCCGATGTTCCCAGTCCTGCTTCAATATCTTCGTTGGCTAATTTAAGTTTTTTTTCTTCCTTTATGTTTTTAGTTATTTGTGTGAGAGACCCTTTCCTTTTAGTTGCAGTTTTATTAACTTTTATTGGTGTTTTCTTTCTACTCTTCAAATGGTCAATGTTCTTTTTCTTTCCCAAATGACCAGTGAAAGTGAAGTGGCTTCTTTTCTTCTCGTGTTTTTCAACAGATACAATTGACCGCCCTTGCAGATAATCAATCACATTTTTCGGCTCAATTAAAGAGTTGTTTGAATTGTTGAGATTCATGATAGGCTCTGCAGTGTAAATCTGAATATTATCATTTGGATGGCTTGTAGGCGCGAAAAGCGGTAGAATGGTCGGCGTGTTGGATTCACTATCGATATCAAGTTGCGAGTTTATTGGCTGATTTTTAATTCCTTGCTCATCTGCTTTGTTGCCATCATCACTTTCCTCTAAATTATTGGAGGTACATGCATAAATGGTGGAAGGTGCCAATTCATTTGTGTCAACTGCTTTTGGATTAAAAGGATATATTCCACTTTTTTGGAAAGCTGATATCAAATTGATGGATGAAAGTCCTTTCTGGTATGCTGGACAAGACAATAGGCCTATGTTAAATTTTGTAATTTTACATCCAGGATTTTTGCGCATAAAGAGTTGTGCTTCTCTATTGTAACATGCTTTCAATGGTCCAAAACACCCAATATCTAAAGGCTGTAAGATATGGCTACAATGGGGAGGTAAAATAAACAAGATAATATTTTTGGATTCTGCCCATTCCTGTAAAGTTAAGCTGACATGCGACATGTGACCATCAAATAATATCAAAGTAGGGGGGCCATTGATGTCAAGAGGTACATACTTTAGAAAATGCCTTTCCAAGTAGTTTTTAAACACCTCACTGTTGGACCACCCAGTCTTAGAGCATTGTCCGTCTGAACCTGGTGTTGTCCCATCTAACAACACAGTTCTGTCAAATTTCACAATAGGAAAAATGTAATATGGAGGAACAGCATTGCCTATGGCATTTCCTGCACCAATTATAGTAACATTGGCTGATCTAGCTGAAGTGATGGACTGGGGTTTGACAATAACATCATGTACAATTTTATTTGGAGAACGTTCTGTTTGGAGTGCACTTTCATCTATGTTGTAAATCTTTTAAGGCTTGTCGTGTAAATTATATTTTGTCATAATTGTTCCAAGATCTTTGTAATAATTAGCAACTGTTTCCTTCGAAGCACAACGAGCTCTCTGCATTGACAATTTCTGTGGCTTACTTATTGTCAGTTCAGGCCATCTACTCATAAAGGAATAATACCATTTGTTGTTTAGGAGAGATTCCTCTGGTTTACTTTTCCCCATATACACTGCCAAGTCAGTTGCCAAGTATTTAACATCAATTCTTGAGTAGCCATAACCTATGTTTGCCATATGTTTAATGTGATCAACCATTTGTTTTTCTGTTGCCTCGTCAAACAAAAAATTGGAGCATCTGCCATCAACCGAAACCAATCCTAAGGTTCTATCTCGCAGAGTACTCTCTGGAATTCCAAAATTTTTGGCTGCTCTATAGACTGAAAGTCCATTTTGTACTGCTTGAAAGGCATTTTTTAAGACATCAGGATCATACTGTTTTTTCTTCATCTCAATAAATAAATACTTTATAGTTTGTTCCAATATTAATATATCCAAGTACAAATTTCAACCATTTTGGCCTTGATAGAATTCCTATTAATTTATAAAGTTTTTTTTTCATCCATCCCATAATTAAAAGCATAAAACGGCTACATAATAACTTGTTTTTCATAATTTTTATAAAAATTTCAAAAAATATTCATTTTTAGTAACTTTGCTTTCCATACTTTTATTTTGATCATCAAAACGTTTTACTTGATCACATGACTGTTGTTTAGGACGCCACAAGTATGGCAGACGATAATGTATCAACAAAATTGATTCGGAATATTGAGATTATTAAAACATATGCATTTACTTTTTATGTCATAAAAGGGAATGATGAATATAGACCAATTCACAAGAGTAAGTTTTTAGTACAAATTTACCTGTAATATCAGTTTCAGTATATTTTGTGTGGTTTGTTTACTTAGCAGACAGTCTCTTAATGCTGACCTTTGAACTCTATGCGTGAGCATTCGACCGCTTGCGTAAAAAACACGAATTTCCGAATACACCGGAAGCAGGATTACACCGGAAAGAGGAGACTAGACTATATAAGATTTGGATGATTTATGAAAAGAATATGCCATAACATTGATTCCATAAACATCCTGGTACTTTACTTGTTTTAATGTCAAATCTTAAAATTTTTAGAAATAAACAATTAAAATTTATGTTTCGTAATAAAAGCATAAAATTTGTGTTATTGTCAGTTATGTATCTCAACTTGCTGTTGGTGCTACAGCTGTACTTGTCTTAGGAATATGTTTACATTAAAGCATGTTTCATAGAATATTTGTTTTTATTTAAAATAGTCCACCCGTAATCTTTCCATCTACGTGTATTGTAGAAAATGTGGAGCTGTAGAAATTACAGTATTTAATCATTAATAAGACCGATATTAAATGTGGTAGATGTTACTCGGTATTTAAAAGATAGGAATGTAAGGAGTTAAAAAGGAATAAAAGAAGTGACCAATGGACAGACAAAGAGATTAAGATGTGACTAATTTGTGAAAATTTGATTCAGCTCGTCAAGCAAGTGAGATAAAGGAGATAAATGCCCAGACTAATTTACAGAAATGAACAAAAAGAGAAACTTTGAAGACGATTATGAAAATTTACCTCTCCTGCATACAGGAAAAAAAAATATTTGTGATCCTCAAAAACAATATGATTAATATAAAAACAACGACGTTTAAATAGGTACAAATAAAAAAAATCTATGCTGCATTAAATCGAGAAAAAATGTTATAAAGTAACACATCATTGCAGCAAAGATAAGAATTTGTATCGTTTAAATACTGTCAAAACTTAGACTGCATTAGGATGTTAATCCCTTTTACAATTATTATCCTACCCCCTTGAAGGATGGATTTGGTTCAAAACATGAAAATAACGTCCCCAATTTAACTTTTTGACTTAGTTTTATGAGATTGGAAAATAGCAATACATGTTTAAAGTGGACTTAATATGCATCAATTAACACCTATATGTGTGTCCTCTACTCCACATAAAGCATCACAGTTCCATGTAATATTGAATCACAACAACTTACTTCTGCCAATAAATCATAATTGCCAGGGAAAAGAGTAATATTTTTCAATGCGTTGTACTTTATCGTTTCTATGAGAAAGAATTTATTGTAAATATAGTGTGAAAATTTATCAGATATAATGTGATGTATAATTAATACATAAAATGGCATGTTACTATGTTGTTGTTTTTGATTTATACCATATGTATGAAAAACGTTTGCTACAATATTAATAATAATAATCGTCATTATGCAGAATAATAAACGTTAATGATTTCCATATGTTTACTGCATCTTCATGTCTTTAAAGATATTACATTAAGTGTACAGTCAGCTGTGTATATTTAAAAAAGAAAGAAAGAAAGAAAGAAAGAAAGAAAGATAGATAGATAGATAGATAGATAGATAGATAGATAGATAGATAGATAGATAGATAGATAGATAGATAGATAGATAGATAGATAGATAGATAGATAGATAGATAGATAGATAGATAGATATGGTGCCGCAAATTTTACCTACTATCTAATGTCTGGTGAAACCTAAAAAATTTTTAACATTCATATTTAGTGTTTAGAATGGTTAAAAATTATTCCTATGTTGTATTTCTACAGACATTTTATTTACATTTATTAAAATGTTTATTTTTCTCCAGATGTCATCGTGAAATAAAGAAGAAAACTTAAGTGAACTAAAATACCTGTACGCAATACTTGCTTATTGCTAATACCCCTCCCGCTCTTCCAAATGTCACAGAATGACATTGTCTGTCTTTTGATATAGTAAACCCCAAATATTATTCTGATCGAAATGTTTAATATCCGATGCCCAATGACATTATATGACAGATTCTGTGAAAGTGACATAAACGTCTATCCAGTGATGCATCCCACAAGTCCATGTTTTGCTTTTGGAAATTCCACTCCGATAAAAATGAAAATATCAGCTGCACAATGGTACTATGTGACAATAAGTCTGTAAACATTTTACATTTCATGCAGCGGTGTAGGGGAGGAACGAATAATAGATAGTGTAATTAACAAACAAACGGACAGTAGGAAGGACTGATGTAACATACTGTTTAGACGAGGGATATAATAAATAGAATAATTCACGCAAATGGTCATATAAGTGAACTATAATATGGACATGATATAAATCGACGACTGCTTTTTGCTAAGGTATGTTTTTATGGCCCCCGAAAATGTTTCTATACTATTGCTTGACATTGCAAGGCAACAACAAACGAGATTTTTTTTCAAATTAAATTTTAAAAAAACATTTAAAAGATCCATATTATTTGAGGAATAGCATCTATATAGTTGAGCTAAATTATTTACATCCGGCAGAAAGCCAGTTCACAGTATAATAAGTTGATGTTAATCTCAAGAGGTACTACGGATTCTTGTTCTTGACACAATGACATTAATGCATTGTTTAACTAACATCATTTCTGAAAGAAAGACTATTAAACTCTGGCATGCTGTCACAAATCCGAAGCTTATAGAAAATACATTTGCTATATTGTTAGAAAATCGCACAAAACAGCGCGACAAAACAGAAATAAATGTTGACAGGTCGGGCCCAAGAACTCAATCACATCACATTAGATTTCTTATAAATTTCCATTTGCTGTGAATTGCACCTGCATAGCTTTTTGTGGAGATATTCCTGAGCAGAATAAAGCGCCTATTGTTTGATATTAAAGTTTGTTAGTTCATTATTGGCATTATTAAAACGAATACACAAACATGAGAATTGCTTTTAACACAGTTATAAATTTCATTCCTCATCAATGCAAAGTTAGGTCTGAAAATTTTTTAAATTTTTAAACACATGTACTGAAGACAATTCATTAAAAATACTTCCAATGCATTTATCCTAAACACACTTAAATTATTTACCAAAATATACATACATTTTATATTTTCTTGAAGCATTCAAACATGTAATGGTATACTAGTAATATGTTTGTTTAAAGACATTATATATAATGGGATGGCTATGTTTACATCAGTTTAAATTGTTTTTTTTTCGAATTGGTTGAATTAAGTCCGCAGTAATTTAAAATTCATAGTCGGCAAGATAATTCAGGTTATTTATTTGTTATTTTTTAGCAATCTGATTTGAAATTTAAAATGTTGATCTTGAATTTTATGGTCTGATAATTTACATTTTCGATTGGCTGTTTTTGAGTTTAGAGTTACTGAAACTTACCTCCTTCTTACTTTTTCACAGATCTATATGTGCATGATATTAAAACATTCGTAACATGTCATCGCTATATGAGAACAGATTTATAATTAGATTATAACGAAGTTTTCTACATGCCTCAGCCTGAGGTGCTATCTGCCATGTAGACAAGGCTAAGTATGTAATTATATTTGAAAACTAATTTATAGTTTAGTTTGTTTTGGTGGTATTTTTTTTTTCTGTTTATCTATATAATACGATATCAAATGTATGAAATTGGAAATAAATTGCATTGATTGACAGTACTTTGAATATTCGCATAGATTAATATTAAAGAAACATAAATTGTTTAATTTATTTTGGCTTCACAATAACAGTTTTATTACATAAACTAATCCTGTATGTATAGCGATGGTTGGAACTGGTTTAGTACTTTGTGATCTCTACCGTGCGATCAATATAAAATAATCACCTCAATAGGGAAAACAATTCTTAATTCATTTTCTATAATTACAAGAATAATAGAAACTGCTTGAAACAACCGGGATGAGCGCCGAGATACAAGTCATATTGTCAAGAAGTCTTAACGTCAAATAATATGCTTCAGGAGTTTTAGAAAGAATCAGAGAAAAAACAATCATGTGTTATTTTGGAGCAAATCCACTTTTAATTACAAATCAATTGCCGTGCAATTTTAGCAACAATGACACTTGGTTGTTATCCAAATAATTATTTTTAACACTGTTGGGCAATTTTTTCCATCAACTGGATCTTCCATATACTGAAGTTATATGATAGATTGAATAAGTTAATTAAATGGTCCGTTGACGTAGATACTGAAAATCCATAAAAAAACTTCACATTATAGATTAAGTTTTTCTTCGATCTATTGGTTATTGCATTAAATTAAATTGTCGCAATGTGCCCCGAAAGAATTAAATTGAAAAAAAAAACTTATCATGACCGTAGTCAATACAGTTTGCTTAAGTGATCGATTGATTGATGTGAGCAATCAAATACTATTGTCACCAATCAGGACGAATACACATGAAAAATAACCGCATTGTAGGCATCAAGTGTAGGAATAGAAAACTCTGGTAATATACCGATTTTATTATACATAAAGAGTAAGATTAGTTAGCCTTCCTACAATTTACTTACGATATAATTGATGTCGCCATACCATGTAACCTTAGCACCAGTCAACAATGTTATTTTTGACTGATTGATTGAATGGTCAAGTATAGCAAACGGTATTTCAGCTATATGCAGGACAATACAGTAAATCAATTAAGAAAATTAGATAGGACAATGCGGACGCAATTTAAGTTACCTGTCACCAAAAGTTTACGGAGGAAACGCAGAATAAGACCTGATGACGCGGCTAAAATGAGCTTGCATTTTTTTCAAAATCTGCAATTTACGATATATCGTGCAAAGAACACTCCAAAAACTATACTGGGAGGCCAGGCTAATAATATAGCGTAATATAACAACCCCCTCTGAGCTAGACGTTACCATGATACGGGCTGTGACATGGAAATCGTCACACCATACCAGATCTGTGCTATTTAGCCATCAGCCAATTACTGTTTTATGGACAGAGTCAGATCATTTAGAGTTGAAATCGACAAACTATTGTACAATAGAGAGGATCACATCAATAAGTCCTCCTTCAAGCAACTAGTGCACAATGTCATGGATGAAATCAGTAACCATTACCAATGGGTAACTACGTTATATTGCATGTGTCAGATCATTCAGTCTTGTCATCGGTCACCTGTGTATAAAGTAAAACGTCAGCTCATTTAGCTTATCATAGTACACCTACGCTGTTCATAGTCATCGTTCGTCACTTAGTGATTTTTTTCTCTATTGTAGAACAAGTTCTATAATACGACCTATCGAAACTTTCCTTCTTGTGACCGCTCATGTACATAATATGACGTACATAGAATCCTGCATCTCTGAGGCCCAGGATGGCTGTGGCACGCAAACATTGGCAGTGAACAGTTTGGAGTACCATGAATTTATTGAAATGTCACCCATGAACCGAGAGAATTCATGTTCTGGTGATTCATAGTATCTTTGAAACATTGATATAACAGTGATAAAGCTGTCAGATCAGTTTTATGATCAGTGTCTTCAAATCCTTTACTGAACATTTCTCAAAGCCAGGGTAAGCATACATCCTGTTGTCAGAAGAAGGTTCAATAGTGTCTAGCCCACCTCTGCATAGAATTTTGACAGATTGTCACTAAGAGTTTAAGGAGATATTGTTTTAAAATGTACTGTTCCCCTAGAACTTTGTTTAACTGGTGATTAGTACAACTGTCAGAAATTCTTCAGCTATATCGTGGTGTCCAGTTTGTATAAAAAAGGAAGCCAGAGAAAACCCCAACCTTTGGTTGTGTATATAAAACAAATTGGTACATTTGTTCATTTAATTAGCTATAGCTATATAAAAAAAGAAATGAAAATAATAGGAATGTTTTATGACAGGAGTGAGGATAACAAATTTATAGTGTGATATTAATTAAAAATATATGCAATTGTTGGACTTTAAAATTCAGAGAGCTCAGAAGTACAATACTCAATACTTTTCTGAGAGGTCCCAAGTTCGATTCCTAGTCTGAATTGTTTTGGTTTAATGTCACAGTTTCATGGCACAAACAAGTTTAAAAAGTTCATTTATTTTTTAATATGCAGAAATGTCTGAAAGTTTTCAAGATTTTTTAAGAATAGAATTATTGATTTAGGATCTGTCATAAATGTTTATATGTATAGTCCACAAAACTGTACCTTAAAAGGTTTATGGCCTATTTTGTGTTTCTTTTTGTGGAATCTGATTGGCGACAATCTTTAAGACTCTGTAGCTTCTCACCACTGAATCGTTTAGGATTTGTGGCCACATCTGCTGGGTGGTGATCTTGAGTCTCAGGCTGTTCAGTTTCAGCTTTTGTACCTCTGGATGTGGTATCTTGTGCAATAGCATGGATTTCAACTTCCTCAAGCTCGATTTAATTGGTAAAAATATGTTCCACGAAAACCATACTTTCCTCGTCCATGTTATATAAAAGTTCAAAATTGGACTCGGTCTCGATATCATCTTTAATATGTTATTAAACAAGCAGATGACACAAGAATATGTGGCCAAAATTTTATTTCGTATTTGATGATAAAGCCTTATTCTTTAAATTTTTGGGGGGTTTATTTACACGATTTAATTCATTAGCTCATATATTTATGGATATATTGTTGTTTTAAGTTTACAACTATTTGTTTACGTAGCTACCGAACCGGAAACATTGTCGTTTTAACCTTACAAAATTACACACCATCTGTGACATATTGTGACGTCGTTAAAATTGATAAATAAATAGTCCCAAAGGGGCGTGTTTCTATTACAATGATTTTTTTCCATGCTTGGATAGAAAATATTTTCTAGCCAATTAAAAAAAATCAATATTCTTGTACAAATTTATTTATTTCCTGTTATATGGATCAATTTATTAGAAATGTACTACAAACCGAATTCCAAACTACAAAATATTATCAGTTATGAATTACAAAGGAACTGATATTTCCATCACATGAACTTAATTCGATTATGACATATGTTCATTTAATAAATTCGCTAACTAATATATTCAAGATGTCTTTTGATAATGTTATGTTTTAAATGAACTGCTTCATAAATATGAAATGTTCATTAATTACATAAATAGGAAATATCAAATCATTTAACAAGGCTGTTGTATAATATGATGATGACTTTTTCAGACTTGCCCTTTTGTTACAATGTAAATGTTTAATTCAACTGTAAAGTTTAGGTTTATGATGACATACAACATTAGGTGCTTTACAAGTTCATTATAATATATTGGTGTGAAAAGGTCAACAAAATTGAAGAAGCGCATATGCATCGTTTAGTTCTCTTGAGAAAGTAGAACATTATATATTCCATAAAATATACATAAATACAATTGTTTCTAGGGATTTTCAGTGCTATGCTATTCTGAATCAAGTAGGTACTAACCTTTAGAAAGTAATATTGCATCTTTATAATGATTTAAATGATTTTGTAATTTCTGTTTTATAT
The DNA here is from genome assembly GCA_944474755.1 of Limnoperna fortunei. Taxonomy (NCBI): domain Eukaryota; kingdom Metazoa; phylum Mollusca; class Bivalvia; order Mytilida; family Modiolidae; genus Limnoperna; species Limnoperna fortunei. The sequence goes on from OX104116.1 coordinate 47,364,901, forward strand.
CACCAGTATAACAACTTTATTATAGGGTTATACATGAATTATGAATATTTTTACAATAATATTGTCTTTAACATGTCATATGCGAAAATATGTCCCAAGGTTAGAAGGCAGAAGGCATAATGCACCACCCGAAGGGGAGAGCATTATGCCTTCTATTCTTGGAACATATTTTCGCATAGGACATGACAAAGACAAATATTTTGTTAATATTACTATGAATGTTAAATTATTTCCAACATCGTTATAAGATCAAATCAAGCTATTTCATATGCTATCAAAGTGCATCCAAAATTAAACACATTTAATAAACAAATAACAATTTATTTTAACAAGACTATTGCCAAACCTACATGTTGACATATTCTTTGGCACACGATATACAGTAAATCAAAACTTGAATAAGATAATATTTTCTCATTGTATAAAGCGCACAACTGATGTGCATACAATTAGTCACACGAGCCATGACGTAATTGTGAAGCCTCACCCAATAGCCCCACTTACATGCATATGGCATGTAATATGCCATGTACATGTATCATTCCTATGCATAATACTACCAAGCTATATGTTCTTTGTTCAAATATGCCACTATAATAGAACTCCAATTATAATGACAGATTTTTTTACATGAATAGTAGTTATGACATACAATACACTATATTCCATGTTATATCGAATCGAGATTCTGCTAGTGATTTTTAAATATTCTTAAGTTAATCTTTCCTTTTATAGAAAAAAATAAACAATTATTTTGTCTGTCGATGACATGCAGATTAAAACTTGGATTACATACAGAAAAAATATTCTTTCTGCAATCAATACAATAAAACTGCAACATGGTATCGTGCGAATAACACTTCTTCGAGTTGTGTCGATTTAGGGATCATTATAGCCGAGTAATGAACACTAATTAGAGCATGCTTTCGTAAAAGAAATGACAATAATTTTATACAGTGGGGTACACATGGTTGCTTTAGCTTAATTCATTGATTGATTGGATGTTTGCTTTACGTCAAGCAAGCAGTATTTCAGGGAGAGAACAGGTTAAACAAGTGTGGACTGTGAGCACGCTCACAGAGGGATACCCCCCGCTTCGCTTCAAGTCCAATTATCTTCCCTGAATAATATTCGACAGCGACGAAAATTCTACACATCTGAACATCTACATATGATGTACTTCCTTCATGTAAAGTTTCATCAAAATCTGTCAAGCGGTTTAGGAGGAGTTGCACTAACGAGGTCCCGCACTGAATACTATATTTAAAAAGTCCAAGTCCAATATTCGACAGCGACGAAAATTCTTCATGCACATTTACATATGATGTACTTCCTTCATGTAAAGTTTCATCAAAATTTGTCAATCGGTTTAGGAGGAGTTGCGCTTACGAGGTCCCGCACTGAATACTATATTTAAAAAATCCAAGTTCAATTATCTCCCCTGAATAATATCCGACAGCGACGAAAATTCTTCATGCACATCTACATATGATGTACTTCCTTCTTGTAAAGTTTCATCAAAATCTGTCAAGCGGTTTAGGAGGAGAAGCGCTTACAAGCGCTTTGGACAGACAGACAGGGTGATTCCTATATAGCCCCCAAACTAGTTTGCGGGGGGTATAAAAAACAATACATCAACGAAAATTGGGTTGGATGGGACATAGAGAACACAACTTCAACTGCCACTGGAAAAGTATGGAGTGTTGCGTAGATGGTAGGTTGTAGTCTTTTGTAGCGGCTACCATAAGCCTACTCTTTTTCGAAATCTGTAAAGCGGTCGATATCGTGCAAGAAGCGTGGTAGTCTCCAAACACGTCCTCTGCCAGGCTTTCTGCAGTATGATCTCCAACGAAAGTGTCTTCCCTATGCTACACGTGGGGACGCGCGTGGCTGCTATGTGAGTCGAACACTGAGACTCCTCCCAGTATGGTCCCAGACAGTCCGATTTGTGGTGACATCGAATTATCTCCCTTCAAAATATTCATGAGATGCAGTCACTTGGAAAGACAGCCATTTTCGTATTGACGCGAAGTTTTTGACTGGACTTGAAACATGTACACAGCTAATACAGTTCAACTCAAGAATACACAATACTATGATCTTCTGAGACGCGAATGCTTCCTCCGTCGAGCAATGACAGCAGAAAGTTACAGTCCATCTAAAAAAAGTAGCTATAGACATTTTTCCATCGTCAAGGAACAACTTTAGAAAATGTTGGCAGACCTTTGAAAATTTTTAAAACACTGTTCCCGATGTAGTCACAAATCGGATCTTTTATGGGACAAAGGTAATTATATATAGATTTGATTTAAGTTTGTTTGAAGTAATTTTAACGTGGTGCAAAAAATCGCAGCACTTAAATGTGTCCGTTGTCAAGTAATTAAGGGAGACAAGTCTAAAAGTAAGGTTCACGTCCGGTAATTGATTGTGGTATGGCAGGCCGTGTAGGCTAAAAATGTTGTGTAAAAAAATCCTATTTAGGCTATTACTGATAACTTTAAAATACTTTGCATTCCCAAATTATTTTCAGATTCTTAAATTGTCCTTTACTGTTTTTTTCCTTTTTGAAAATCTATTTTTTTTTGTAGTGATGCTCTGAATGTAGGTAACCTGCAATTGTATCAAGGTCTGGAGATGAATTATACTAGAAGGCGTCATCATGCGCAAGCCTAACTAGCCATGGTTGTATAGAAACCACTTGTACCACCTCTTTCAATCATCTTAAAATACTTTACTGACGTATTGAATGTGCTTGAGAATGCATACTCATGAGACGGTCTTACGCAGGAAAAAGATTGTGCTTTCCAAAATTAACTAGACAAAGTTGATCTAGCGATCACTGATACCCCCGCTTTTGTGAAAATTTCTAACGTTTTTCGTGGACTGTGACCATGAAATTTGATGGATTTCCACCAAAATCAATAGGCTTCTTACCAACAAAATATATAACAATATTTTAGAGTTTCATTAAAATCGGATGCAAACTTTTTGAGTTATTGTCTGGAAACAACTCTTTTGTAAAAATTTCTAACGTTTTTCGTGGACTGTGACCTTGAAATTTGACGGAATTCCCCCAAAATCGATAGGCTTCTTACCAACTTGATATATAACAATATCCCAAAGTTTCATTCAAATTGGATGTAAACTTTTTGAATTATCATCCGGAAACCAAATGTGGACGGACGGACGGACGGACGGACGGACAGACGGACGGACGGACGGACATGAGGACCACTATATACCCCCGACTCTGTCGAGCGGGGGTATAAAAATGTGAACAGTTTTGCAAAGTTCTTAATAAACTTTCTTCTTAAATGTGTGTTAAGTTATTTCTCCAACCTGACATTAATGTGCCATTGTCTTAGAGTATTGTTCATTGGCCTGGTTGTTTTATGGTTTGATGAAAAACCCATAGGTTTTAGAACCCCCAGTTTATAACGATGTATTTAATATTTGAATCAATTGACTATGTTTAAAATTCACTTCGTGTGCTTTTGTTTAAAAAATCTACTTGGAAACCCTTTTTGCCAACTTTAAGCAAAGTTGGTCTGAATTATCCTTATCTTATGGTGTCTATTATAAAGTCAGATAATTTTTTGTAGCCACCAAACAACCAAATGTCAATGACTGAAAATAGAAAATAAAATATAAAATGCAAGTAATTGTTTCATTTTTTTACAATCTTGATAGATAAAATCTGAAAAAAGTGCATGCACAAAATAATCGGATCAAATTTATTCAAGTAGAGCATAATTGTTAGATGTAAGTTTTAGAATACTTACCTAGTGGGAAAGTTTTGATAATACTCCATGGACATATACATGTGGAAGATTCATGATGCAGATTTTGCAATGTTATTTTGGACTCCCCCCCCCCAACCCCCGCCATAACCATGCAGATTCGGAATTTCAGCAATGTTAAATGTCACGATTTCAAAAAACCCTCCTTGAACAAATATTGTATGCACAAATTACATTTATATGTGTTTGTTGGACGTTTTTTTCTGGTTTGTTTTACGAAGTGGGAGGGGGGGTGGTTGGTCTATTTTTACTGTCGTTATAATCCAAAGTTAGTTTTGTGATTTGGTCGGATTAACGCCAAAAAAAGCGATTATTCGTCCTAGGGTTCATATTTATTAAAAATATACAGCAAGGAGAGCAAATCACTTACGTCAGTGTGAATTGAATTTCTTTCTTAAAATTTAGATCATTTTGAAAGATTTTGTCTTGCGCACTTGCGACTTGTTAAGTCCGTGAAATGTTTTGCACATAAGATGTTTGTCTTCTAGTGTGAATTTTTCTGCCTTGGTGACCCCACGTGAACGTAAAAATGTAGCATTTGCATGAAAATAAGTAGTCCGAGAACCCTCTGCCATCCAACGCTCTTATAAACGCTTTTTTTGCTCATGCTAATACAGTTCAACTAAACTAAAAAATAAGTACAAGTCATACAAGGATCGCTGTTTTGTGCCATTTATGCGAACAATTATTTTATCGAACTATTTGAAGAATTTAAAAAAAAATTAAATAATACACTTTCTACCAACATAATATTAGCTATATACACAAGACATTGTTTTTAATAAGTCTTAATTTGACGCATTTAAGATACGTACAAGACACGGCAGATTAAAAATGTTATAAAAACGTTCAATGAAATGTACGGTTGTTATAGAAATTAAACTGCTAAAATATTTTCAACACAATCATTGTGTAATAGAAACCAGTTTAGATCGAAAAAGAGGGAACGATCCGTGGCCTGAAGTAAATTGCTGATATTTCCATACATTTTAGTGATAGAAAACTGGAGCGAATAAGCGTACCCTCGCACAGAATGTGACGAATGCTACTGTGTTTTGCGAAAAAAACCGCTTATTTTTATGTGTTACTTCATTTAAAAAAAATGATATTATTGTCATTATTTTTACTCTATTTATTTTCAAATTTAAACACCTTTAAAATAAAATGTACCGGACTAAAACGAGACTTTGTATATAACCCGATGGCAAACAGAGGTATTAAATATCCGTTGTTCTTGTAACTTTGCAAAGTTGTCTTTAATTTTAAAACGAATAGATAGTAAACGAAAACTTTTGTCAGTCAATGTGCTAAATAACTTTTAATTTGCATGGCAACCGAATAAACATGGGTACATAACTTTTGTACCTTGTATAATAGAGAGCTCCGATTTTATTGTTATAGTTTCACCGGAAATCTGACTGCAGACTTTCGCTCATGGTAGTATAGATACATACCAACTAATGCATTTAAACAGTTAGCAGTAAACTTTTGACATTACTTTTATTCATTTAAATGTTCCTTTATTTTAATTATCCGTGTTGTATTGTCATGAATGGAACTATAGTGAATAATGATCATTACCTCCAATTAACTCTCTAAAGGTTTACAATACCAGTTTACTTCGCAATAAAATATCTTGCGGTTTTGAAATTCCTTATGGCAGACAATTTGACAATAAACTCTGAAACTGCGCTGCAGCTGAAAGACGTTTTAGCCTTAAGTGATAACAGATTCTAGTATAGACGTCCGAATTCTAAAATATTTGATGTATTTGTAACATGATAGAAATGAGGTACTTTTTCGTTCTTGGTTACCTGCAGTTGTGTTCACATGATTTTATTTGTTTTTTCTATACGTTATACTCTAAATCTACGGAATTTTTAAAATCTGTCAGAAATACGGACTTAATTTATTAAGAGTCCTTAACAGGACTGTAACAAAAACACAACTTATATATTTAATCAAGTAGAATGACATTGAACTAGTCTCTTTTCTTACAAAGGTTGACAGATACTTTGTTATTTCTTTGTTTTTGCAAACAATTTTTCCGGGCGTCAATATGAGTGTTGTATTGTATTCAAATGCAGTTTAAATTGAATGTCGTGTAACAACTGTAAAATTTTAACAAACAAAAAAAAATGGTCGAAACGGCAAATGGTTTTCTCTTAAGGTATCCGACCCTTAATTGAAGTCACCGTTTAATTTTATTTTTCGACCAAGAAATACAGCTTTATTAAATCAATTTATTGCTAATTAATGTTACAAATTAAACATATCGTTTTACATTGAGTCAGTGTTAACAGATTTGACTTAAAAAGTTAGTTACTCAAATAGTATTTCCGATGTTTGCGTAACATTACATAGTCTGCTAAATTGAAAAACAATCCGGGACCCCAAATATGATCAAGTTGTCAAGTGTGGTCCGGATACCTTGATTTGACATGTTTTGATGATGTGTTGTTTTGAACAATGGAGTTACAAAAATCAGATTAGGACTAGTTTGACTTGTTCATGTTATTATAATTTTAACGATTTTTTTATGTCTGAAAAATCTAGAAGCTATGTTGCCTTTTTATACCACTGTCTCCTTAGTTATCGATTACGTAAATCTTATCTATGAAACAATTTTTGTTTTAATGGAGTTTAATGCAACTTCAGGAATTTGTAGATATATCTTGGTGTTTAGACTTTATCGGAAAGAAAGACGAAGGGCCTGATAAAATCCCTGACCTATGACAGGAAAATTGTCAATCCAAGCTTAGCACAATTTGTCAGAATATAGAGTCAGGAACTCGCAATCGCAGTGTTAAATGCCTGAAATCAACTACCTTATCCACTCGGCCATTAGTGCCCCCGCTACGAAACATTGATATTTAGTTTCGTCATGTTTCAATAGACAAGTAACAGATCTTATTAAGGGAAATGTATTGAACATTAATAATAACATTAATTACCAATACAGAAGTGTTCTGTTAAATAAAGGTAGATTGGTCAATAAACTGCAACTCTTCTCTTCCATGTAACCAAATGTTTAGTTTGGGTAAATATTACATTATATTTCTCCAGGGTAACCTCTTACCAAAGCAGATTAGTGAAGATTATTGCAAGTTAAAAAAGACGCCTTTATTCAAATCAATTGACGTACTGTGTTTACATAATTACAGTTAGTCCGTCACTTACGATTCTAGTAAAACATAAACTTTGATTTAATATTGTAATAATAAACCTCTTTGTGTGTTGACAATTAAAATTACAGATTGTAACTTTTATTACGCACAGTGCATGATAATTACTTGATAAGTGTATAAACAATCAATTTATATAAGTTTTTTGTAGCAACTTCCCATTGCTCGACCCACAGACCAGCTCAGAACGTCCCCGGGTGGCGGATAGGGGAGAACCTCTCTTTTGGGTTGGCAGGTCATAATACGAAAAACCTGGCCGCGGACCGTAGTGGGTGACGTATTTGTAGAGTGCCACGCATTGTCCGATAAAGACAAGAAGTGTACTATTTGTATACTTTGAAATAAAAACCATATATGCAAATTACTAAAGTGGTTAAATTATAATCTATTAGATACGTGCCGAATAATATGCGCACTATGTTCCCACAATTTTACTGAACTAACAAGTTATATGAAATAAAAAAAAAATCTTTACATTTGACCAACAATTAATAAACATTTTGTGCATAGGGTTTCATAAATTCATAAATGTATTTATTTTTACGGTTAATACTTACTAAACCAGATTTATTTGAAAAGACTGCCATCGGATATTTCATTCCTTTGTATTTGATTACGGTTATTTATTTAATTCCACATATATCCGGTCACATATTATTTACGTAAAAGCTTTACATAAAATAAAATGGACTATCTTGTATATTTGAATAACCTGATTGAATCTATGTCCTGTAAAACCAGCTAACTAATTAACTTATCGACAGGTGATTTCAAATTACTTAAAGATCTGCGTGGACACAGTTTCATCTCATTGTTAAAGAAAAAAATTCAATTATTTCTAACAAATTGACGGATGTCAATCAAGAGATGCCAAATGAAACCTTATATACTAATAATCGTGTACTTATGGCTTTCTTATTTTCTGAATATGGTGTTTGATATTTCGGAAAATTCAATTCCAATTCAGGAACTGCTTTTGTTTATATGTTTCGCTGAAAGTTAGTCCGTAAAAACTGTTTCAGTTCTCAATTGCATCAAACTTAATTTGGGCATATCCGTTTCACAGGTGCGTTTGCAACCAGTCGTATTCGGATAATAGGAGACACATTACGTTAAAGTTTGCTTCTGAAAACACTTAACTATACAATCTGAGCGGTGTCAAGTGCAAGATGTTACTTTATAACAGTAGAAAACCCTATTTAGAATTAGTTATTTTTAATTATCACATTTGAAGAGGATGCGATATTATTACTACCGAGATTTTGTAATTCCAATAATTCAAAAGACGTTTTTCTAACATTTAAAATTGACGTTTGTATTGAAAAACCATACTTATCTTTAGCCAAATTTGTTTGTCCGAAAAAATGCATAGTATAACAATTTTTTTTCGACTTGGAGAAACATATGCCATCTCGATTTTGATCAACACAAATGTGTATTTGTAAATGGGATTTTAAGCTATTTAGAGGGAGTTTTGGTTTGGTTAAATGTACATCATGACGTCTTTGTGGAATGTTTTCTGTTTATTTTGCATGGTTGGTAGTTTGTCACTGTTCTTTTGATTTTTGTATAAGTGCTGGTTTTTTAATATTCATTTATCATGGTTTTTACACTGTCTTGTTACTTTTTTTCTTATACATGTTTGCATGCAAAAATGGTTTTAAGTAAGCCTCAAAATTACAGTAACAAAATGATAGTAATTTTTGGCTTCCCGTTCCTCGATAGCAACATTCCAGCAGCTCAGTTGTATAGTGTATACATAACTTAAACGTTATACTAGATCCTGAGATCGATATTTCGATTTTCTAGACCGGTCACTGTTGTTGACTACTACAAGCAAGAGTTGTTGTAACTAGGTTGATAATACGATCGGACATTTTCTTTTCGTCACAGATAGTCTTTCCTATTCCCGTATTTGACTTTTTCCTAGTCATGACAATGAGTAACTCGACGGAGTCTTATACGAGGCAAGCACTGCTTATTCGTCCGGAGCACCTGGGCGCATCCATGGATTCAATTGGATTAATGGTACATCACTTTCTGGTTTTGTGTTTTCTAGTTTTGGTGTTGTATATGTTTGTCTAAACCTGGATTTGTAATTGTCCCATGACAATTGTTGTTCGATCGGTTTCCTTGCTAATTTTTTTGTATTGGCACAAATTTGAGACATGAAAGTTGTTACATACAATCTCTAATAATAATCGCATGTTTACACTTCGTTATCTGTTTGATCTTTATAGATACAATAAGAATAAGGAAAAAATAGCGCCTGTTTGAGAAATGATTTACACAGCGTTTGATGCACATAATAACTACAAATATTAATCAGTAAATTTACATCTCATATATTTAATAATCATAAACCTTCAGTTAATCTCTTTTTAATGAAACATTTTGATCAAACGTTATTCTAGGTTGTTTGCATTTGTTTTAGTGCAGATGTCTGATAACATTCAACTGATAGAATCGATAACATAGTTTCAAACTTTTGCAAATGTTTCTTTGATTTAAGTTTAATGCATATATAACAGTTCGAGTAGCATCAGTTGAATATACCGTATATGGTTTTGCTGCTGTAGTGAAAAACAAAAGAATGAAAAACATCCCTAGATTGCTAATGTTCTAATCCTACAAAACTCTTGTTTTAAAGAGACATAATAGCGATAATATCACTTGCTATTATAATTCAACATTAGATCATGGTAATATTTTCCCTAAAGGGAATAGAAAATAGATTTTATGAATTGTTGCTCTCAAGAGTCTTGAAATAAATCATTCATTTATTGTACTACATGATATTTTGGGTTATAAAATGTCATTGTTTCTTTGATACATTTTAAAATTTACGATAAAAAGGCCAGATAGGCTTTTGATAGCATTTATTGCTAAACTGACAAGGCGTGAAATAAAATCATGTCAGTATAGACCCTAAAGGGATAAAAGCTCAAAAAGTATTTAATGATTCCAGAACATATATCTTCACAAAACGGAATCATTTTTTTGTATTTTAGCAGAATAATTTTGTTTTCAGATTTTAGTATATACGTTGTATGTAGGCCTTACAGACTCGTTAATATACAAGCATTTGTTTAGTGGTTATAGAGTGTCCGTTTGTTTTTATATGCAATTTCATATGTACAATAAAAATGGTCATACTATGATTTTGGTAACATTTATTGTCCAAAAGATAAGGCATGAAATACAATTATAACGTCAAGTAGACCCGAAAGGAATTAAATCTCAAATCAGTATTTAACGATTCCAGAACAGATATCTCAAAACGGAATCACTTTAATGTATTCGCGTGAAATAATCTGGTTTTCTGAGTTTTAGTAAATACGTTCTACGAAAGCCTATTTTACTCACAAATAAACAAAACTTTTCTTTTGGACTGCATATTTGTCAATTAAGACACTATGCTAAAGGCAGGTAAAAATCTACTAGGCAGCTAGACATTTTGTATAAGTTTATCGGATACCTTATCATAAAATAGACTAGCCCTTATTTTACTACATAGCAATATTACTGCACAGAAACAGACGGACTTTTGTTGAGGTCGTCTAGCTTGACAAAAACCCTTGAATCTCCTTATTCAATTATCTCGTTTACTAAATGAATTTTCTTTTTTATTCTAGCTATCAATTGCTCGTAGAATACTCAAACCTGTGTTGAAGAATCAAGTTCTGGGTAGGTAAACGTAACGATGCACTCATTTGTTATCAGCTGCAATATCTGCAAAGCGTTTGTCACCTTCAAATATTGCCAATACACCAATAATACCTTATGTTCGTCTGACAAGTAAAAATTTAATATATGTAAAATTTAATTGCTTTTCAGGGTCATTTACAGAATTCATTGAATTAATTAATCAGTCAAATAATTTTGATAATTAAAATGACAGCAAAAAATATTAAACCTATTTGACCTTAAGTTTGCTGCATCCATTATCACTAGAAGCACAATCATATGATACACAGAGACGTTAACTATATATCTACTGTCTGGAGCAACCTACAGCTCATTGTGAACAGCTGAAACTGTATGGGTGTATGTCATAAAGAATTCTTTTAGAAATTTGTCAAAATAAATGGCACAGATGAAAAGTAAGTGCATTTTACACAAAAACACATTGATTTGATACTTCTGTATCACCTTTTGAACTTCCCTAGTGATCAATTACAACTGGTAGCAAATCGAATCTCATTTGATCAAAATCAAATGCAGGGTGGGTTAAGCGAGACAAACACATATGTAATTAATTTCTTATGTGCTTTTCTTCAAATACATTTTAAATTAATTCTGTATGTTAAATAATACATAAGTAACGTTTGACTATTTGCTAGAACGACAGAAATTATAATTCATTCATTTATTACTTAAACCTGTGTTATACTGTCTATACCCCCACAACGATCCACATTAAATAATCATTGAATAAATGCCAGTCCGTTTCTTTAACACTACTAACTTACTATGAACTGTTTCTTTACTCGTTTTCCATTACCCTACTTCATTTTTTACTAGGAGTACTAATTACAATTCTTTATTGTTACATTTATTTACTTTTATTCTGCTCCTTTTGTGCAGGATTTTTTTCTTAATTTTTTTATGCTTGCTTATGTTTCTTAATTAAATATGTAGCTTTGTTATGCAACTTTTCAGTCCACAAATTTTTTGTCTCTACTATGACTAAACTAGTATAAACTTGTTGCATATCCTGTATTATTCTCAAGTTTTCTTCAACGTGTAATTCAGGCTCTTTTGAGGTTCTCAGGTACGTTTGGTATATCCGATGATATTCTGTGTTAAAAAAATAAGGTTTGCCTTATTAAATTATTTCTTCGAACTTTGTTAAGAGTTTTAAATTTCTGATAATTTTGCCCATTTTGAGATTTTTTTTCTAAATGTTAAGTACTATAAAATAAAGATCGAGTTCAATTTTCAACTTGAAAAATCGTCGACAGATTTTGCTAAAACATTGCACATCTACATGTATTAAGTACTATAAAATTAAGATAGTATTCAATTTTCAGCACAATTCCTTTTGTTGTGTTAAGTAAGTCCAAACAAGTTTTTTTTTTAAATGGCTCTTTAAAAAGATTACATTAAAGACAGATTTTGTTAAAACTTTGCACAGCTGTTAAGTACTTTAATTACCGGTCAAGTTGAATTTTCAGCACAATCTCATTGGTAGTTTTTAATTGTGCCAACGTGAAATTATTTTATAGGTCCAAGTGCAAAGTAAACTGATTTGTTTCCTCAATAAAGCAGAAAGACTGTCTATAGGGCGTTAAGCAAAAACGCAATAATCACAATTACGTAAATAGACACTGATCAAAAGCAAAAAAGCGAAGCCAGAGCTTATGGAAAGTAGGAACATAGCAATCAACAAACAGTCACAAGTGTACAAACTCAACACAAAACAGAGAGGTTTTATTGAGTGTTACGGAAGAGGGAGAATATCTTGTTTCAGTAGTCGTATCATTTATGGTCAAAATTGATGTAATGGGCACAAAAAGTTACCTTACAGTGTCCTTCATCATAAACCAATATCCAACGATAAACCATTTCATGGTGGGGACCTTAATTTCTCTACTGATGATCACAGATAAACTGTAACATAAACTGTCACTGAACCCTTGCTTTATGTCTTACAGTGAGCTATAAAACGCCGTCAGAAGAATATTTGTTTGATAATGGCTAACGCTACCTTAAGCAGTTTCAGCTATATCATGACGTCCAGTTGTTATTGTAGGAAGGAGCCGGAGTACCTGGAAAAAACCACGAACTTCGGTTGGAAATCTGGCATTCCCTGTCAATTAATATTAGAGTCGAGCGTACCATACCTTATTGAGACTCGAACCCGCAACTTCGTGATCAAAGGCAGACGAACTACTTCCTTAACCACCCGGCAACCGAGTCCCTGTCAAGAGAATTACAATTGCAGGCCCGTAAATGTTATAAGCTGTGGCATATATACCACATAAGCTAATGTTCCATTAATATAATTACACAGTAGATTTTTATAAAAAGAAATGGAACATTGACTCTTGGTTTTCTTTGACGGCAGGCAATCTTTGTTATCAACACAAAGTTGTTTAGCATTAGTTATAAACCACCTTTCTGCAATTTGATATTTTTGTTCGGTTCTAATTCAGGGGTTGTTTCTGTGGATTACGGCTTCTTCCTGTGTTTCTATAAAAGATGCCAAAAAATTACGTTTGAATCAGTTTAATCTAGCACATCTATATGGTCGTTACATATTAATAACATTATAAAATATACTATAATATACGTGTATTAATAATAATAATTTTAAAATTATTGCAACTGAGGATTTTTTACAGCTGACAAAACTGGGTACATTTCAATAACGGTGTGATGATCACGTTTGTGGTCGATTAAAAGATAAACCAATAAAAGGTGATCATTTTCTCTGCAACGTGGTAATTACTTCGGTTTTAATGCAATAATGTGGTTTTCAATCCTCTAGAGAGTATAATGAAATGGCGACATAATGAATAGCTGTGTCTTGATTTATCAATCTTAATTTAGTTAATGATCGCTTTTAAAAATTGACATTATCAGGTTTTGTGCCACTAATTTATATTGCAGATAAACTAGTCAATGATATATTCCTACTCTGAGATATCGAGTACTTCTGCGTTTGATACTAAACACATAAGTTAAGATTGTTAAAAAGATTTAAATTTACTCTTGTACATGGAAAATATTAGCTCCCGAAAGTTTTCAACAAAACAAACAAGGAAAAAAATTAAAAAACCAAAATATGTTTATGTATCCGGACAGATATTGATAAACTTATCAGCGGTTCTCGTTTCATGATTACGGCCTAGGAACAAACTCTACCTGCTAAATAACAGTCGTTCTAAAAGTTGTCAAGGTGTAAAAAGGTGCCACAGTTTTATAATGTATAACATATTCATTTTCATTGTATGCATAAATAACTGGTTGCTTTATGGATTTTGTTTTAAAAAAGGTGTTTAAATTGGAAAATGTTTCTAAAAATATAGTAATATTAAATTACTTTATGCATTGATGTAAATACAAAGAATTTTCGGACGACCTCACTTACAATGACTTGAGCATTTTCCAGTACTCCGAAATGTTGGGTGCAGTTGTAGCCTTACATGATGTTACCTTGCCTTGTACAAATTACTTCTTTACAAACAAAAAAAAAGAAATCGATACTTATGGACTAAACAGACTGCTTTAAAATGACTGAAACAATTTCAAAAGCTTTAAATATTTTTAAAAGCTCTGCTTTTGTTAAATTGACAAACATTTCAGAATCCCATCTTAATTCGAATTATAATGTATGGTTAGGGCCAGCGCAACCCCAGCCAAATAGGGAATTCATCTTTCGTTTAAAGGATTTTAAAATTATAAAATGTGTATTGTACATAATTGGTAGAAGTTTCTACCTTTATTGATCACGTGAAAAATACCAAACTCGCTGTTCCACTGGTCACTGATAAAATGTTAAATTCATTTAAGGATTGTTTTCAAATGCTGGTTAGATTATGGGATATAGACGACTTTGGGTCGGTTTACGCCTATAAAACCGCGAAGCGTAAACCCATCCAAAGTCGTCTATATCCAATAACCTAACCAACATTGAAAACAATTCTTATATTTTTAATTCAATATTGTGAAAAGAAATAAAACAATATTTAAAAGTAGTCAAATAATATTTGCAATTCCCAATTTTAAGTGTCGTCGCTTGTTGTTTGCGGAAGAATTCATTTTTGATCGACGTCATCAATACATATAATTGTGACGTGAACAATAAGTCACGTGCTGAAATACCAAGTTAGGTTATGCAAAATGGACAATGTTGCTCAGCTATTGAGTATTTAACGGAAATTAAAATAGTAAACAATATCCTATTGACAAAAATGAGCTACAACTCTGCTTCTATAATGATTTTCTAACAGAGAAAACGTATAAAACAATCAGCTCATAAATTGTTCGTAACAAATTTGTCACGAGGAAAAATAGAATGTCAAGAGGACGAAAAAACTTAAAATTTACATTTAACAATAACTATCAAAAAGAACACAGTGTGTGTCGATTAAAACTGCCAATCAAATAAAAAATACTATCTGAGTTATCGAGGCTCAGACATTTGAAACGTTTTCAAGGACATTATTTTGATGTATGAATATTGTGATATTATGGCTAATTTTTTTGTCTGTCTTTTCCCAAAGCATTTAAGAATAGATAAGACAAATTGCATTATTTTATGTAATATGTCCCACGAGTTTGATTATTGTAACTTTTTGAAATATATCATATAGTACCATTAAACCTAAATAACTTTTAAAAATGAATGAAAATGTACCGAAGTATGTTTTTTTAAAATGCAGTGGTTGCGCACGTGTGTTTGCGTTACTGCTACATATAATACTGTAGTTTTAACATTAGGCCTTGATGCAGCTTGTAGGCTGTAATAAAACAAATGCATCGTGGTTATCACAATTATATTTCATACTTATATAAATAAAGTTATGGCCATCTAGACGTACAGCTAGTATGTTTTTCATAAGAGTTTTTTTTTAAACTTCCCCCTTTCCCAACCCGATAACAAAATGTTCCTGTTATAATGGTCATCTTGAAATACTACGCTATCTACAGCTAAATGCACTGCTTACTCGTCCGAAGTACCTGAGTGCACCCACGGCTATTATTGGGTTGGGGTTGCTCTCTTCCTGTGTTTTATGTTTTTGATTTTTGTGTTGTGCTGTGTTTGTCTATATTGACTTTTGGCTGGTGTTGTTCGGTCTGTTTTCTTTGCTATTTTGATATATACTGTTGTTGCCAGCAGATTGCTAATAATTTTTATTTATTTTATCAACATTTATTTGCTGATATAATAATTTTTTGGTCACTTTATATAATTTTGGCGACATTATATAATTTTTGATAACTAATTAGTTACCTTATAATTTCATAGGAGAGTTTATATATAACCACGTAATCTTAACAATGCATACATGTACATTTGTGCACGAACATTTCTACAAAAATTGCTACTCAAAATAAATCAACAACATCAAGTTATTTTTTAAGAAAACCCAGAAAAATAACATTAAGCGGTGATTAAAGCATGATTCGTGAATATCACTGGCAATGTTTTAGTTTACAGTAAACCAACTTCGAATTCAAAAATCAAAAGTGTAACCACAGGTTATCGCTTATGAAACACTTAAAAAGGTAGCCATAGGCCTCGACGAAGCAGGAATAGTATATTTAGCTCACACTGTTGGATTTTTGTAGATCTTGATTTTTGCAGCAGGTTTTCTGTTTTTATTTTACATTTGTATGTTATGTTTTAATTTTATTTCCTGCATTCATCAATTACAAGATACGTTTCACTCAATATACCATTGTATTAAACGTTCTGATAATGCAATTTGATATCACGTTTTAAGCAAACCTTGTGAAAGAAACTATTTTTCTTATTTTGTTTTGCTGCAAATTGTATTTATTTATAATTAGAGGATTTGTTTAGTTCTGAAGTGTTTCTTTATTTCTACTTACTGATTTTGTTTATCTTATATGTTGAAATTGTATTTGTCATCAATTAACAAGTTTTACAATAGCTATATGGAATAAAAAAAATGACACAAAGTTTCTATTTTTTTAAAGACATATTTAAACATTTGAAATATTAGATGTTGAAAGAATAATTATTCAACAAACATTTTGAGATAAAATGACAAATGAAGTCACATATTCCCTAGCTATGATTTCCGACAAAGAGTTTATATAACGTGAAAGACCTTGCCAACAAACCATATAATTCCAGTCTGAAAACGTGTTTGACAGTCAGTTTAAAACACCTAAAATAAACATTTGTCTTTTAATGTGCTTAAATCTTATATTATGTCAATCCAAATTTGCTATAAGTGGTACTAAAGGTCTAATAGCTCAGCACAATACATTTGATATAATGTACAACAGCGATTGGTTTGTTATATGTACCATTACGCCATTGTTCTAGCACTTGATTACTTAAATTTTTCGGTAAGTTAGATATCTTGTCAATCGATCATTGCCATTAAAATAAATGAATCCTTGTTTTTGTGGACACAGCATAGGATCATTCTTGTCCATTTTCTTTTGTTGAATATACCGGAAATGTATTCTGACAGAAACAAAGACTGATTATGTTTCTGTGCGACTTTCAAATCATAAGAAGTCAGATTTCAAATAAACTTTTGGTGAAATCATGGTTTGAGTTTTTTATTTGAACATGTAATTTTTAGTAACTAAATTACAAACCCACTTGTCTAGTGTTGAACGTCCTTTAGTTTCGAAACACGATTGCTAGCTACTTTTGTTTGATACTTTCATTGTTTATTTGATTGAAGTTTTACTTTTATTGAGGTTTTATGTGTTTTGAATGCAAGACATTTCATTTCATATAAACTGTAACCAATGTGATCAGTTTCATTCAAAAATATATTTGTGTTTCATGTATTTTTTTTTATTTATAGTAGTTAGAAAGATGACATACACGAGTTGGATTTATCTATCTGAAAAATAATTCATTCTAATAGGACAAATACATGAACTTTTATCAACAACTTAACCATAAGGTTGCAGTTTATCGTGACGTTGTTAAACACATGAAAATTCTTACTATGACGTCGCCATAAAAAATTGCAGGACTTATAGTCTAATTAGGACTCAAAAGTGATTGTGACGTAATTAAAATACGTGAAAAATCCTATTATGACGTCGCCATAAAGAGTGTTGATCGCTTGTATCGTTGATAATGAGCATAAACTCGTTTTACACCTGGTGTAGACTAGAAGCGATTTAGGACGTCATAAAGAATTTAAATAAACATATAACAATGGAGACACATCAAAGAAACAAAATGAAAAGCAAGAGAAATACTCCTAACAAGAATCATTTGAAGGGTCCGTGCAAATGACATCTGCTTTTATCATAAGCTACATGTAATATGTAATACTTATATCTTTTTTACTGTACCTCTGCTGCTATTTTAGACACATAAAGATATTCGTAACATAATTGCTGTATTATTACATGACATTTTTCTCGGTCAGACACTAAAATGTAGCACAATTAAAGGTTAAAATAACTATTTGTTTTGTTACAAATCTAAGGAATCAAATATAAAATTATCTAAGAAACAATTGTTTTAGATGTCAAGAAAAATAGACTGGCAGATGTTTCTGTTGACATGGTAACTATCTTGCTTGGCTTTTGCATGTACATGTAGTTAATCCACAGTTATCACAGTGGCAAAATTACATACATATGAAATGCATGTGTAACTGTCATAGTTTAGTATTATAAATTAAAACGAATGTAGAATAAGTAATAATTTATAAGAAAAATCGTGTTTTCTTATTAATCCCTTAATTATAAATAAATCGCTTAAGATTAACCTAAATAATCAAATTCAAATTATGCGTGCCCTTAAAGAATCTTACGTACAGACACTTGAATTTCACATTATTTTACACATGTACAAACAATCTGATACAATAAGCGCAGTTAGGTAAAATGTGCAGACTGCCAAAACAGATATATGGACTTTAAATAAGTATCAATTAGTCGCACAGAAAGAATCCAACTGGACAAAGATTAAGAAAATCATTGTGCAACCCGGTCAATACTCGTGCCAATGAGGTAAATACATTATATATTGTATTATCTAACATACATTATGGCACGCCTTAATTATGTTCAGCATGGGAATTTGCACAATAGTAGTACCCATAATTGCAACAATACTTTAAACATAACTCACAGAGGCTTCATTTGATCATAATTGTCCACTGGCTTACCATTAATGTCGCCATATATAAAGCTTGTTTCATCAAAGGAACGCAATAGACATGATTATGAAATGAATTAAATGTTAAAAATAGCAACTGGACTATTGGAATATCTGTTAACTACATGACTAAGAACATGATCATAGTTGCTTTCGCCTAGTTTATTCTAAGAATGAATATTTTTTTTAAATTCCTCTGTCGCATTTTGAATAACATTTAAAAGATCAATACCAGCTTAAATAAATATCAAATCAGAAAATTTGATCATTCATATTTTTTGTACAGCAAAGACATACCATAAAGTCTTTATGTTTGTTGAGCTTAGACATCAGCATTTTCTTTGTTAATGCCTTTAGTACAATATTACGCTTCGTAAATGTTATGTTATTATGTCATTCTCGTGTTTCTATTTGTGCGAAGCCTCCGGCTCCAAACTGGTGTGATTATTCAATTTTTACTTTATTTGTGCGACTAACATGACTAAAGTATAATCATAATTCACTACAAGTCAGTGGTCGACATGTTTAACAAAAAAAATAATTCGAAGACACTTGCAAATCAATAAACTGCATATTAATTTAAAGTTTATTGGGATGGAGTGATATAAAATACACGGTACTGAAATTTCCCATGGAACTCAAAATTATTACACAATCGTACAAAATCTTGACCAATGAACATTGTCAATATTACGGAACATACTTCTTGCCAGAGACACCGAGTGTTATAATCTACTGTTTTACTTTAAGTCAATGAACACTAAAATTTTGATGTTAATTGAAATTTAAAACCTTTTAAATGATATAATAACTTCTCAATTTAGCTGTTGGTTGTGATGATGTTCATTAAAAATATGCCACCTAGTTTTAAAATAACATCACTTGACTTTGTTATAAATATATTATTTGACAAATATATTAATGGCCTTGACCGATATTGTGTTTAATCTGAAATAATTTAATTTGCTTTGTAGGCTAAAATTTGATTGGCCATTCCCTACGGAGCAACCATATGTTGTATGAAATAACTTGCATTGACCGCATGATTTATTCTTTCTCTGTTAAATTCAAATAGCTCCATGACATTTTCGCTCTTTGTTACCATGAAAATTGTCGAGTATGGTTTATATGAAAATAATGTTGAATATTTCAAATTTCTGAACATGTTTTATCCTATAAAATGTTCAGCAATTCGAAATATTCTTTAATTAAATAAACATTGGAAAATCTTAATTAGTTACGAAGTAAAAATACACAGAATATAGTGTAAAACAAACTCGTAACCAAATATTACAAATTATTAGAAAGACATGATAATTATTAGGCAATACATGTAATAGATTTCATCAAATATCTTAAATTAAACACGTTTAATGCGCTTGAGAGTGGACACACTCCCAGCACGGGTTTTCGTATTGAGCTACCTTGACTGAATACATTGGTCGTATATATATATATATATTGACATTCAATGACTAAGGCCATTCGTTGGTCAGTCTTTGTCTAAATTTTTGACAAGAAACACCGTCATTTGTATCGTTGCATAATCTTCTAGACTTGTATATTATTTTTTGTTTATGCTGTATCGTCATGTTTGTCGATCCGATATTTAATAAGCTTGCTGGTTGGTAGACTCTGTAGACTTTTATATATATATATATATATATATATATATATATATATATATATATATATATATATATATATATATATATATATATATATATATAAAGTGTCTAAAAGAAAACTGCTGAACCAGTACACTTATTTAGTATCGGATCGACAAACATGGCGATACAGCATAAACAAAAAATAATAATATAAAAGTCTAGAAGATTATGCAACGATACAAATGACGGTGTTTCTTGTCAAAAATTTAGACACAGACTGACCAACGAATGACCTTAGTCATTGAGTGTCATTATAAATAAATACCGTAAACAATCATAACATATTGATATTAAACTTTCTCTTTTCAACTTAACCCAAAACTGTTTTATAGTTGCTTCTCAGTCCGCTAACCGCGGACGTGCCGTGCTGTTTTGGGTTAAGATTTGTATCGTTGCATAATCTTCTAGACTTTTATATTATTATTTTTTGTTTATGCTGTATCGCCATGTTTGTCGATCCTATACTAAATAAGTGTACTGGTTCAGCAGTTTTCTTTTAGACACTTTATATAATATTTTGAACTGCCTTTATTGTGTATTTACACGATCCCAGTGGACTTATATTATTCAATCTCCCAATGAAAAAACAACATTCCATCCCTAAATGAAGAATATCTTAAACATTTAGAGTTAAACGCCACTGATGAGTCTTAAGTAGACGAAACGCGCGTCTGGCGTAATGAATTTGTCACCTTGATAATTTTGTTTACATCTTGTTGGAATATTTGAGCAAAGCCTAGTAACAGCACGGCACGTCCGCGGTTAGCGGACTGAGAAGCAACTATAAAACAGTTTTGGGTTAAGTTGAAAAGAGAAAGTTTAATATCAATATGTTATGATTGTTTACGGTATTTATTTATATTGACACTCAATGACTAAGGCCATTCGTTGGTCAGTCTGTGTGTATATTTTTGACAAGAAACACCGTCATTTGTATCGTTGCATAATCTTCTAGACTTTTATATTATTATTTTTTGTTTATGCTGTATCGCCATGTTTGTCGATCCGATACTAAATAAGTGTACTGGTTCAGCAGTTTTCTTTTAGACACTTTATATAATATTTTGAACTGCCTGTATTGTGTATTTACACGATCCCAGTGGACTTATATTATTCAATCTCCCAATGAAAAAACAACATTCCATCCCTAAATGAAGAATATCTTAAACATTTAGAGTTAAACGCCACTGATGAGTCTTAAGTAGACGAAACGCGCGTCTGGCGTAATGAATTTGTCACCTTGATAATTTTGTTTACATCTTGTTGGAATATTTGAGCAAAGCCTAGTAACAGCACGGCACGTCCGCGGTTAGCGGACTGAGAAGCAACTATAAAACAGTTTTGGGTTAAGTTGAAAAGAGAAAGTTTAATATCAATATGTTATGACTGTTTACGGTATTTATTTATATTGACACTCAATGACTAAGGCCATTCGTTGGTCAGTCTGTGTCTAAACTTTTGACAAGAAACACCGTCATTTATATCGTTGCAGCTGTTGGAGTCTATTTACTTAGAAAATATATAGTTTTTTTTGTCTTATAGACTGCTTATATACACTAACTTTTGGTCGACTTACATTAAGAACATCCTATTATTGTTATAGTCAACATCAGACAAAACAATTAGTAAGAATATAACTTTGAAGTTTAACTAATAGTTCCGGATTTTGTTACAAAATAATGTTCTTTTGCTAATACGAGGAAGGTGCTGACAAATATGTTGTTGTCTGATTGATGAATTCTGTTAGTGCTTTTAGGTTTTTCCCATTTCTTGGGAAGACCTTATTTCATTTCTTTATTTATCATTTTTTGTTATTTTTTAAAACTCCGCTAACTACATGACATATCATTTTTTATGTTATGTAAGAAGTATGACTAATTGGAAATCACGATACAACCGCATTCTTTTTAACTGCATATTCATCTCCCACAAATCAGAACCCCTGTTTTTGTCCAAAACTCACTTCACACACTAAGCTGACATACTTAAAAGTTGGATATGACAATAAAACTCTTTGAAGTCTGCTTATTAGGGCCCCGACACTTTGTGGCGGACGCCCTATAGTGATCAGTCTGTCCGTCCGTGCGTCCGTCCGTCGGAACTAATTGTGTTCGGGCTGTTACTTTTTTATCTTTTGAGGTAGGCTTTTGATATTTGGAATGTAGGTAGATAATATCAAGGCGATGTGTCGCATACCATGGTTGATGACCTTTGACCTGACCTCAAGGTCGGCGGGGCCCACATAGATGGGTACCATCTCACTGATATCTGGTTTATGAACGGTTTGAGAAGATACACGAATGCCGTTGTAATAATATTTTCAAAAGTAATGATGACATGTTAAATGTGTTAAAAAACATAAGCACGTAAAATTCCCCGCGGGTAATCCGTTTCTTTTCCTAAAATATACTGTTAAAAAAGAAACCTTTAGCCTTTTGAAGTTTTCAAAATGCAAATTGTATATTTTTCCAGTTGTAATAAAATTGAAAATTTATTATTGATTTTTCACAAGTAAGGACTGTTCATTTGATTTGGCTCTCTACCAAATGAGCACGGCACTTTATAAAAGTGCACATTGACTCTATCGACTATCGAAATTTGACAAGCGTTTTACACGTGAACTTTGTGATAACTTCAACCGCTTAATTAAAGTGTATAAAAGGACAAGGTTTGAAGCTTGAATTCATCAAAACGTTAACATACTGACATGCCAGTACGAGACCCTGCTACTCGAAATTATGTCATCGGCCGAAATTGCACCAACATAAAAGGTAAACAATTTCTGAGCTCTACAAAAGATTCCAGCAGACTCGCCCTTAAAATAACCGATCGAAAAATAGGCGACCTGGCACAACGACTCCTTTCGAAATCGCTACACCCGGGTCCTTCATCTACGGAATCTAACCGTGGCCGCAATATCCATGGCAGTAGGAATATCTGCATTGAAAAGAATCAGCTCGCAAACAGTCCGCAACCGACTTTGACCCAGAAGTCTGTATTATAGAAGTGTTCACACCATTACCCAGACGAGATATAGTCAGATGGCGCAACCAATACATTGATGGGCTGGACATTCCGCGTCATGGCGTGGGCGATCTCTAATGATCATAAAACAGAAATAAGCTGAAAGAGGCAGGTTGTTCCAATAGGACAATTTCAGAATTTACAAGGGACTATCTTGAGCAGAACAACATTATTGTGCTACCATGGCCTTCCAAATCACCGAATTTGAATCTAATTTAACACTTGTGGGACCAGCTAGATAAACCTGCGCCATGCAGCTTCATCCTGTGCCTAAGACCCTTGATCAGCTTCTTCAAATGTCGCAACAGGAATGTCGAACAATTCCACGTAATAACGTAAGAACATTACTTGCAATGAAGATGCAGAGCAAAATTGGCAGCTCAATGTGGTCTTACAAGTGACCAAAAAGCAACTGAACAGAAATGAGATGGATGCAACAGCTTACAGAGGCTATAAACAACAAAATAGACATCTGAAAGATATTCAGCCGTTCACAAATGAGAGACAAATTGATATTTAACAAAACTAATTAACATTCATTTAGGATTCCATCTTTTTGAACGCCATTTTTAATCTTTATTTTGGTGAACTTGATTCGTACATCACCCTAATTACGCCTTACATTCATTAAATACAGACATACACGTAATGTGGCATTACCATTACGATAATATTTTTAATAAGCGCTTAACCTAAAGCGTAATACATTTTTCAATTAACAGTGTTTAGCATATTCTGTAACTGGGAAACATTTTTAGTATGTCAGAAACATTAATTCAAAATTGTTTTAGTGATAATATTTACACACATTGCTTCAAGTATCATTATAAGCCTCAACAGTAAACGTGTTTCATTAATATATCTTAATTTTGTTTTGTTTTATAACTTCTAGCTTACCACGTTTTCTCTTGCTTTTAAGGGATATTCTGCAAAGTTCAATTACCATTAACTTGACAATAATTTTGTTCGAATTGTGTTTAACGCCACTTTTAGTTATTTTTCATCTATATCATGACGTCCAGTTTATATTTAGGGAGAAAATAGGAATACCCGGAGAAAACCCCGACCTTCGTTAGGAAATTACCAATCCTTGTCAAATTAGATTAGAGTAGAGTACACGATCCCCAAAAGAAAGTTTAACATTAAAACAAAATCAATATTAGGGCACACGTACTATTAAAATCGGTGGTTTTCGAAAAGCCTTGTAGCTACAAAAATCAAATACGAATATCTATAGAGTTGACAAAAGATATTGATATGTGATATCCAAAGACTTCGTATGCACGTGCTAAATAAGGCATTTCTATATTCGCCCATAGTAATTTTCTCACTTCGTTAATGAAACATTCGCTCATCATCTTGTATACAACCTTTAATTACGTTCTTGTCATTTATGAAACTTGTTCCTTGTAATTTTCGCAATTTGATTAAAGACTGTATTAGTTGTGATATATCAGATTATTTTTTTATGATCCCATAATCTTGTTAATAGCTTTGAAGAAAACAAAATTGGCTTTGCAAACAGTTATGACTTAAACCAATCCTTTGATTGTATAACTAAACAAGCATAGATTCCATTATATGTTAGTATAAATTACATTGGACAATTGCTTCTGGCTTCTTCCAATTTAGTATAAACACCGATCACATACGGCATACATACAGTGGCTTTAGGACAGTTTAGTTCCTATAGACACATTAATTATTTTTAACGAAAAGTTAAATTATTTCAGTTTATAATAGGACACTTTACTCAAATAAAGGCATTATTGTTGTTAGTGTGTTGGTAGTACCAAGTTGTTGGTAGTAGCAGTAGCTTGCTAAAAGGCAAGAACATCTGGCGACTGTTAAATATTTAGCGTTACAAGTAATCATTGATTTGACAAAATTTTAAACACGTACCATCTTTATTATAGCACTAACAAGCTGGTAGGAAAATCATTAGACCTTTATCTCCTTCAAATTGGTTAACAAATGATCACATGGCTTTAAACATTGTACAATATCTTGTAAACGTTTGATTTTGTAGGTTTTGTTTTATGTTTGTCATCGTTACACTTATTCTCGTCCCGACTGTTCAGCTACTAACAAACGATTCTATATTCACGATCTTTGGTATACTATCATGCTGGCATAATATACAGTGTTTTCTTGTACTTCCTCAGTATTTCTCCAGGTGGCGAATAAAGAAAGCTTTCTTATTGGCTTGTCATGTTATAATTCGTTAAGTCTGACTGCGGACTGAAGTTGATGCGTGTTCGGAGAGTGGCTCGCTCATGAACAATAAAAATCCATTTGTAGACTTCAAAATGGTAGGCTTATTGTAGTCGCAGCAAAAGGATATTAACTTTTTGACCTATTTTTTGAATTTTTGCAGTAGGAGTCAAATTTTTGTTCAAGATGTCATACCCTGTATTACCGTTGATTTATTGTTTGTTAACTTGTTCTCGTGTTGAAAATACCTGAAGTAAACAAACAATCAATTAATCTATTAGCCAGTTCAGTGATTAAATTGGTTAAATCATTTGTTCTTTTATTATTGGAAGTAAACTATACGTCTCTCAGCACTGAGTTTGCGGGCTGGGTGTACTACACTCCCATAATAAAGATAAGGATACTCTTGGTTTTTCCCCAATAAAACTTGACGCCATTATATAGCTGAAAAATCGCTGAAAGTGGCGCTAAACGCAATTAAAAAAAACGTTTCGATAAAAATTCTTTTCGCAGCAAAAAAAGTTTCATGCACACATTTCAATATATTAAGCTTTCAATTTTGCCATCAATAACTACGTGTCGAAAGCAGCGAGATACTTTTTATTTGAAAAACATGTGAAGATTTCTTTTACTGCCAGAATCAGTCAGTATAATCTATCGACACAGACTGTAATAAGTTCAGTTCTGTAGTATTTCGTGTTCCAAATACTATATCTGGTTAGAAATAAATAAATCATATCTTTATGTCCGATGCGGTGAGTAAATTGGTTGTAGCTTAATTGGATATCGTTGTTAAAAATAAATGCTACATTTATCATCTAGCATGCTGGTATATTATGTAATTTCCAGCAGTCAGATAAATTTGCTAATCGCAAAAGTCTACTAAAGGGTTAATGTTTAGAATGTCTGAGCAGAAAATCTAATTAGCACTATATTTGTTCTTTTAATAGATTCTTAACTCAGTTAACATGAAATAACAAATGAAAGAATTCGACGCAACTGGACAAAATTGATGCTGCGCCATTGATATCACAAATATAACTAACAGTCACCTACTGAAAAATAAGAACAATAAGCATTTCTGTCATAAGAAATCGTTACTTAAAAGACAACTGTACAAAGAAGCTACAACTAAAACAGGTTAGAACTAGATAACAGAACCATGACAATCTGCTTTTACGCTAAAATTTCCAATTCCTCACCGCCTAACATTATCTTATCACGCAGAACAATAGAAAAGCATTAAAAGCGCATTTAATCAAGAATCATTTATTCACATGTACATGCAAACTTTGAGCCTAAAGATTTATTATACAAATAGTGGTCATTGCTTAATCAGAGTCTATCAGGTTCATTGTGATGGCTTTATTAATGACTTTGATTACATTTTAATGGGAGAACAATTTGCTGTCAATTGGAGAATGGAGCATAAATATCGCGATTATAATCAAATAATGCAGATGAATTAGATGGAAAGGATTTTGATCCGAATGAAATAGTTCCTAGATGTGCAAAAAACTAATGATGTATTAATTTGGCTAAAAGTTTAGGAAAGGGGATTTACAGACGGATTTTCTTGTAGGCAAACAGAAGATAAATACACCGACCAACATAACAAATCTGATCAAAATAGTGCTAATAACATACGGTATGTGAATCTGAACGATCGATATTCAATTTCGTAGAGCTTATTCTGTTGTAATTGAAACACTATAAGTTGTCGATTTTTCCAAGAAAAAATAATATAATGAAATCTACGCGTCCGTTACGAGTGAATGAAAACCCCCTATATCAGACACAATCATCAGAAATTGACAACTGTTTAACTGACCTTTGGTATAGTGGAATGACGTATCCGTCAGCGCCCGTTCGTGCAGAAGTGAATTGTTATTTCTGATGTTGGACAATATAAACAAAGGGAAAATATATCAGAATTCGTGTCATTCGGGTTATATTTTTATATTGGTAGTGACCGAGAGGTGTTAAGCTTTCTTTTGTAAAAAAATAAAGAAAAGTCACGTATTAAGATCTATTAAAACAAATGATACGACACAAACAAAACAACAAAAAAAAAACACGGAAACGGTTATTGTGTTTTTATTTCAACAGCTCGAAGAATAGTGGTAAACTAAATCATTGAATTGTTAGAAAAATAAATTAAACCTACGCAATTCTATTTTTTCTTAACAAATTAGAAAATAGTCCGAGGCAATTGACTATTTTTGATATTTATCACGGGTGATACGATGCTTTATGTCCGATATTTTCTTTTTGTCCGACGTCGCTTTTTGTCCGATAATTTTGCTTTTTGTCCGAACTTTTGCTTTTTGTCCGTCAGCCTTTTATCCGATTAGCTTTTTGTCCGATATTTTTGCTTTGTGTCCGAACTTTTGCTTTTTGTCCGTCAGCCTTTTATCCGATTAGCTTTTTGTCCGATATTTTTGCTTTTTGTCCGATTTTTTGCCTTTTGTCCGAAATTTTGTATCCGATTAGCTTTTTGCCCGATTGCTTTGCCTTTTGTCCGATATCAGTTGTATTTGGCAACCAAAAAAAGTAATGTCCATTCTTTTTTAAGCTAACCTGACCATTGGCCATTTTATATTTGTATTTATAATCAATGTGGCTCCTCATGTGGTTATCTGGGAATAAAGTAATCATTAAGTGTTTGCTTTGGTAATCATTAATTATTTACTGAAAATTACGTCATTTAAAAAAATCTTCAAAAGATGCGTTTAAAATTAAGTAATCGCTAAAAATGACCCTTGCAATCAAGTAATCACCTTAAAATGCCCCAGTAATCAAGAAACACATGACGAGACTCATCAATAACTTTTATTTTCAAAATTCTAACTCGTAAATGACTAACTAGTTCCCCATCACAAAATGTAGCTGTCTTATAAAAGTTGTCCGGGCTGTTACTATACGTGCGGCTGGGGTTTCGGAAACCCTACCCATTCATGCACCTGAAAGACTGAAATTTTATAGTATAAACATTACTTAAATTGAATAAATGACTGTCAGTATGCTTAGATAATCAAGGAAGATCGACACCAGTATCAATTCTGTGAAAATGTACCAATGCAAATAACTCCTGGATTTGACTTTTCCCTAGACAAGACAATGAGTAACTCGACGGGTGTCTAATTAGAGGCAGGCACTGTTTACTCGTCCGGAGCACCTGAGTGCACCCATGGTTTTTATTGGGTTCGGGTTACTCTCTTTCTGTGTTTTATGTTTTTGATTTTTGTGTTGTGTTTGTCTATATCCGGATTTGTAACTGTCCCTTGGTTTTTGGCTCTTGTTGTTCGGTCGGTTTTCTTTGCTACTTTCACATAATCATAAGCTTGGTGACAATTAAGGCTGCTGGCTCTTTTCCATTGAGTTTGTAATTTCATTGTATATCGCGTACTTTTATTCCAAATCTCATTTGCCTCTATTGTACCAGAATCTTCTTTTTGCAGTCCTTGTGATTAAGGCAATATACGATGAATGCTAAATGATGGCGATAAAATTAAAGATAATACAATACTTAAACTGTTAATATATTCCAATCAATAAAAAATACGAGTATATAATCTAAAAGTAATCAATGTATCCCTTACAAAATATGCAAAATGAACAGCATAATCCATACAAACGTATAAATTGTACATATCCCAACGTACACGATTTAACTAACTAGTACGCAACGTATAATAAAATAACAAAACGCTCCCAGGAGCCTGAATCGCCATCTTACTTATAAGCTGAAAATTCAAAGGTCTGCTGGTCTGTGAACGGTCATTTTAAACATTCTTAGGGGAACAACTAAAAGGAAAGGTCCTACCACATTGATCCTGTTTCATAATTTGAAAATTTTAATGTACTTAACCATATTCGATTTAAGTTTTCAAATATCTTGTATCTTTTCAAGATGTTGGGATAAAAGTGCAAAATTTTGGAAACAAAATCAAGGAAAAGTTCAATAGCTCCTACAATGGTCGTCGGATCATCTTTAGAATTTCAGAACAGGTAGATCTTTATGTGCTGATCACTTTAACCACGTGTCAGAATTTTGATATCTGGAACCGTTTTTTGCAAAAAACTGCGATTTATCCTATGTTCTATTTTTATATTTGGCGGCCATTTTTCTCGTTGAACCAATAATCCGAATGATGGTTCTATAACGGACATAGTATGGAACGAACCTACTAAGTTTTGTTACATTTGGCCAAGCGGTTTCAGAGAAGATTTTTGAAAAGTTGGACGACGGACGCCAAGTGATGGCAAAAGCTCAAATGGTCTTCGGCCAGGTGAGCTAAAAAGGAGTATATAAACAATTAATATCTACCATAGATACCATGCATACAGTCTAGAAACCTATTTTATCTGAAAGGCTACATAAGGGTTAAAGTATAACACGGTTATAAATTTAGCCCAGCTGCCACCAACAGAGTTACATAATGTTCTTTTAACATTAAAATGCTTCATTTTGGTTCAGATAACCCGTCATCTACAAGTGGCATTTGCTGTTCAATATCAGCTCAAAATTTTCTTCAATATTCACCACTGAACGGCCATATATA
Organism: Limnoperna fortunei; assembly: GCA_944474755.1. Classification (NCBI taxonomy): domain Eukaryota; kingdom Metazoa; phylum Mollusca; class Bivalvia; order Mytilida; family Modiolidae; genus Limnoperna; species Limnoperna fortunei. The sequence continues at coordinate 47,395,198 of OX104116.1, forward strand.
CACAGTAAAAATATATAAATTAAAACAATTTTGGCTTGGTCAGAACAGGATAGGATATACAACCTCCCCTGGTATAACAGAAAATCCACCGAAAAACCACCGACACAATACAGGGTCAAATCCCCACCACAATCCTCCACGGTAGGACAAGTGTAACGACCGTGCAATAATGATCAGCGGATTAAATGCGTCTTAAAAAATTATATTCAGAATTAAAACGATTTGTCCACCTGATGTTATTGATTTCAAACCATCTATTGTCAACCTCATTTAAAAATAACCACGCGTTTATCCATGACGAGTCATTAATTATTTCTCTTAGTTCAACCACGAGCCCACTATTCCTTCCAGCAACTCTGACCAGTCTTCTTACACTAATCGGTATTGGTACTGGCGAGGTGAAAAGCGATACTGTTAAATAAATTCTTGGAGTTGGAACTAGGTGTATTACTTGTCTAAAGAAAGAATTGACCTGTCGCAAAATGTATCGAGAAGACGGATTTTGCTGCAAAACAATGTGGATTATCATATACTGTATTTCCCTTGGCAAGGCCTCACCTACAGGCGTCGGACAATTTCTACGATTCCGCCTTCTAATTACTTCGACCAGGTTTCTTAGTTCGATTACACTTTCATTCTGTTTTCTACTCTCTTTCGACCCTTCACTTTCATTCTCACTTTCTTTCGACTTTTCACTTTCATTCTCACTCTCTCTCTCTCCTCTTCGCTTTCATTCCCACTTATTCTCGACTCTTCGCTTTCATTACCAGTTTCTCTCGACTCTTCACTTTCATTCTCACTCTCTCTCGTCTCTTCGCTTTCATTCACACTTTTTCTCGACTTTTCACTTTCATTCCCACTTTCTCTCGGCTCTTCGCTTTCACTCCCTCTTATTCTCGACTCTTCGCTTTCATTACCAGTTTCTCTCGACTCTTCACTTTCATTCTCACTCTCTCTCGACTCTTCGCTTTCATTCCCACTTTTTCTCGACTTTTCACTTTCATTTCCACTTTCTCTCGGCTCTTCGCTTTCACTCCCTCTTATTCTCGACTCTTCGCTTTCATTACCACTTTCTCTGGACTCATTTCCAGAAGTCGTTATATCATCAGTATAGAGATTTTTTTCTTCTTCTCTGTCATCTTCTTCCATGTCCTTTTCAACGTCCGCATCTTTCCCCTGCTTTGTAGTGTTAGAATGGGATTGCTTATTTGATTCATCGACTTTGTTTTCGTTATTCGTAGGGTATTCCTGATAAGACGCAATATTATCCAACAAAATATAGTGAACTTCGAATTCATGTCCCAAATAAATTGTCCTGTGGTTAAAGTCTTGTTCGTTGTTGTTTTTTTGTGGGGTAATCTCCTGAATGCGAGAATCCTGACTTGAAATAATCATTATACGTAAATTAAATACTGACGATGCAGCCAATATTGCAATATGGTCACCCCACTCGTCCCCTTCTATACCGTCTAGATATTCTTCCCAATTTCTGTTAAGGACAAAGTCTTCTAGGGAGTCCCCGTTTGGTAAATAAGGATTCTGTCTTAAGTAATTTGCTATTCTTCGTCTAATATCTTGTTGGTTATACTCTTTATGGTCTATTCGAGTAAGAGCGAATGCTATAGAATGAAAAAAACAATTCCCATCCTTTGGTATTTCGGTTGCTGCTGGCACAAGACTATACATTAAAGCGTTTCTGGTTAGTTCATCGCTTGCCCTTTGCTTGTTTTTTATAAACATTTTTTGTATCCTAGACAAACCTTCAAGTACATGTGACCATTTCCCGTAATTTTGCCCCAAAATAAATTCTTCAATATCTATTCTATTGTGAGAAGGAAGTCGACATATATTTTCTTTGTCCTTTCTGCAACATAGTTTATTCATTCCGAAGCTGCAGCCTGGGGATGGCATTTTACTGCAGGTTGATTCTATACAATTACATATTGGTTTAAACATGTTTGTTCTTATTGGTATTTTTGAACGTTTTTCCAGATCAGCATGTCTGCTCAATGCAGCAATATCAGTAACCGCAAACCATTTAATACCATCTTCAGTTTTGATTTTGTATGTGTGTAGTTTCAAATTTCTCTTGATAACTATGCCTGTACTTGCTGTTGTTAATATTCGTTTTGGTTTAATAGCCCCACGTTTGTTAGAATGCTTCACCAAAACTGTTTCTCCGATATCATAAATACTTGGTGGTCTTTTTTTAATGTTTTTTTCTATGATCTTATCCGCAGCCTTGTCTGATTGTTTTTTAGCCCGTTTTCGAATAGATTCTTGTTCTTTAAGATGGCCTCTTATTGTCTTGCCTTTTTCTGTGGCTGGTTTCTTCACACAAAAACCTAGACTGTGTGACTTTCGTCCATGGTACACTTCAAACGGTGACATACCAAGAGAGTGATGATGTTCTTCATTTCTTATCCTACAGTAATGTTGTAAGGATTCAACCCAGTTGGTATTTTCCTGCTTTCTTATGTCGTAATATATCTTTTTTTTCCATGATTGATGAGATGATTCCACCTTGCCTTGACTTTGTGGATGATATGGGCGACTACAAATAACTTTGATTTTCAATCTTTTGCACAAGATAGTCACGGCACCTTGGAATTCTTTACCGTTATCGCATTGCAAAATGAGAGGAGGACCTTCTGTGTTGTAAATTTCTTCAAGAAGTTTAGCAGTTTTGGCACTCGACTTGTCCTCGAGTGGACGTAACCAAAGGTACCTACTAAAAACGTCTAGGATGGACAATACATATTTATAAGTTTTTCCGTTATGATGAACAGGCATTTTTTCAAATGTCACTAAGTCAACCTGGTGTCTCTGTTGTATGAATTCTGCCCTTATTGGTTTAGACGGTGCTCTATTATCGAAAATCGGTTTATTAGCTTGGGAGTTAGGCAAAGTCTTCAGTGTCCGTAAAATTGACTTGTAGTTGATACCTTTATACTCATTGTCCAGTCTTGCTGTAAGTTTTTTAGCACCCGAACCTTTAGCCTTGTCGAGTGCTGACGATGTGTGCTGTGCCAAATCACCCTTATGTAATAGAATTTTTCCATCAATTACAATACGTTTTTCGGTTTTGTTGGTCAAATGGTTTTTCTGTTTACTAATGACTTCTATCTGTAGACCTTTTTGTCGCCATCTTCGAACTGTTCTAATACACGATTGTATTTCGGTTTGCAATGTCTTCTCATTTCTACCAGTATACTTGTCTTCTGATACATCTAAATAAAAAGATATTTGAATTTAAATTAAAGTACATAATTATATACACTATATTATCATAGTTATATTCCCCAAACGAAGTTAAGGGAACATATTGGTTTTACTCCGTTTCTTATTATTCTTATTAAGTCCCCGACCATGAAGTGTCGGCGGATTTATTGTTTTTGCCCTGTTTCTTCTTCTTATTATTATCATTATTAAGTCGCCCAAAACAAAATTTGGCGATTTATTCTTTTCATCCCGTTTCTTATTATTCTTATTATGACTCCCAAACGAAAGTCCAATTTCAATTGTTGGAAAAATTTTCACCTTGGTAATGAAAATTGGTATTTACAGTTTTTGCGTTATTTACGAAAATGTGATGTTTCGGTCCAAAAAATTTAAAACGCTCCGATTTCACACACATATACATCAGAGTATGAACAAACAAAAATAATCATGAAAATTGTTCCTGTCTCATCCACTTTATAACTTTTGGTAATTGCGGGATAAAATGTTGCAAGATGGGGCATTACGTCTTTTAGACATTTTTTTTTTTCAATTTTGTTACATATTCTTTTGTATATGTTGCAACTAGAAAGTTATTGCACGTGACAATAAACAAGAATATGTCAAAAAGACATAATGCCCTATATCGCAATATTTATTTTGCCCACAATTACCACGCTCACAAAGGGATACCCCCCGCTTTGCTTCAAGTCCAATTATCTCCCCTGAAAAATATCCGACAGCAACGAAAATTCTTCATGCACATCTACATATGATGTACTTCCTTCATGTAAAGTTTCATCAAAATCTTTCAAACGGTTTAGGGGGAGTTGCGCTTACGAGGTATCACACTGAATACTATATTTAAAAAGTCTAAGTCAAATTATCTCCCCTGAATAATATCTGACAGCGACAAAAAATCTTCATGCACATCTACATATGATGTACTTCTTTCATGTAAAGTTTAATCAAAATCTGTCAAGCGGTTTAGGAGGAGAAGCGCTTACAAGGGATGTAGACAGACGGACAGAGAGATGCACAGACAGACAGACAGGGTGATTCATATATACCTCCTAAACAAGTTTGCGGGGGGTATACAACAACCACAAACAAACAAACAATTTCACGATGATTTTTGTTCGTTCATATCCTAATTTAAATGTGCACCAATAGGAATAAGGTCACTATGACCTACATTTTATGTTAGAGTGGCTTCGGTGAAGTTTTTGGTTTTCGTCCATATATTGGGAACTATATGTAGTAGGGCTGTGATATTGCACCAGTAGATGTGTCATGGATAGCGTGACACGGCCTACTAGGAATTAGGTCACTGTGACCTACATTTTACGCTAGAGTAAATTCGGTAAAGTTCTTGGTTAAGGTCCATTTCGTGGCTACTATATGTACCTATAAAATGTTTTGATGGCGGGAGGCTCATCCTTGGCCTACAGACACACCCTCAAGTAAAAATAAGAAACTTAGGTTAAGTTCCAGATTGAGGTCAATATTATGGGTTCTGTAAGTATACAAGGCAATGGTAAATACCATTTGATGTGCTTTGTTTAGCGTTACATAACGCGGTGGAAATTGGTGCATTTTGAATGGATGGATAATGCAATAGCTACTGAATGTATTAAGGATTTATTGCAGTGGCGGATTCAGGGGGGGGGGGGTGGGGCGTAGGGGAGTACGCCCCCCTTTAAAAAAGGAAAGGAGAAAAAAGAGAACTGTGAGGGCAAAAATGTAATCCCCGCTCGTCCTCGCCATAAATTAATGCATTAACGGTCGGTACTAATTCGTTTATTATGATATCTCTGTTGTATATACTGTACCAAATAAAGGTTACTGAACACCATAAAAACCTTCTTCTTGGCCTTCCTTTTCCGATATCCCCTTTTTACGCCCCCCCCCCCCCCTTTCGAAAATCCTGTATCTGCCCCTGAATTGTAATTATATTTTACGAGTAAAATGGTCTACTACACAACATTGCAGTAACACATTCAATGATTATCTATTTTTCCTTGTGCATTATGTAAAAAACTAACATTAATTTTGCACCCCAATGGAACACGTTATTGACGACAGTACAAAAACGGGTTTTCATTACCTATTAGTATCTTGTATTTGTCTTTATCCGGTGGTCTGATATGAACTGCCACAACATAACAACATGCAACAAACCTAAAATAAAAAAGGCTAGACGTACAAAAAATATTTATGCCCGCGTCATGCTCAGCAATTGCAAAAACTCGTTTGATTCAAAGTCTTAAACGGTATGTGCACATTCGAGATCATTTATAGGTGTGGATATAATTGCATAAAAAGTCAGTCAACACAGTTTCAAGGCGTAGGGTATCCTGATAATAATGTGGACAGATCATTATTCCGACAGCCCAATACTCCGACAGCCCATTGCTCCGACAATGACAAAAACGTACAAGTATTTGTATATATGGGCTGTGGTAGTACTTCCGTCCGCCGTCGCCCGATATTTATCCCCATAATCCGGGTTTGCACATTATAAATGCACTTTATATTCATTCTAAAAGCAGAGACGGATCCATAAATGTTTAAAGGGGGGTCCTGACCAATTTTGCTGAACATCTACACGAAAGTAACAACAATTTTCAGAGGAACTGAGGGGAAAAGGGGGGGGGGTCAACCGCCAGAACACCCCATGGAAAGTGGCTTTATGTAGACCTTTTATTCCTTAAAATCAATCATTTTATTTTTCTTGCGGTATATTATGAAATATTTTTAATTTTTGTTTTTGTTTTGTTGGTTTGTCCAAAGGGCTTGATTCCAGTATTTTGGGTTGGAGTCAATATGCAACCTTGTAGAACATGTCAAACTAACTGTCTTGTGGGAGTGTTATAATTATCTTGAGAAAACGAGATAATTCTCCTGTTGAAACGGGGTGCTATATTGAGGGAACGACTTTTTTTAATATTTTTTCTTCCATGGCCGAGCCGTACAATTATCTGTTTGGCACATTTTGGTTTTATTTTTCTATGCTCATATTTATATCGTGTTTTTGGCATTTGTATCTTTTTGGTAGAGCGCCTATGATGATTCTTAATTAGACGAAACGCGCACGGTCAGGCGAAGCAAAATTTACTGTCTGGAACTTTGTATTTTTTATTTTAATCACAAATCATAAAATATTTGATATACAAAAGTTCAGAGGTGGCAATCCTTAATAAAAAGAGAATGCAGGTACGCTCCTTTTTCCGAAATAAACAGAAAGTCACGAAGACCTGGAAAGGGGGTACATTGTAAACCATTATGCCATTTAATGTGTTTACTAAATTTAAAAATAGTCTGTTACGAAACTGTGAATATATTCCTTATATGCCCCCGCCCCCTTTTCTTTCATGCAAGTGGAAAGGTATGATTATTAAAATTGATTATTACTTGAGTATAGAAATAAATTGTTTTAGGGCATTATTTGGTAAAAGCTAAAAAAACGAACCAACCTTGAAAATTAACTTACATTTACAGTACTGTTTAACTTATTTAATGTTTATATGATTTTTAGGTACTGAAAAAACTTAACATGCATCTATACATGTATTATCTAAAAAAAATGACAGACTTGAGAGAGACAAACTTATATTCCAATGGTCAAAAATACTCATCTTTAGGAATGTTTTGAAAAAAGATGCTGAAGTTGACATGTCACAATGTCAGCCTCTGCATGATCTTAAACCAGTTCACTATAAAGACTGACAGATGCCAAATCTTATACATGTATATATACCGTACAAACAAAAGTTTTCCTACCGAAGGTAGGGGTTCTCTCCGGGTACTCCGGCTTCCTCCCCCAATAAAAACTGGACGCCATGAAATAGCTGAAAAATTGCTGAAAGTTGCGTTAAAACACCATTCAAACAAACAAACAAACGCTTACTTTGTAAAGTGGAAAAAATGCCTGCAAGGGTGATATCAGGGAATCGCGGTGGTCGAGTTTTAGTATACCAGGGTTTTACGTATCAGAAGAATAGAGAACGTCGGGCATCATCTATTAGAGATGCTGGAGAAGAGATTGCAGAGCCCCGCTTAAGACTGATTATTTGATTTGGAGGCCAGAAATCCAAACATCAATGTCCTCAATGAGCCAAACGATCATAACCATCCCCAAGAAGATGTCTATCGCCAAATCAGAATTTAAAAAACGACTCCTGCTAAAAGTACAACAGGCTTCCAGCCTGCCTATTACATCAACATCACATACATATCCAGATGTTTGTTATAAAAACGTGTCTTGATATATATATATATATACGTTTCTTTCTTTGTCGGAGAAATGGGCTGTCGGAGTAATGGGTTGTCGGAATAATGGGCTGTTGGAGTTATGGGTTGTTGGAGAAATGGGCTGTCGGAGTAATGCTACGCGTCTGATATAATATGTGTACCGTCTTGAAATGAATTACAATGTTGTGGTTTTGCTTTGAATAACGGTTGATTTTTAGTTATTGTAACATAGAGTTTCAACTTTCATCTTTTATTTATACATGCACCCTTGGTCCTATGGTGTAAAATCAACTGCCTGACCGAATGAAAATTTGCCTGTCGGGACAGGCGGTCATGCAGGTTTCGCGAAGACTGTAGCAACAAACTATCATTTTGTGTATAAATATGGCCTTCTTTATAAATATGGGTCATGAAATTATTCATTTTATATAAATATGGGTAATGAAAATTGGAATTATGAGCTGTTGTCACCACTAGGCGTCCGTCGTCCGTTAACTTTTCTTTACAAATCTTCTTTAACGAGACTGGAAGGGATTGCATTCAAACTTTGTACACTTGATCTCTACTAAGTTTGTGAAATTTATGCACGCCCACCAAACAACATGACCACAGTTGCTAAAATAGAACAGAGGGTCAGACCCTTGTTTTAGGCTTATACTAGTAGCTCAAAAAGTATTTCCGAAGCAACCTTCCTTCTTCATCATGAAAAGCTATACAAATCTCTTCATTTAGTCGAAGATGTAGAACCACTCTAAATGGAGTTATTACCCCTTAATCGTCACAATTGACCATTTTCGCAGTTTTTGGGCTATATCTTAAAAATTGTTAGTGCTAGAGGAAAATTTAGCATCGCAGAATTGTTTTAAATCCCATCGTTGGAACAGAGTATGATAACTTCCCCTGGTTTAACAATTTTCTTCATTCCAACAGGGTCCGGTTCAGAACATGCCAACGGCACACAGCTATAGTCTGGGATCCTGACTAAATATTATCATTACAGTAAGCGGACTTCCGGTTCGAATATACAGTCAGGTCACCAGCAATGAATCCGGTCAAAATTTTGACCGGTTTTGCAACATTCGGAATGCCTCAAAATTTACCTCATTATTACCAGTTACTTACGTAACACCGATACAAAGCATTATGACGTAACGTCCGGCGTCCGGGTAAACAAATCAAATAAAAATACAGTTAATCAAAAGAATGATTTTATAGATTTATGTATCGAATATGGAAATAACTTAGGGATTTGTCAGTTTAAGTCGAAAGCAGGCAAACAAGAAGCCAGCTAGCTACTTTATTTAAATTGTACTCTGACATAAATTTCCAACGGATCGAAACGCGCGAAAAGTTACATATGTAGCTAAAACATGGCGTTATAAACAACCAATCAAATCGGGTTGTAAACTGGTGGTGACCTGGGGTTATATTTGAAATTGAAGCTTGCGTTAATGAAAAATATTGCACCAGGGGACCAGGTTACACATAGCTATACCATAAATAATGGGCAGTAGCCTCTCCCCCGGGATCTAACTTCTAGCAGAATAGATGGGATTTGCCTGCTGATTAATTTTTGTGAAGGAAAATATGTTGACTTATATAGGATGTATTGCCCTTTAAATGTCGATTTAATTTCTTTTTTTCCTATTTATCAACAGTTAAGGAATGGAAATGATGAAATTGATCAGCACGATAAGAACTACGCGTGGGCAAAAATGGTCACTTTTGTAAACTTACCAGATACATAAAACTGCATTCATCAAGGCCGATTTCATCTTCTTAGGGTTACATGTGGATTCGAAAGCATCAAATCAAATGGAAACGAAATGCATACGAAAAATATCCAAAAGCGTGACGAAATTATCCCAAAGCTGGATTAAACACGATTCGCAATTCCGAAAAATTGCTGATGTTGCAGTTAATCTCTGTAATTGATGTATATTATAAACTCCGGAACTCTGTCTCAATAAATAATTTGTATGTTTATATAACATGTATAACGGGGATGCAGAGACATAAAACTTGTCATATGTCAGCTGGTCTTTTAATGCATGCACCAGTTTCAGTTTAATGTAGAACTTTCATGTGCTAGGTCAGTCACATGTAACTTTAATATTCGGATCTCAAGATTTATTCTATATTACAATCATGGATAAATAAAACATATGCACCACGGGGGGGGGGGGGGGGGGGGGGGGGTAACTAAGGATACTTTTAGATACAGGCCTGCGGACGGAGATTTGAAAACCCACACTATTCATATATTTTCGGATGTATTAAACGGGACCCAATAATATATTGAATTATTAAATTCAGACCTATATTTTTTTTTACTGCACATCCCCATTGACAAAATAGTCCATTATCTTCCAAAATGATCAAGTGATGTTAATGGAACACTTTGTTTGTAAAATAACTGTGGTTTACCTAGGCTTAACATGCTCAAGATGAGAATTGAGGCATGGACAAATTTAGATAATTTACAACTATACCCAATGATATATTTTTCAATGAAAAAAGCTACCCTTTCATATATTTCGGAGAGGTAAAAAATTGACCCATTCCGCCCGCACATCTGTATTACCCTATATATACCAAGTTACCCCCATCCCTTTCCGGGTGATATGCACCTCTAGTTCCCCTTGTTGCAAAGCACGCAAAACTTTAGGTGATACACACCTGAAAGTTATATAATTGAATCTTCGTGAAAATTTGTATATTTGGGAGGATCACTAAACAAGTGCATTCAGCGAAAAAATATCCATAGGTACATGATTATATAAAAGCAGATGAAGTGTATCTGCCTTTTTCATAGGTTTATCATTACTTTAGTTTTCCTTTCCAAAAACGTAGCAAGAATAATTACACTTTGACTACAATTTGTATATGGTCTTCTTTTGACATGTTTTGCGAAATTTTGAAAAGAAAATTTGGGTACATGATATAATAGAATAGCATGGGTTTGAATAGATAAAGGACGAGAAACCCGAAAGTTTTGTTGAAATCTCAAAAACCTCTTAAGTGAATTTGCGATCAACTTAATTATAGAAATGGTATTGAACAAAAATTATTGACGAAAACTTTACGACTGTATGCTATTTTTCCTGTATTTTGTCATCGGATTTTTTTTATTTATGGCATAATTATGCGACAAGAAATTTGCTTAGACCTATTTTCAAAGAAATATATCGTAATCTTTCGTCAATACATTAAATGTCTGGAATCTAATAATTCAGTATAATCTCTGTTTTTGTTTTAAATTACGTTTTTTGACTGATATTCAATAAGATAATTCAGCCTTCGGCCTTTCATTCAGTTTGTAAGGTCCGAGTTATCCGTTCATACATATCTTGGGCTCATTTAGCAGTGGCCACTGGCACGCGTGTTGAATAATGACCAATTTGCATATTTAGATGGTGTAATTTATGGATTGCAGACATGTTAAAACGGGCTTCAATGCAGCCATTTTGGTGTTATATAAAAATACATATAAGCAAATTCCATCATATTTAAAAAAAAAATTCAGAATTAAAATTTCATAAATGAACATTGAAAAAGTGCCTAAAATATTGGGGGTCACAGGCCTAACTCATATACACCCACATACAAAATTTGACAGACTTGGCCCATTCCTGTGTACCACAGACATCGTTATGCTAGGCCTTTTTTCTTTCTTTCACATAATAATAAATTCGGTGTAAGAAAATCTGAAGAATGATGGTACTTACTTATATCGGACAAAAAGCAAAAAAGTCGGACAAAAAGCTAATCGGATACAAAATTTCGGACAAAAGGCAAAAAATCGGACACAAAGCAAAAATATCGGACAAAAAGCTAATCGGATAAAAGGCTGACGGACAAAAAGCAAAAGTTCGGACAAAAAGCAAAATTATCGGACAAAAAGCGACGTCGGACAAAAAGAAAATATCGGACATAAAGCATCGTATCACACGGGCACTATATGTTGAATCAATTTTCAAAGGATTCATAGTTTGTAGTACATTTAGGGAATTTATTTTAATTGTTGGTTAGATTATGGGGTATAGAGGACTTTGGTTCGGTTTACGCTAATAAACCGCAAAGCGTAAACCTATCCATAGTCATATATATCCAACAATCTTATTAAAAATTGAAAACAAACCTTATATGTAAATTGACTATTATAAAAAAATAACAGGAACAATATTACAACTAAGTAATCATGTAATATTTATAATTCGTTGTCAATTTGATGTTTGCGGAAGAATACATGTATATCGTAAACGTCATCAATCACACTAATGCGCGACTAATTATACAAAATGGACAACGTTGCTCATCTAAAGAGTATTTACAGACATTAAAATATATAAAGAAAAAGAAGATGACCACAAACACAAAACTCATAATCCACCGCAGAACAAAATGATTACCAAAAAAAATCCTGAAAATCAAATAATAGAACGAAGGAAAAAACTAGTGACATGGACCATGTTTGTTGAAACAAACGATTAACTCTTCATGATCTTTTCACGACTCAAAATATATATTGACCTGTGTACTAATCTTTATTCAATTCTTCAAAGCTTAATTGTCGTTCTAAAATAATGTACGTACAACACCTTATAAAACAGTAACAGTGCGAAGCTAAATAAACAGAAGTATTCTGCCTGCAGTAAATTTGCTGAGTGTTTTTTTTCGAAATCGTAGAAATTGACCACACAGTTAATATTGGTACTCAACATATTGCCATTCCCCGATAGAAGCAAATAAAAAATGCGTATACTCAATACAGCAACCTTCGCTAAACGCCATAAATACTAATCACGAAATTTGTTACATCCATTGTAAAGGCAAAATAAAAGACAAGACAAATAAAAACTGCGACTACATATAGCTGAATAAATGCTGAATGTGGCATTAAACTATCAAAACAAACAAACGTTCAATATACATGTACATTGTGCAATATAAACTATAACATTAACAAGTACCTAAAAATTCACAGAAAACGACAATCCAATTCAATGACCTCTTCAAAGTACGTTTACACCTGGTCCATGTACCAAAGTCTAACGTCTTGTGTCCGATACACTACAAGAAATTAGGATACAAGAAATGTATGTCTACTACACAAATTAAACAAACATTGTTAATTGTTACCTTTTAGCATCATTGTCATTTGCCAGTACATTACCTTAATGCACCTACACATATCACTGATTGATTGATTGATTTATTGATTGATTCATTCATTCATTGATATGTGTTAGTTGTAAGAAGGCGTCCGAAATATAAGATTATGTTGATTTTAATCTAAAGGTCATTGACCCATAAGATAAAAGTCTCTAATAGCTTTCGCGCTTTGTCTATCTTTTCCAAATATTGCCAAATTTTGATGAAGACATGATGGTTTGTTTTTGTCGTTTCGAAGAATATAATTACCATAAAGAAGTTTCTTTCTGAGATCTAAAGCTTTAGGTCATTGATTAACTAATTGTATTCTTCCTACTGCACGCAGACTATTATCTTAAAGTGTTTCTTATCCATTAGCACAATTGTTGGCCATTCAAATTTCATTGTTTTATAGTTCTAATGTAATTTTGCCACTTCTATCAGCTATACAGAGTTTACTGTTCAACGTATTTTATGTGCAAAATAGTTTGGCGATCGATAATAATTTTCTTGTGGACGTAAAATATTTTTATTGCACGTTGATTGTACTTCATAAAAATTGTCTTACGAAATTGCTGAATATATCCCTGTCAAAACGCATAATGGTTACTGTATTATTGCCGGCTATCATATTACCAATTACATTCATAAAATCGAATTCTAATCAGTAGTAATGTGAATAAAATGAATATTTGATTTTCTTGCTGCTCCAAACCTGCTTGTTGCAAATGACGTTTACTCAATGTGTACGAATATATATAGCTCACCAAGACAGGATATTATGGATTATGGTCAATGTATTCATCAATCGGATTACGACAGCACATTCCGTTTTAATATATTAGTATTTATAGATTATTACATGGCAATTTCCATATGAGCCCTGATAATAGCCCGAGACTCCAAGATGAAGCCCGAGAGCTTGCGCGATGACTGATATGGGTCGAGGGCCGATATGAAAAATGACATGCCATAATCTTTTTATCACATATTTGATAACCAGTAGTCAAACTTTTATCCGAAAATAATTATATGTTACTACATGGCATATTCCATATCGATCCTGAAATCAGCCCGAGAGCTTGCTCGTGTGCTAATATCGGTCCAGGGCCGATATGGAAAATGACATTTGATAACCACTAGTCAACTTTTTATCCTAAAATAAAGCAGTTGAAAACAGTTTTAAGTTAAAAAAATTAATAAAACACAACAACTTATACAAAACTCTAGTTCAGTATCATAGGTTTTAGAATAAAGCAAGTATTTATCACATGTATGTCACTCAGTAAAAACTCACAAGTTTTTTTGCTTGATATTTTATTTTTTCTGCGGTGACACTAACAAACCTGTCATCCGTCATTTATTTAGTTGAAGATTGTCTGCTATGTTGACATATGAGCGGAAGCAAAATTAAAGCGAAATGTAAATGCCGATATTAGCAACCTGGGCTAATATCGATATTTAACACAAAGGCTAATATTAATCCATCACTTTATATCAAATATGCAAATATGTTAATATAACTACTAAATATATGATAATAATATTTATTAAATGAACTTATTTTGAAATCGATTCCAGTTGGACGGTTACAAATTCAACAGCTAGAAATGATTTCATAGGGGAGGGGATATGCTGTAAAAAACAAACCCAAAATATTTTAAATATGCTCTGTATTAAAACAGGGAATAATTCAATCATAAACATAACAATTCGATTTATCACTCAAAAATAAAACAACAAATTACCCACAGCTGATACACAAGTAACAAAGAGGACAGATACAGTGCTTTCAAAATAATTACTTTATAAGTGTAAGGCTGGGTTATGAAATAACTACCAAAATGCACATTACGTGAGATTGTTTGTAAAAAATTTCTTTCAATCAATTTTTTGTATGCAAGTGAAAATCTAGAATCTATTTACTTTCGTCAGTAAAAATGAAAATTTCATTAAATAAACGAAATGTTAAAAACATTCTGTCTAGATTTTATCTATTAAGTTGCAGCTTCTTAATGAAGTTTGATATCGTATTTGCATGATTATTTCTGATTTATGTTGCAAACTATATAGGAATATAATTTTGTAAAAAAACTAACAAGAAAACTACATGTTTTGTTTCTGTTTTTGTGTAATTAGCTAAATCACTCTCGATATATTTCTTCAAGACACTATTAATTAGATAAGTATACATGTACATATATGAATGAATATAGCTTCAACATAAATATTTGCAAAACACCATACATTATGTATAAAGTTACAATTTGCAGAGCGTGACAAATTTTTCATGTCAAATATTGATACAAATTTATTAATTAAGACAGACGCAGTCTTTCTGCTAATTTTAAATATTTTCGAGGTAATAAAGTTCGGTTACATTTTACAGATAATAGCAGTGTCACTTTAAACATAGATGGATTTCTCCAATAATATTTCTTTATACATTTCTTTATTATATCTATATTTGTATCACATTGAAGGATAAAATGATATTCGTATTCAATTGCAAAACAGTTACACTGAGTACACAACATATCATTTGTATTTACATTATAGAATCGACCTATAACTATGCATAATTAAGATACATTACAATAATCTTTTGGTCATCGTGCAATCGTATGTATATTATAAAAACTAATCCCGTATCCCCGCGAATTCGGAAATGAGTTAGCACTGAAGTCTTCCGATGTAAAATTACTAGATAGCAATAGGCAAAATGGTTTCAGATGGATGTACTAATATACAACAAAGGACAAACATGGAAGCTAAATGTAAACATGCTATGCTCTGACTGTTGTAGTGTCCGTAGATACTTCATACTGTTTTGGTTTCTAGATCGTGGGTTCATCCTATACCACATTTTTGCGGTAAATAATACAGTATAAACTGAAAACAAATACATGTCGTATTAAAATGTGAAAAAAAACAATTTCTTTTGCTATTTCACTTATTTTAATTAAAGTCACTAATGATCTGTTCTACCATATAACTTTATTGCATCTATTTAATAAATAATCTTGTACTGAAGTACCTTACATTACAAATTACGTAAGTTTTTATGTAATATAAATATCTAAGATTAATTCGTTTACAAAAGCTCTTTGTAGAAGAAAACCAATTTACTTTACGTACATTAAGGCATATTCATATACTGATGTCTAATGGAGTAACTTTGAAAAATCTATGAAATGAATTAAATTGCAGATAAAATTACAGAAAAAGCTGGAATCATAACAAAATCAATAGAATTAGATAAAGCTAATATTAAAAGCCGTGAGGAACGAATGAAATATAACTCGCTGACATGCCAAAACAATTTATTACCGAAAAATGACTTTAAACAAATTATTTAGTTTCATTTAGTTCTTGTCTAGAAAATACATTTTTTCCCTCAATAATACAAATATTTTGAAGTCTGTTTAATCAACCAATAACTTACTTTTCTTTGTCATATTGTGGGATCAAATACAGCTGATTGAACATTTAGGCTGTGCTCAGCCCTTTGTAGTAGAAGATAAATCCAAGACGAACATCCACCTCGTGACAACCTATTGTAGATAGATGCAAACATCTTTGTTTCAGAAATTGTGCATACTGTAAACTATTAATTTACATGTGTTTATGGTAGGTGCGGCAATTTTGCGTTTTTGTGTTTACGCGTTATTTTTAAGAAAAAACACGAAAACACAAAATGATTTCGTTTTGGCTTTTGCAGTTTTACCTCAGAACCGAGTGTAAAGTAGGACTGTTTGGATAAATCGTTTAACAGGGATATTCTCTAAAACGTCTGAGGGGCCTCGGTGGCCGAGTGGTCAAGGTAGTTCGTCTACTATTGATCACGTGGTCTGTCAACACTGAGATTGCGGGTTCGATTCTCACTGCAGGCAGGGTGTACTCGACTCCAATCTTAATTGACAAGGATTGCCAGTTTTCCTACCGCAGGTCGGGGGTTCTCTCCGGGTACTCCGGCTTCCTCTCCCAATTAAAAACTGGACGCCATGAAATAGCTGAAAAATTGCTGAAAGTGGCGTTAAAACACCATTCAAACAAACAAACAAATAAAACGTCTGAACAAATCAAAGCAAAACTTTTGAACACATTTTTGCACAAGTACCAATTCCAACATGATATATCTGTTTAATAACAACAAATATCGTTATTAGTCTATTTGTTCATCATCGGTGTCGTCATATCTTTCCATTTATGGTTCTTAGATGCAAGCCAGTGTTTTCGTATATGCGTTATCGGTTCCACTTTTTAAATTGATAATTAATGTTACATTTACTTTGAAGTAAATGTAAAAAACTTGAATGAATGGGCAAACGATCGCAAGGGTAAATAGAGCATATGTATTTTGGCAAATATCACGCAGAGAGGTTAAAAAAGAATTTGTTTAGACATATATACAGAAAATGCCGAATGCATTTTTATACTCTAAAAATGCACTGCTATCAACCAATCAGAATTCAGGACTATTTTTTGAATATGCGTTCTAGTACGTAGGAGTAAAAATCGACTGAACTAACAAAGTACTTAGATGGTTTAAAATCGATCTGAAATACAAAATGACCATTACAGCCGAACTTAGATTAATTCTAAAACTACAAGAAGAAATATTTAAACTCCTTCTCAGATAATAACAATAATGATACAAGCTGTATATAGGTTTTACAAAGTTGGAATTTCGTTGACCTTACACTTACACACGACTTGGTTTAACATAAAACCCAAATGTAAATATGTAATAATTTTAACTACTTAAACATCTTTGAAATCCATGTTAGGCAAGCCCATTGCAATATCAAAATAGCCGACTAAGACTGCAAGACAATTTTAGCTGTAACTGTGGGAAATGTTTTGACTGCTGTTTTTAAAATCCGTTTTTTAGAAAAAAATGGTCGGTGTTTTTGTATCTAAAATTTGCCCCTGATCTGAACACAACTTGTGGAAGATAAATAACTTTTAAAACATGTTAAATAGTTTTATTACGTAATATGGTCGACAAAAAATCGTGGACAAAAATTCACATATTAAATGCTAAATATTTTAAAACAAATTAGTTAAAAACGTGCATTAACTATTATGAAAATTCATTTGCATGCTTTCCACTTATATACAATATAAAGTAATAGTGCATTTTCAGAAAAACTGTAAAACAAATTATTATATGGGTTGTGTTGGAGAAAATGGTCCTTTGGTATCTATGGAAGTGGGGCTCGTAAATCGTAGAAGTCAACTTGTGCTCTGCGGTCTTAAAATAAAATGAAAAATCATTAATTACGCATTTTGGGGATAAATACAAGTACATACTTTTTTAAATTAAAAAAAGTAATTAATTAATGAATATAACTTCAGTAAAATATCCAAATCACAAGCAGATACAACAAAAGACCAAGACCTCTCTGTTATCGAGGCTAGTTTTAAATGAGGTTTTACTCTACTTCATCATTTTCAAATATTTCAGGGTGTTGTGTTAGTTTTTATGATACGCGGAAGCTTCATGTATATTCCGAACCTTCGGCATAAAAACTAGTATAAACTTTAAACAATGTATGCGCAAGTTATTCAGAGTTATCCTCCTTTAAACGTAAATGTGACTCCGTGCATTATATCATTTCCATCTCCTTATTTTTCGACATGTTTCCTTACGAGTAAGAACAAGTATAAACTGATGTGCTTTCCCTCATAGTGCTTTGTTGTTTCATTGTTGTTTTTTTTGTATAAACACCGTTTTTCTTTAATCAGGCACGGATGTGCAGCGAAGGTCTCAAAACGTCCTTATTCATATACTCGATGCTAAATGATAAATTTATTTCAACGTTAACCATAGACTTACCACAAGTAGCATTACATTTTTTATCGACATTTACTTTAATATTATCGCAGGATACATTTGGATAGTAAAGTAAGTGTTGATAGTAAATATTTAACTCTTTAATAGCACAAAATAATTCATAAGGACTTGTGGCAAGGGTACTGAAAGGCTAGTGCAGTGCGCTGTATAAATTGGTGATGATAAACAAAATCATTTTCTTTAGATAAATGTATTTTATCAACGACATTGATTTGCCTCTGTGTAATCTTGAATTTTTTTGTCCACGGATATGTTTAACACAGCTATGACCTGAAAAATCAAAGTGTTAACTCATTCCAGTGGCATGTCTGTATACACAGTAAGCCATTTTTTATAACTGTAACCTTATCTTTGGAAAATGTATTGGTTTTAATGAAAGATCTGTAATTTTATTTAGTTTTACCACACACGTTTTGATCAGGACATTCTGTGAGAGGAAACCGAAAATCATTTATAAAAATTATGTTGTGGGTTTTTGTAGGCATACCAAACAACTCTATCATTAATTGTTGTAGATGTTATTGTGATTTTTTGTGCGCCAAATCTATAAATTAGTTGAACGTCTGGACGAGAATTAACTCCGAAAATATCTATTACTTCTTTATGCATCGTCATATTGTATTATGCTACTGCCGTAAAACGTATGAATAATGTCAGGCAACGTGTTAGTATATCACACAGAATTCAAATCATGCATAAGGCATCAGGTTTACTTCTGAAAAATACATACGATATTAATATATTATACACTCATTACATGTATATACATCTACTGTGGGTACCGAGAATATACATGTACTAAATACTCGGTCCCGCATGATAAAACAAAGAAAGGGTTATCGATTGAATCCGCGTTATGTCCATTTTGTACAGAAACATGACCAACGGGACGCTACCTTCGAGGTCGTCTGCTCAAATATTACTTCGTTCTCCCCCTTTTAAGTGCTGTTAACAAGGAGTTATTGCGAGAACTCTTTGTCCGTAAAAGGTAGCAAGGATGATTTTTTTAAATCATGGCCTTAATAGTGACGTCAACGCAACGTTCTCAATGATTCACTTAAATTCAAAACTAGAGTAAAAACACCTGTGAGCAATGCTCACCATTGATACCCCCCGCTTCACAATTACTTTGAAAATTCAGGTGTTCTTAATTATGAAATTGAAACTTTATCTAGTTAAACGTGAAGGCGAAATTGCAGATAATACATGTAATTCTCCCCAATCCCCCGAAGAATGGCATCCCCTATGTCAATGACAAAGTCCATGTTTTTCTATGGCAAACCTCCAATAATATTTTGATCAAAATGTTTAATATCCAATGCACAATGGCAATATGTGACCAAGACTCTGTATAAGTTTCAACAAATTCCATTCAGTGGTGTAGGAGGAATTGCAAATAAAATATGGGTATCCATTATGTCCATTACAAACTCCATATTTTTCTATGGGAAACCCCAAATATCATTCCGATCAAAATGTTAAATATCTTCTGCACAATGGCACTATGTGACATGGATTCTGTGTAAGTTTCAACAAATTCCATTCAGTGGTGTAGGAATGAGTTGCACATAAGAGATGGGTATCCCTTATGTCCATGACAAAGTCCATGTTTTTCTATGGGAAACCCCAAATATCATTCCAATCGAAATGTTAAATATATCTAATGCACAATGGCAATATGTGACAACATTCTGTGTAAGTTTCATCAAATTCCATTTAGTGGTGTAGGAGGAATTGCAAATAAAATATGGGTATCCATTATGTCCATTACAAACTCCATATTTTTCTATGGGAAACCCCAAATATCATTCCGATCAAAATGTTAAATATCTTCTGCACAATGGCACTATGTGACATGGATTCTGTGTAAGTTTCAACAAATTCCATTCAGTGGTGTAGGAATGAGTTGCACATAAGTGATGGGTATCCCTTATGTCCATGACAAAGTCCATGTTTTTCTATGGGAAACCCCAAATATCATTCCAATCGAAATGTTAAATATATCTAATGCACAATGGCAATATGTGACAACATTCTGTGTAAGTTTCATCAAATTCCATTTAGTGGTGTAGGAGGAGTCGCACATAAGAAATAGGTATCCCCTTATGTCAATGACAGTCCGTGTTGTTCTAAGGGAAACCCCAAATATCATTCCGATCAAAATAATATATATCTCCTGCACAATGGCACAATGTGACAAGCATTCTGTGTAAGTTTCAACAAATTCCATTCAGTGGTGTAGGAGGAGTTGCACATAAAACATGAGGACCCCCTTAGGTCAATGACAATGTCCATGTTTTTCTATGGGAAACCCCAAATATCGATCCGATCAAAATGTTTAATATCTCCTGCACAATGGCACTATGTGACAAGGATGCTGTGTAAGTTTCTTTAAATTCCATTCAGTGGTGTAGGAGGAGTTGCACATAAGAGATGAGGACCCCCTTAGGTCAATGACAATGTCCATGTTTTTCCAAGGGAAACCCCAAATATCGATCAGATCAAAATGTTTAATATCTCCTGCACAATGGCACTATGTGACAAGCATTCTGTGTAAGTTTAATTAAATTCCATTCAGTGGTGTAGGAGGAGTTGCACATAAGAGATAGGGACCCCCTTAGGTCAATGACAAAGTCCATGTTTTTCTATGGGAAACCCCAAATATCATTCCGATCAAAATGTTAAATATCTCCTGCACAATGGCACTATGAGACAAAGATTCTGTGTAAGTTTCATCAAATTCCTTTCAGTGGTGTAGGAGGAGTTGCAAATAATAGAAAGTGTAACGGACGGACGGAAGGACGGACGGACACCATGAACACTATATACCCCCCGCTTTTCAAGCGGGGGGTATAATAACATAATCTGATTGGCTAAATGAAGGGGAGCAACCCATATTATACGATATAACTTGTGTTCGTCACATGACCTATTCTTAATTTTTTAGTGTATCATTGTCGTGTTCAGGTATATAATGACTTTGATACAATCCTAGTTAAAAAGCTTATCCGTCCTTCAATTCTCTGTCAACAATTTTTGTTTAGTTTCGATACTTACGTACATTTTCATCAACATTTCCGTGCAGTTTCTTTCTACACTTAAGAACTCTTCTCTCACGATTTCTTGGACCTATCGTAATTTTTTGTTTAATTGGTCTGTGTTTAAATACAATGTCAATCAATCGTATTCGTATACTGCGAGAGATTAAACATAAATGAGACAATTTTTCAGTCAAGATGCTTTTTACGTGTACAAAAGGACTAAAGCAGCTTTTTTCCAAGTATTAATTTTAAAGCGAAAATATTATCTGGGTAATTTTAATAACGTTAGCTCTGCTTACTAGAAGGGTACTTTTAACTACTTGCCATCATTAATTTATTTTGGCCAGTACCTGTATCATTTTTCGTGCATTTGGCGGTCAAAATACATGTTGGTTTATTTTAATGGTGTTTAACTTCATTTTCAGCAATTTTTAAGCTATATCGTGGAGTCAAGTTTATATTGGGTTAGGTAGCCAGAGAAAAACCCGACCTTAAGTAGGAAAAATTGCAATTCTTGTCAATTAAGGTTAAAGTCAAGCTGACTACATGTAAAAACCCTGCACAAGCCGTCCCATTCCTATGTTGGACACAGATGCACATTTTAATCATTTGTATTTATTGTTTTTGTAGATCTGATTTACTGAATATAAGCATGATTCAGTAATAAATACTGTTTAAAAAAGAATTCTAATTAAATGCTTCGGAAGCTTTAATATATTTATGTACATGTATGAGCAACACTCTCGAGACGACAAAATGTTTGTTTTGAAGAACTTTTTCAATTACAAAACTGTTCCCCGCTGGAAACCGGATGACTAAGACGCATTAGTCTTATAAATATTCACACCCGCTATAAATATCCGTTGCAATATATTGTGTGTTAAATTGGCGGAACAGCCAGTTTTTAGTGGAAATGGTGTTCGCTTCTAGGTAACGTTAATATTCTAAAGTACCATAATTGTCATAATTCATGGATGCTGTGGTTTATCATTATTGTACCACGGGCTGGGCGTCTCTCGGGATAAAATAATGCGACATAAATGGCCAGCCCGTGCTAAAACAATGATAAACCACAGCCTCTGTTAATTCCTATTCGATGTGTACAATTTAACTGTTGTACTTTCATCGGGAAATAATACTTTCATATATATTAATATTTATTCGAATCAATGACACAATTTTCGCACAACTGTCTAATTAATATACAGTCAATTCACAATATCACAAGCGAAGACTATTGAATATTGGGCTAAAAGAAACGAAGAGTTAAACATACGTTAAGTTCGTATCATCCTTTATAGTTAACGATTCTGAGTCCAGAACTCTAGACATGGATTATAGTGGTTTATATTGTCTTACCGAAACAGTTCACAGAACCAATAAGATTTAGAGTTTAAAGTTTAGGGATTACGTGAAAAAAGTAGGTTGATAATTAAAGTAAAAATGTAGAATAATTCTTGTCTGGAGTTATAACATATCCTATGTTTAAATGTCATAACCTTGATGCTTCTAAAAGTGCATCTCAAGTTACTTATTTTAATGTGAAAGTATTGGGAATTATGTCATTTTATGAAAAAAAACTTTATAAACTCTTATCTCACTATTGTTTAGATGTGTTCCGGACAATTCTCACATCACTCATGCGCATGGCCAATAACTGCTGACTCTTTAACGTCTAATTAACACGTTAGTTAATGTTGCCGCCACTCCAGGCGTAAATAATCTTCTTGGTAATACAAGACATTAGTATTTGTTAAACTAAATACAATTCTATCAGGATTCGAGTCTATGCAGCAATCTGCTTGGTGTCTTATAATTTCCAAAATGAGTTATTCTACAACAAGCGGACGCGACAGACACATAAATTTGTGTTATTTAAATTGTTAAATAATAAATAGGGATTTTTTTTCCTTTAAAAGAGTAGGATGTTATGGGCAGTTCCAGTAAATAGTGTTACGCACATGTAAACGAATCGAATTTGGTAAATAATAAACAGGCTACTGCAGAAGAATTTCTTCTACATCTCGGAACAATAAATTCTGATTTTACAGTATATATGTATATTATCTTTAATTTTTGTCTAATAGGCATGGATGATGTAAATGGGTAGCGGATCCATTATCCTTATAATATGTTTGTTCATTGTACTTGATATGACTTAAATATGATATAGCTTGGTTATATTACTAATTGTTTTTGAGTATATGTGTGTTTGTAGCTAAACATGTTTCATTCACATATCGAGTAAATTATAATACCCACCATCTTCTTTGTTTATAGCCTTTATTTCCAAATCAAAAATGTTTTGATCATAATGAAATGTAGTTGCTCAATGATACTACGATATTTTTGTCTATTGTAGTTATTTTGATAAGTTCCAAGGTCATTAATGATCTTGACATTTGACCTTATAACCGTTTTAATGTCGCTCCTCAATTGAAGATCCTAGTTGACCATCGGTTGGCAAATTTCCAGCATAACTCCGGAATCCTGAAGTTTTCCCAGCTACGAACTGCATTTTTTTCCACTATCCATTATGTTTTCCTATGAAAAGCAAATCAAAAATGATATTAAAACTAATTATAAACATTATTGTTCCAAAAACTGAACAAACTAACTGAAAATAATAAAATATATCTATACAGCAAAATAAAAACAAGTTATGAAATTAATGATAATTTATTAAAAACTAACTTTGAAAATAGAAAAAAATATTTGTAAAATGAAAATTAGCGATCACTTTCTTGAAATAGAAAGAGGTCGTTATAAAAAACTAAAACGAAATGAGAGATTATGTCAAATGTGCAGCATGAATGTCGTTGAAGATGAAATCCACTACTTTTTCCATTGCCCTAAATACAACGAAATAAGAAAAGAATTATTCAAAGATATTTGTATAAGAAATGAATTTGAAACATATGTAAAATTAATGTCCTCTTCAAGTCATTTGCAGTATGTTGCACTATTTATAAAAAAAGTCGTTAGTACTGATGAAAGTGGACTCTGTTACTGCATGATTTGGATTTTATTTTAGTTAATAATGTCTTAAAAAATGTATATATGTTTTTTGTTTGTGTATAATTGTGTAACTGTATTGCCATCAATACCTTGGGATATAAATGTGCTAATAAACTAAACAAAAATAAATTGTTCAATACAGGGTGCACAGACTTTGTGACAGGGTGCGTATTTATATTTTTCCTTTATGCGTTGACACCGTTTTATTACGAGTCTATCAACAGTCCTTAAAGTTGTGGGAGGTTTCCTTGCTTCAATTGTTGATGCAGATATCTATTACGTAAAGAATCCTAATACAGTTTAATTCAAAGCTACAAATCAATATGTCGTAATGAATGAAATGTACACTGCACGTTTCTTAAAGCGCACTTGAAGAAACAACTAATTTACGTTGAAGGGATCTAACTCTAGTGGGTTAAAGATGGTATATGTTTGTTAACTTCCCACACAAAAGAGAACATTTCTCACCAGAATAGCAGAAACAAGATTCAACAAAGTAAAAGAATATTAACAGAATTCAAATGATTTGATACAATCTTGTCTCAACAGAAAAGCTTGCGAGTTGTAACTTCATATCAACTTTATAATCATTTAGACTTACGTGATGACTGATTTCTTCATGAAAATTGTTCATTTAAAACAATTGAAATGAGAGGATTGGTGTAACAATAGAGAAGCTCTAACACATAATTAAACTTAACCATGATACGATCACGAAACCCATTTAAAACTTTAATCATAAAATACATGTAATACCGATTCAATTCCAGTAAGGTCTGCAACTACTTAAAGTGTGGAATTAATTTTACATTTCAGATTAACACAAGATCAGTTTCTGTTCAAGTTTCTCTTGTCGTTCTGGTATAACTATACTAAATGACTGTTGTAACGTTCTTTCTATGAAACACCGAAGTAACAAATAAATAGCATTGCCGTGGAATTCTGCGATACAGAAATATTTAGCAGCTTTCTATTGTTTAATTGGTAAATCTACTAAAAATCTGCGTCTGTCGTTGTGTGCGAGTTATGTACAAATACACAACCCATGTCTGCTTACTTGGCCTTTGAGCAAATACTTTTTACCATAACTAACACGACAGGTGTCATTAGAGAAGCAGGATATTTTCCCCCTTCCAGAACCCCTACTATCATATCAGTTTAGAGGTGTTCGTGTTGTTTTGTTTGTAGTCGTTTATTTAAGTGTTAGATTAACCATTCGTACTCCGACTTTGTATTATTTTTATTAGTAGTAGTAGTAGTGGTAGTAGAATTTGTTGTTGTTGTTGTAATATTAACCCCTGGAGTATTTTCTCACTTAATTTACTCTTCTTTCGAAAATAAGAGGTGATTACCTTTAAACAAGAAAAATTCCTGTCAACCAACGAGCAGCACTGACTAAATATGACATTTTACGAATGTAAAATGTAATTGTCTAAATATGTCAATGTCGTGAGCTACAAATTAGTAAATGCATGGAAAGCGATCTTCTAAGTCATCACCCAGAAGGTGTGTTAAAATGCAATGTTTTACTAATGTTTGATAATGACTACAGGAAAGAACTTTAGTACTGTTTTTGATAATTAAATAGTGATTGTTTAGATCTTATATGTTTTAAATTATAAACAAGATAGATACGTTTTCAAATGCAAAGATAAATTTTTAAATGAGCAAAAACTCGTAAGATAATCAGCTTTTAAATTAAAAGTTTAAAGACACGCAAGGTTGTCCTTTTCTGTAAATTAGCGACATTTCAAACAACATAAATGACAGGAGAACTGTTGTTTGAATTGCAAGAAAACAGTTGATGGTATGCAAAGTCAGCTTTCCATTGGATATCTAACGATACCTATAATTATAACTCGTGAACATGAATTCAAGATTAATAGTGTATATTAATCAGGCTTTCTATAGGTTTATAAATTCAAATTTACGTTTATGAATTGTAACCCAAATTTTATTATATATGTATAATTCTTATCTTACATTCGTTTACGTTAATAGTCATTTTTGATTGGTCAAAAGGCCATAAACCAGTACTTTCCAGATCCGTTCATACTTTCATGAACGACTTTTGGGGAACTACTTTTTTTTGCTAAAAGTAAACAAATATGGCGGCCATGTGTCGCGTATGCTTCAGACAATAAATTAAGCCAGTACACTCGAATTTTGGCGATTCAAATATCTTGAGCGATGTATTGCTTAAACGGAAAGCTATTTAATTGAACCAGCTGCAAACATTTGTTTTATAGACAAATACATACAAGAAAATATTTTAACAGTACACTTCGTTTTGGATTCGTTGTACACATTGCTGAATGACGGAAATAGCAAGATTCGAATGTGGATGAAATGCGAGTGTGAAGGCATGTATAAACGATACTTTGAAATTTCGTTTCTTGTAATTTCAATTATGAATCATTTCAAATACACACAATAGCCGTAACGGTAAAATTACCTTTTTCGCGGTCACAACAAATCAACGCAATAGCAAGATGCACGAATTTGTTACCAACTCCATGTCTCTGCAAAGCTCTAGCAATTTTCACTGATAAATCCATTGAACAAACGACAACTATTGTTTTTCCTCTTCGTATTTAAGAAAGAACGTCTAGCTAGGTTTCCGTTCCGTTTGAACAGATATGACGTTAATATAAACCGCGGTTACAATGACGAACATTAGTATACGGATTATTGTTTTTTGTTGAGTCTTCTTTTGTTTTTATCAATAATCTTCTCGGCAAATCGTAAATTGTATCTGTTGTCAATGCCAGTTATTCACTTTAAACCGACCACGTCTTCGTCTTCAGTTCGTTGTATATATTCCTACGCGTCACACGCTTATAATAAAAATTTATTTTGGGACAAGAATGCTAAATATATAAAACAATTTTGGAAGAATTATAAGGATTAAACGCTTATTTTCAGTAATTTATCGATGTATGAACGAGGTCGACTCACTCACAAACTTATCATAAACGGCCTTCGGCCGATTATTTGTTTGTGAATGAGTCGACCTCGTTCATACATCGATGAATTACCGAAAATAAGCGTTTAATCCTATAGTGTAACTTTTGCCAAGTCGATTTCTAAGAATTATTTATGTTAAATTTATACTTTGAATCATAATCCTAGATGATGTCAAATTTAGCCTTGCATGTAAAAGTAACATTTTATCCATAATCTAAGATTATGGCCACCTTACAGTAGTATGACCGACGCTTTTTGCGATTATGACTATTTAACATGAATTTAAGCTAAATAATCTGGAATGACAACTTCAGAAACATTAACATTTTCAGTCTAAGGTTATTTTATTACGTGAGTTCGATGTAATAATTTAAATGTATAGTAAACTTTCTTTCTAATGTTTATAAAAGTTCGATCTATGATTATCATTTATAGACTATTAACATACTACTGCAGACAAATTATTCGTATATATAATGAACCGGCCTACTATATTTATAATTTACGCTCCTGTGTCATATCGATATCGTCAGCTATCTAATTTTATCTTGCCATATTCTCTAACTATGAATAAAATGACAATTTCGCGTTCACAATCAGTCACGTTCTGAACACCAAGTTAGGTTATACGAAATAACCAGTATTTAAACGAAATTTAAATATTTAGTCATAATTTTATATTATTGATCTTAAGCTTAAATATGATAAATGTTACTTTTGAGTGCCATAGCTATTTTCTTTACTATTTAATTTACTTAATACTACTAAAATAAAGATGGTGTGTTTTGCTTTTACTCATGATACTGCTTTTTGGTTAGTTTAACTAACACAAAGGAACTTTGTTGCACTAAAGTACGGTCATTTGATTGTGATGAATATCCGCTATTAATACATGTATTGAAGTCACGAATATAGGGTCAGGTGACACTTTTGGGTAATCAAGAAATTCATAGTTTTTGTTACTTTACACAGGAACCTATAAAGTTATACTAGTCCCAGCTTTACATATTACATAAATACATGTGTATACTATTTCTTATTTCCATCCTAAGTCGCAATGCCAATTCGCGAAAGTGTCAAGGCACAAATTGGCGTACACAAACGTAAACAAAATAAATCACTCAGTTTTAAAGATCATCTTTTCAAGTTTCCGCTTTCACCTTTCGGACGTTTCTGCTTAGTTTCATAAGTAACAGATTGTGGCATTTTCAGTTCATTTCAGGGTAGCTGCTTGAAACTTCATGTATTATAACAACATAGAATAAAGTATATACAAAACGTATATGCTATTTACGGTCCCAAGCTTTCCACAATAAAGATGAGTATTGCGGATACACTTTAACTGGAATTTAAAAAAAGATCAGGCTTATTTAGTTCAATATAGTGGTGATAAAATAGTCATTTCGAGGAATTTCTCGTTTTCTTGATTTCGTTCTTTTGCCTTAAAATGCATCTAGCAGAAGATAATGAGATGTGAAATAAGTGTACGCGACACATTCTACATATATAAACTGCAATTTAAAAAATACACAATGGAAAACAGCCACCTGCCTTAAATGTGACGCCTTCAATTCAAGTCTTCAATAAATCAGCTTTTTAAAGCAGCCAAAATCTTCAATAATATTAATTTGTTTTGCCAATGTAACATACTGCTTAGGCCTAGGTAAATATAAGAAAATGTCGATACCTGCCTTCTCAAGTGTAGTTCTGAGCCATCTAGCTATACTTCTTTTGGTAAATTGACTGTAATGTTTCAAATAACTAATAAATAGTTGATTTTTATTCATATTTAGTAACAGTTATGTTCTCTTCAAATACTCTTCAATAAGAGTCACAATACAGAGACGTCTATCAGGTGCAAATCCTATAGTATAATAATTTTTTTTATGAAAACCTGGTCGACTAGTTATAAGAGAATCACCAAATGTAATTTTCACTTTCCCTTTCTCAACTCTAATGTTTTTGACATGATTGAATTCTCCGAGCAGACAAAAAGGTCAACAAAGCCACTGTCTTAAAAGACAATGCGTAAGCGGTAATCTCCGTACCGGCGAAAGATAGTTAATCGAAACCTCGGGATCCCATGTAACCGAGTTCTTTGCGACAACAGGTTAAGAATTAAAAACTCCTTGTAGAAAACGAATCACGATCGAGTGTTTCCCAACACCAACGCCATTTAAAATTAATAAACGACGATAAAGAAGACAAAACAGTGTTCAAAGCACTATATCCTAAACTTGACTCCTAAACATAAAAGTAAAAAAAAACTATGATGTTTCCTAAAGAAGGTGAATGGGGATTGAAATATTTCCGTTCCGCATAAAGAAGAGATTTTCTTGTGTACGTATTGTATTGTCTGATTGATGACGGTTTCCATGTTGACATGATAATCTTTTCACTCTTTTTAGAAATTCTAAATGTGTGTAATGTTTTCCTAAAAGACGACAACCAACAAGTCTCATCTTTGGTAGAGCTTTCCCTTTCCTATATGCGTATGTCACCATGTCCTTGTGTGTAGGAAGAAAAATGGGAATCAATTAGCATATGCAAAAATTTTGCAAAATATAGTATTGTAGACCAAAAAGGTACAATTATAAGACATTCTGTTTTATCACAGTCAATCGTTTGCAAAATCTTATGTATAAGTGCAAACGGTGGAAAAATATAGCAATTATCTTGAGACCACATTAAATGAAAAGCATTAACACCAACAGCTAAAAGATCTGGTTTCCATGAAACAAATTTATTAATTTGAGCATTGTGTCTGCATGCAAACAAGTCTATGTCGGATTTACCCCATATTCTAACAAGGTTTTGGAAAATATTTTGTTCAGTTTCCATTTTGTATTATCTTTTTATGAGATTTTAATACGACTAATCATGTCTGCCTTTTCATTCAAAACTCCTGGCAAATATGTTATTAAAAATCATACATTTTGTTTGATTGCCCATTGCCATATTATATGTGCTAATTTGTTCAAAGTTTTCTTTCTTCTGCCCATTTTTAATAAATATGAAACAGCTGTTGAGTTATCAAAGGGCAATAAAATGTGTAGATTAGAAACATTTTTGCATAGACTTTTAATTGTGAACCACGTTGCCAAAAGTTCAAGAAAATTGATATGAAAATTAGCTTCAGTAACGGTCCAGACTCCATGAACTGTTTCACCAGTGTTATTATTTACACCTCCCCATCCTTTTTTACTTGCATCAGAAGTAAAAGATAAACTTGGGAGCCATGACTTATTTCAGCATAAAGGGTAATTTAAATTTTCACCCCCCACTGAATTTCTTTTTTAATTTCTTTGGATATAACCATAGTTGTCTTAAAATCTTTATCATTATGTTTTAAAGCCAAATTTTTCCCCATTTTTATGGTTCTATAATGGCGTGGACTGCAGGAAAAGTAACAATAATATTTTCAAGTAATTGTGACATTTCTCTGAACATCTGTCTTTCAAAAGCGTTGTGATAAGTAGGAAACTAAGAAAGAGGAAAAATTATCCCAATCATTGTAATTGCTGCTTCCTTTTGTTTCAAAACATTTAAGTGGTACATGCATATCATGTGACTTACCCTTAGAAATACTTACATCAGTTAGTATTTCCTTTGGCTCTTGCCTCTGCCTCTCAGCTGGCTTCTTGGTGTCCAGTCTCTTTACCTTTTGTAGTTTTTTACCATAGTTATCATGTTCATAATTTCTGGAAACATTTGCACCCATCTTGTTTGCCTCTATAATGTTTTTCGTAGTTTGTGATAAGTCATTCCCAAATAACAATGTTGTCACAGGTACTGATTTAGCACATAATTGAGCATAATCACCCTTAAGAGATGGCTTAATAAGAGCACGCCTGTTTGTGTTCATCTCATGATTACTTGCTGAGAGGCTGAGAGACAAACAAAAGCCTAGACAAATTTCTTTGAAACTGAGGCATTTTCAAGTGGTTTAACGTCTTTATTGGAGGTTTAACCAGAAGTGTCATAGCTTTAATGACATAGTTCTGTCTTTTAGACAATTTAATGTCTCTATTTCCCACTGATTCTAAAATTTTTCCCCATATTTCTCTGTTCACTGTAGGGGTAATCATCTCATCAACTCGACATTTTCTGGTACCTGACATTCATTGAAAATCTCTTTCATTTTTCTTTAGGGGCCTTCTTATTGAGTAGAGATGTAATAAGCTAAATCATCATCTATCTTTGGCCCGACCTTCGTTTCATTTTTAAATTGTTTGGCATAAGAGATAAAATCGTCGTCTTGTTTTAATCCGGATTGACCGGAAGTAGAAGATTTATCATAGTTTTTACCTTGGTTAGTGTTATTATATTCCAAGAATTTGTCAATCTGATCAATGATATCCTTTTCATCCTCCGAATCATCATCGGACGATCCAACTTGACCATCTGCAGGACGGTCATCGCCAGCAAACGAAGGAGTGCCACGATTTCGTTGGCCATCTTCTACATCACGTGATTTGGAGTTCCTATCATTGTCACGTGATTTTGAACTGCTAATATAATCAATCATTTTCGAGTGCGTTTCGGACAATTCTCGATGTTTTGAATAAATAGTCAATAAAGTCTGCGATATGCACATAAACATCCCTAGTGTTTTGGAAACCGCCATTACTGGCCATTTCCAATCGGCATTGCCAACATTCACCTTGTCCCGTTCACTAACAATCAAACCGCTCGGGCCTGGTGGGGGAAAAGTTCGAAACGACATCTTCATTCTGGTTAGTCTCTACGTGAGGTTGTTTTGCTGTGGAATTGTCCACCTTACGCTCACTTTTCTTTCCTTTGCCCCTTCAGAGTTTTTGCTCATGGCTGAAATAGCTTTGAAGAGCGAACTGCTTAGGTCAAACTCGCCAGCAATTTTACTGGACATGCGAGATAATGCGATTTTATGTGATAGCAATAGTAAATGAGTGTTGTAAAAAACACCAAAGAAACTCATGATTGCAACGGATCGAGGGCTGACGAAATTTCAGCGTCAGCCATACGCATCAACAGCACGCGGAATGATATCAACATGCGCACGCACCTCTCATGTGACTTCCGTAGTAAACAGTCCCATGTAGAACAGAATAATATAATTTTCTTCGCGTTGATATAAACAGATGTCAAGCTATGTCAAAGTCAATAATTGTTTAACATTGATTGCGTGTGTGTTAAAGAGACCGCTAAAAAATAGACGCTCGTAATATTTGGTGCATAGGTTTGAATGAATTTTTATGATTTAGTCAACTGCCGTCGAACTGAAAAGCTCCTATGGACTTGACTGAAGCATGGTTATTTTGTGAATGTAAATAACTTTTAAATGGACTTGACGTTCTAATAAGTATATATGTTGTTGACGCAGTCCAGAACTTC
Source organism: Limnoperna fortunei (assembly GCA_944474755.1). NCBI lineage: Eukaryota > Metazoa > Mollusca > Bivalvia > Mytilida > Modiolidae > Limnoperna > Limnoperna fortunei. The sequence continues at coordinate 47,428,084 of OX104116.1, forward strand.
TAAATATTTTATTTCACATAAACGACAGATGTGTGAAAATAACCATTTCGCGCAATTTATGGTTTAATAAACTAATTTTGCAGTTTACTTGTCTCTGGAGAACGTTTACCGCCGACAAAGCTCTGTATATATAGCATAACTTCTCTGCACAAAAGAAACTTATATAGATTTTTAGAGATTTTAGTAGAAGTATTTTGGATAAAGATTTTACAATTAAGGATTTTTTTTTAATTGTTGATTAGATTATAGGAAATAGACTAGACATGCAATTGATTTTTCTTTTGTTTCTGTAGCAGAAAACGAGGCTCGTCGCTGAACCAGAATCTACGCGAGTATCCAGCTCCTCAGTCTGTTGCACCATCACACTTTTTTTCGTCTGTGTTACAGTTTCAAACTGCTCCAAAAAATTGCCTTCTGGGTCTATATTGTCGAAGTCGGTTGCGGAATGTGTGCGAGCTAATTCGTCAATCTATGTATTCCGACTGCAGTGGATGATGCCTAGAGGAGGGAAACTGATGTAGCGATTTCGACCAGGGGTTGTTATACAAGGTCGCCCTCTTCTTGGGGCGGTCATTGTAGAGCCAGTCTGCTTGAATCTGATCCACAGCCGAGAAATTGTGCTCTGGTTTATGTTTTCAATTGGTGCAATCTCACTTTGGGCTACTTCGGTCTGCTGATGACGATATTTCGAGTAGCAGGAGCCATTCTTGACATGGCAGTATTTTACCGTGATGAGGAATTGAAGTTTCAAACCTCTTCCTTTTATCCTCTTAAAAGTAGCGGTTGAATTAACCACAATGTTCATGTGAAAAACGTTAGTAAAATTTCGAAGCGATAGAATTACTGTGCACTTTTAGCGAGTCAACGTGTTTATTTGGCATACAGCCATATGATATGAACAGGCATTTAACGTAGAAAACTTACTTTTGAAATAAATGATTAAGATATGACTATTATATATCACCTGCTAAAAAAAATAGGATTTTTAAAAATTTAAAAGGACTTTTTAACAGCATATAAATATTCTTACTGAAAGTGTTCTATAGGTAATGTTCTCCAGCTGAGATCTAAAACCCAATTCTTAGTTGCCACAAAAAGATAACAAGTTTACAAATTTAGTGTTGCTTAACATAAAAGATCATTTGTGGCTTTGTCGTACGAATTTTAATCCTCAATGTATTCGAAGTTTACATGAACTGAATTGTTTATGTGCTAAATTGCCAATTTCACCTCGTAAATCAGCAAACGGCCCAATATATGAAATTGATTTCCATAGGGGATTAACTTTTCAAGAAGCTGGTCTATGAACTAGGTCACAAGAATGTCGCTCTCTCTCTCTGTATTTAACTAATTTTTAGTTGGAAAAGAAGAGAACATATCTCAAGTTTCCAGGCTATATTGCTGTAATCCTTCACTTCCACTGCCTGATTTCACGATTCGGCCAACCATGATTCTATTAATTAAATTCATTTACTTGTTTTGTTATAGTACTTGCATATTAGATTCTTGTATTGAACATATATATTTGATTACCCATTGGTATAAAAATAAAATACTCCAGTTAGAAAAACTTTAGTAACTCATAAAGTTTTTATTATATTACATATACATATATTACATTTATTTTTTTTATAATCTTACCAATTTTTATTCCTTATAAAAAAACCAAAAGATTATATTATAGATAAAGGTAACATGTTTCTGATCAAGTGCCGATTGAAATGGTTTAAGATCGATGCCAGACTGTCGCTTTAGTATAATTTTAATTTGATCTCAGACATAATCATTCTGCGTCAAATATTCTTTCATGACTGATAATGTTATTTCCTAATTTCATACGTATCAACTGTAATTGTAACGGCTGTCCTGAAATCTTGGTATTTATCACAACAGTGATACAGAAGGACAAGTTTTATTGTGTACAGTAAGACTCCATGTATTGCTTTCTGTCAATAATTGAATGTGTTTTTTATTGGTAAATAAATAAATAAATAAATAAATAAATAAATAAATAAATAAATAAATAAATAAATAAATAAATAAAAAAATAAATAAAAAGAATGGTCGAGTAGTAATCAGAAGAAAATACACGGATGCATCTGATTGAATGTTGGGGTTATAAAAATGGCAAAATTTCAAAATATAAACATTATTAATTTAAAATCGAGTTTTTTTTTTAAAAAAGAGAGATGTTAGACATTTTGTTAGTTTCATTCAGTGTTGAATTTTTCTTCCAAAATTTCTGTCATTTCGTTCGTCAGTTAAGTTATCAATATGCAAAAACTGTTTCAAATAATCGGTTTTTTGATCGATGTTTTCAGTTTTGTTCTTTTGTAATAAATACTGTGGCCCTATTATGCCAACCCTATTTCTAGTCTTTTGTGTTATTTAGTCCTTTACCTGCGTTATGGGATAAATATATTGTTTTTTGTAACCATCAGTAGCTTTAATGATCGTTCGTGGTAAACTGGTTGTTTTCATATCAGGAGCGTTTGACAAACCTTAAACATGTAAGTTTAAGAGTTTTGAAAAGACATGCATGTGGAATTATTTCTGTCACTTGAATATCTCAAAACAAACCAACACGTTCCATGCATATATGTTACCCCCGTTCAACAGATTTATGCTTTTTACTATAGTATCAGCTCAAAGTAGTTTAAGCCCCTTCAACCAATCACTGCCCATATAGTAGCTACTTGGAAGATCTAACTTAATACGGTTATTGGTCGTGTTCTGATCAACTTGGCTCATGTGATAGATTTAAAGAATAATAACAATAGAATAAGAACATTGACACATTTTCCAAATTTGTTATTTTGGGCCTCGATGGCAATGTAGCTAGGTAGTTTAGATAGTCATCTACTTTTAATCACGTGCCTGTCAATACTTTGGTTTCGAGTGTATGAAGGGTGTGCCCATTTTCGATTTTTCATAATGAAGTTCGGGGTTTACTATAAGTACTCTGGTTTACTCCCATTTAAAAAAGATACACCACGATATAAATGAAAAAATTCTGAAAATGGCGTTAAACAACATTCAAACAAAAACCAATCAAGCTAATTGGTTTTAAAAATGTATACGAACGGGCTGAACAGATACAAATTTTTTGTTCAAAATCGTATACATGAAATCTACATAGTTTTGGAATCTCAATTTTCACAGTGTCCGCCTGATAACCCATATAAACAGCTAAGTTCTGATTTCTTGAAAAGTTTCTGTATAAACTCGTTTAAAAAAAATAGAAAAAAAATGAAATATGAGAATTAATAAAAAAACACAGGTGGGAAAGCAAGACGGGAAAATCTCCGACACTCATATTAAAAGATTTCTGGTCTCTAACGAGGCTCTGCTTTCACGGTATATATTTCAAAATTTCATAACAAAAGTACCAGAAGATTTATTCCACACCTCTTTTGCTTTTATTTAAACTACCAAAAGCTGAAAGTATATATTGAGCAAAATATACACATATTTTTGTTATGCTGCTTACGGTTTTTTTAATAAACTTTAGTAAAATCTATCCTTTTGTAGTGTGATATTTTGACTCGTTACACATGAATGTACACTAGAAAAAGTCTGATATCATATGATGTACATTGTACATTTGACATGTTTACATTTTGCTGTAACCAGTACATTCATTGTACATGTATACGCGATTAGGCTAGACATTCATGCTGACTTTAATGTTTTATGTACTGAATGTGCTCAAAATTACCTGTAATTATTTCAGTATAATGCCGGATTTATATGTCATGTGCACTGCTTGTGTGTCAGGAATATTATTGTTTAAACGTTTCTGGTACAAGTGCTTGCAAACACTTGTGTTGATAATTCTTTTTGTTTCTGCTCCTGGCAGGTTAGCTTCCTTAGCCATCAGTTTCATTTGATTGTTCAGTTTGTATCTTCCAACTGTAGCTCTTAAAAACCACGGTTCATTGTCACTGGGTTTTTCTTTATAAGTAACCGGTGCAAGGTAAAACCGTTTATCTGTCTGATAGCAGTCAGTCGGTCTCTTTTATGTTTTATACGTTTTTAACATGGCAGAGACCACCTTCCTTCACTTCATGCATTTGTGGTCTGCTGTCCCGTGTATTTGTGACATCAGTCCCTGTTCTAGTTTTTGTTTGTCGCTCACTAAACTCCACATTCTGAGTTAAACTTCGTTATCATAATTTAAACTGAAGTCTCTCCAACACAATAATATATGTTCTTCACCTCCCCCTCTAATAATAACAAGAAAAACCACATTGTATATTCAACAAACCGGACGGTGTTTTTGCCTCCAACGCATCCTGAAAAAAAACCTTTATCTCTTCGTCTGTAATTGCGTTGGCTCGTTTTTGGAAATCTTCATCTTCCTTGCAGTTTTTAGTTTTTTGTTTGCTTTGTCTTCTTTAACCTTGAAAACTCGTGCTCCTTCATAAACTTGTTGTGTATTAATGTCTTCTTAAAAAAAATTTTCAAAGCTACCAAACATGCCCCTAAGATAAGTTAGTTCAAACTATTCACTTTTGTTCCTCTCCTAACACCAATTATCAATTTGCACACTGTGCGTCTTACTCAAATAGGGAATCTCATATATTTGACTGTTATCTCCACTTTCAACTAAGAATTCATGTAAGATTTTGATGTGTCCTAAAGTTTGTCTTCTGGTATTTTAATTCTAATGATTAGTGTTGAATTTGTCAACATCAGCATCAGATACGGTTTAAAATCTCAATTTTTAGGGGGTTCCTTTTGAATTTCACTTGAACTCACAATGTCATTAAACAGGTCGAAAACTTACTGGGTATTTCATTTGCAAAACAGGTATGCTGGATTAAGGTATTTTCGGTAGGTTAATTTTTGTCAGTGAACTTGCATTGGTAGGTAAAAAAACAAAATTAGTTCTTTTATACCGAAATCAATAATTACGCAGAGTTATGTTTTCGCGACGTTTTTATAAATCCATCTGTTTTATAGTACCATAAACACTAGTTTGAACATATAGTGTTAATAGTGTGTTTGAAATTAACGTAAGGTGTTTTCGAAGACTGATGAGATGACCTAGTAGACAACAATTTAAGGCTGTATTATGTGAAATACATCACTAATTGAATTTGAGAGAAACATCTGCACTGAATTTTATTTAAGTAACCTTATATTAGGGTCGTATATTTTAGACTTCAGAGCATTACTGTTTTTAGTGGCATAACAATGTGTGTATTTCATACGTTTGTAGTGAGTCTGACAAAAATGGAAAAAAAGACTAAGAAAATTTAAAAAATATAAAAAAGATTATTGTCTGAAAATTTATGCAATTAACCTGGTGAATTACACAAAAATACCATTAAGATCCTCTTTATTAATTAAAAATAAGTTAATGGCTTTTGGACTGTGATAAACTTCTCATGTGATTAATTTGACTGCCCTTTAGACCCTCAAATTCAAAATGGTAACTCTTAAATTCACATGATGACGCTTCAGCTAAACAATGAAATGGCTACCGGTAAGTGCAGACGACAATTAAGGTTAAGTTTAGAGTGATTAATAAGGAGAACTGATGAAATCTGTTGCCAAGCGTAAAAAGGGTAAATAAAAATGGCGGAAAATGACACGTGATAAGAGTGCACTTGATTTTTTAGAAGGTATTATTATTATTTGAAGTTATTTAAAGTTAACATTGCCAGGTTTGGGTTTTGGTTCTTTATATGAACACGGAAGTAGTAATATAAAACACAAGCAGAACTAAAAATAAACCAGCCATCGAAAACACCTTACCATACATATAAGAAAGGGGGGGGCATTTGGGTTGTGCAGCAGAAAGGGGGGGGGGGGGTAATTTGTACGTGGAATAGCAGATAGGGCAAATGTTGTTACCCCAAAGGGTATTCACCAGCACAGTTGTCCGTACCTAGGTATTTGCTGAAATGTGATATTCTTAGTTATTAAATAATTTCTAATCTTCAATATTACTATGCGTGTTACTAATCCTATTGTAACGTTAAATGCTGGGGCCTCAGAAGCAGAATATTACTGGCGTGTCAACGCTGCAGATATGATTTCAGTTATGACTGGCAAGATGTGTTCGACTCCAAACTTATTGTCAATAATTGTCAGTTTTACATTTAAAAAACAAAACACCACAAAGCGCACTAGACTTCTTATAATTGCAATAAATTATCTATCTGTAAAGATTAAACGTCAGAAGGAAAGCTACATTTCAAAATAGTTTTATCAACTGCTGTTCATATTACACATGACGACTATTGTATATTTCTATTTATTATGAAGCATAATTTGACCTGTATGTACTTTCATCAACAATATAAAGTTAATTGTACTTTTATCAATCATTATACATGTATCATTAATAAATTGTTTTTCTTTGTTTTTATAATTCTTATGTTCCATTATTCATCCGTATTACCGACGGGTCTGATCCATTAACAAAAATCAAACATCTTGAATTTGACATGTTTCAATGAATGTAATCTATTATTTGCCAGACCCCGTTAGCTGTGTAGATATCATTGTTAGAACACAAAAACGGTCTTTCATGCTAAAAATTGGCCTTTGAATTAAAATGATCAGAAAATATACTGTTTTAATACATGTCATCAGTATTTTAAACCGCTAATACTTATGCTTTAAGTTGGCGCACTGTTAATAAGGCTACTCTTTTATGCATTCTTGAACATTTTGTTATACTAGATTACACCTTTGTTTATATATGCATATAATTAATGCACACATTTTAGACTTACCTCTTAAACATGAAACCTACATATACCACCAATAGTGAATGCCTTTGGTGGGACTCTATAGGGTCTGCCTTTAGATAAACCAGTTTAGTACACTGTAAATCTAACGTGGATTGAAGGTTGTTTACCTGAACGTACCCTTTTATTACAAAAATGTAATGGAAAAAAGTAATTTCACTATCACACGTCTATGTTTCACACTTTGTCTCTATTATTTGTAACACAAAAATAGTCCGGAGATTTACATTGTGTGTCAGCAATTTTTGTTTCTGAGGGGATCTTACATTGTTTATCAATGTACGTCTGCTTTTCTGTACTGTTCCCGCAAAAACCGCCAACGACAGTGCCTGAAAAGTTTTGAAAAGTCAAAATCGACTTTCCCTAGATTACACTTCCATTGAAAACAAGTTCAAAATTTACTACGGAAAATCGCCCTATCAGCGTGAACAAAAAACACTGATTAACTGTGGAAAATAAGTGTTGATTTCACTCTGCACCCTTTTGGGATGTACAGTCACGCAAAAAACATCGATCCAGACACGCTGATTTAGTATAGGTAGTTAGCATGTCCTATTAAACGCGTGCGTTTTTCTTTGTATAACTAATTGTATTGTTGATCCAGCAGTTTCCAATCATATTGTTACGGACCTGTTTAAAGAAACGAAACTTTGCACAGGTTGTAAACACGAAAACGGATTCCTTCTCGCTACATTTACATAGGTGTCAAAAGTTATACGCGAATCTTTCCATTAACCAGCAAGTGTTCGAATTATTAGACAATCAATTTATTTTTTGTCTTCGCAGGCATTTGTTGACTCGCTAGCCTCATCCGAACCATCTCCAACAACCGTTAAGCACTAAAGCTTTGCTCAAACAAACAGACATTATTATTAATTGAGCTTCAGAGCATTTGAAAGTGGTCAGTTAACAAGGAATTAAGATATATTTCCAAAATATTGTTTAACAAACCTGTTTGTTGGACTAACATTTGAGTTTTATAACTATGAAATAACATGATGTTGATGTCGTATTTATAGTACAATAAAGTTACTCTTTTAGCATGCATTCAATAGCATGATCTAGTTATAAATATGACATTTGAAATAGAATGTTTAAAAGACAACGCAACTGACATTATACCCCAATAGCACAATTTATAGTATTGCGTTGCGCAAATGAGTTTTATAATAATGAAACATTGAGATTGGAAACATTTTGTCTAAAGGCAGTTGATACAAAGAAACATTGAACGTGGAATTACATTTATTTTATAAACTTCGTATGAATCTTTTTACAGTAAAAAAAACCAGAATGCGAATAATGATAGAATATAATGGCGTTGCACCTAACTACCAAATGATTTAGTGTCTTGTATGCGTAATTAGTAATGGTTGAATATCCGTTGCACAATTCTCACCATAAATCTATTGTTATTTAAACAACTTTTTGCAGCTGCTTGTTCAAACTAAACATCAAACCAATAATTAGGAAAAACAATCCGAACATACTGGAGGCTAAAGAGTATTTCCATTTGGAACAGTTGAGCATAGAATAGATTAACATTCTATGTAACATTTTCATTTTTTTGTTTGTTTGCAAAGTTTTATTGCCATATTGCTTGTTCAAACATGCGCCAATACCACGGCCAATACCAACTAAAGGAAGAAAGGTAGTACACGGAATGCGTTTTTTATTTTATTAATGCATGAAATCGTCACAATTGATTGATTGGTTGTTGTTTAACGTCAGCTATAGTCAGGATGCGAACAATTTAATAAATGGATAATTCTAAAAGTTACAAACAACCCTGTTGAAATATAGTAAAACTGTAATCTGACACAATTAGTATTATACACATAAAAAACGTCAAGGGATACAAATATTAAATATGAAATAACATCATAGTTATGTAAATAAATTTATGTTTTACCAAACAAACTAATTTCCTTTAAGAACTATAAAATTGTGTCGCCAACGTCAGTTGTAAACAAATTAAATACGAATCCACAGTATAAAAACGTTCCCGAATGTGGGCCACGTCAACACAGTCCATCAAGACATTCTTGATTGTATATAGCACACATTCGGGTCGTGGTTCACCATTCAAAATATAATTGTGTGTCGTCTTGCTATGCCCAAGACGACACAGTGTTAAAACTACTTAGTCTTAACGACATTTGAAAGTATTGAAATGTATATGGCAACTTAGTGGTTGGATCTCGTGAGTTTATATGAACTTAGAGATCCCAACCACCTTGGCATAACAGAGATATAATTTAAAATTAATAATTTAAAATAATAAAATAAATTTTACAGTTTACAACTTCATCCTGTAAAAGCAGCCTTGGCTTCACTGTCCACGACTGTGTTCCCATATATTCCCACAGACTGGAATCCAGAAAAACACAACTTCATTTCCCATAATTGTCAACAATCTATAAATTTTGACTATTTTTTTTTTAATAAGCGGATATTTAATTTTAAGATTTTCAATAGCCTGTAGACATTACAAATAATCAATACATACAATAAATTTACTCTCATTTAACGAAGCTATTATTTTAGTGCAAGAAGAACAGCTGGTGGTTCTGCACTACATACAGGCGTAGAGGACGGAAAACGGCGGGTTTCAACACGCGTTTCGAAGACAACGACTGAACAACTGTATTACCGTTTTTAGATCCATCAGTATATATTGCACTATATATGGTTATGATAGTAAGATTTTATTTCTGCAGTTGTTGAGTTATCAGATGGTTTGTTTATGCATTGTTTATTCATTCTTAAATCATAAATAAACACCGGTTTGTGTTTAACCAAGAGGTATTAGGAGGAATTTCGATATGTGCAATATCATAGAAATTTATACCAGAATTTTAACGAGACTTTAATCTTAGTCCAAATGGTTGAATTTTTTTAGGATATTTTTCGAAAACGTTTATGTAAAGAGATTTAACAAAAAGTCGTGTGTAGGATTGGTTGGGTAAGATTTTAATTTAGTTGCATATTGCAGTGCGAGATTTATTCTTCTTGCATATAACGAAGGCTCGCCTGCTTCAACATACAAACTATGAATAGGTGTGGTTCTAAAAGCTCCAAGACATAGTCGCAATCCTTGACGGTGAACGGTATCGAGGATTTTGACATATGACTTGCGAGTTGAACCATAAACTCATTTCGATCGAACCAGCAAACTAAATAGATTGAGTAATGTTTGGTGGTCCGTACCCCAGTCAATGTTGGATACGACTTTCAAAATATCGAGTCCATTAATGCATTTAGTTTTTAACATTTTGATAAAGAAAGCTGAGCTTGGAGTCAAATATCAAACCAATAAAAGTTTCTTTTACAATTTTAATAGAACTGTTATACATGTAAGTTCAGGATCAGGTTGTATATTCCATTTGTTACAAAGATGCATACCGAAAGTTTTGGAGAATTTAAATGCATTCCCCATTGCCCATATTTCTCTTCTATTTAAACATATCTGTTGTCGGCGTTCATTATTATTCATGTTTTCCCGATAACAAATAAAGAAATCGTCAACATACAACTTACCGTCAATATTAACTTTTAGACTTGAGAAAGACTATTACTTGTAATGCTATAAATCAAGTAACAGATAAAATACTTCCTTTGGGGGTGGGGTGTTGGTGGTCATAATTTGAATCCACCATGCCATGATATATAAATAGTTGCTTGGCCACATTCGGCAATTTTTCAGCTGTATTATAGCGCCCAGTTTTTATTGGTAGAGGAAGTACCCAGTGAACATCACACATTGACAATTAAGGTTGGGGAAGGGCATACGTTGCAAGCAGCAAAGTCCAAACTCGCGACACGTTCCAACCACTCGGCCACTTAGGCATCCCCACTTGTCTGGAACATTGTCATAAACATGAAAGTTAACTGCAATGCAAAATGGCATTATGATCAATTCTGCAGAAAACCACTAATAACAAATTTATTTTTGACAAAACACAAAATACCTATATCTATAATCAGCACTTACAGTTTTTTGTCTTAATGATATTTACAATGAAATTTGCGGGGAAATAAATTAAAAAAGAGTAAAGATACATCAAATAAAGTCATCAATATTATCAATTTGTCCATTTACAATGTGGACATATCGTGCCATCATAGCTCTGAATAATAATAGTTGCATACAAATTGTTCATTGCATATGCTTCAAGTTACGTTCGTTCTGTTGTTAACTCACCGGAAATTCCAAGTTGGAGTTTCTGTTCTACAATGTCCTATGAATATTAAACAAGTCTTGTTTATCTTGATAAACCTTCAGAGATCATTGATCTTAAATCGTCTTTTTTTCCAATATATGAACTTTTCAACTATGATTTGGATGACGATTGTTCATCGAACCTTTTAATTCTTATTCATTTCGTGCCATAAAACTCTTATGTCTATAACGCAGAGTGCTTGATAAACAATTAGGCATTGTTCCAACACGCTATCGACACGTCCAGTGTTGTGACCAAAATAAGCTTTTGAATAAATAAATTAGTTCCAACTGCGTTTTAAAGTGTTTTACATTTTTTCAATACTGTTCTAAATTGCGATAGAGAGTTATCAGAACAATTAACACGAACGAGCATTATAGAAAGGATTTTTTAAAGTAAATATAATTAACGATTCCCAATGGATGCGGAGTTTGGCATATTATCTGTCCTATGAGGTCACATATAACATTACAGTCTTCAAATCATCAGCTTACATTGCTGAACAAATGAGTATGTTGAAATTGAATACTACTTCTCATCTTGGAATCACAGAATATCGAAGTGCTTGTGATACAAATGTTAAGAATTGAAAGCTCGGTCGTACGCATATTCCTTAAATTTTTAATTCTTGTTTGTTAAACTTGATACATGTAATTTATTTGTAATTTATTTAAAAATAACAACAGTTTGACGTCATAATAACACACTGCAAATAATAATTTTAGACTTTATACGACATTCCTTGGTTCATCGTACTAGTCATTCTGTACAACAGTCTGGAATTTCTCGAAGTTGTATACCGGAGTGCTGGGGATAAAGCCTTCAAGCAAGGCAAATACCTCATCCTTGTAACACATTTTACTAATTGATGAATTATTGTATAAATTGGTTATCAGAATGTGATAACCACTACTAACGCATATTGTTTGTTTGTTTGTTTTGTGCATTCAACATCTGAAGATTTAAATAAAATGACTGATTATCGAATGTCCACATTTGACCTGCATTTTCATTGCAACATGAATGTTTCTGATGATATGATACTTCACAATTGTTTACACCTGTCTGATATACATCATTTTTATTCAATACCATAGTACCGAAAGCGCTGCATTCTTCCATTTTTGTAAAATAGTACAAAATATAACTATATACCATATCACACGGCCATGATTAAAGGTCCCTCTGCGCTACCGGTTGTGAGACAATATAGTCAAAAGTATTATCAAACAGTTTAATAATAGGCAGTTTCTGCAGTTGTTAATGCTTGTTGCTTTATTTCCATAATTTCTATTGACTTGGGGTGATTTCTCAGAACTTTTGTCCGGAAACCCTGAAATAAGTATTATTTGTAAAGTTTAAGAAAGTAACTTAATATGCACATCGTATGAAGATTTTATGGAAGTATTATAAATAATAAAATGATTGCACCTTTTTCATTTATATACTGGACGCCATTCACTACACACACATAATACAGAATAATTAATAAATTTCAAACATAAATGTTTCTACATTTAACATGTTTACTACATTACTTATATTTAAATTAATTCGATGCGATTACACTTCTCTAAATTTGATCAACTATTTAAAAAAAGTAATAAACTCCGTTGTCTAATGTGTACTAACAAAAATCAAGTATAAGTTAAAAGATACTTACCACGTTTGTCATGATTGGAATCAGCTGAAATAGAATTAAAGATTATTTAGAATGACATTTGTAAATAAACTGTCATCAGATATATACCAAGCATATAAAATTTTAAATTGTCTATAAACATGTGACCACAACAAAACTAGCAGAAACATGAAACATTCACACACTTGAAATAATAAAGAGCAATAAAGCATTTGTCTTGTCTTGAAATAATACTATTAATTTAAAGCTTAACACACACTGTTAATTTTGTTAGAGGGCGATATCAGTAGACCTAACAAATACTGATACAAACTTATTCTGTGCGATATTAGTATCCAAAAACCACTCATTATCGATTTGTTGCCTGAATTTTTCAATTAGTTGTATTTATTTGTCAAAAAAAGTCTTCATTTTACGATATAATATTCCTTAAAGGACATATGAACCAACCATAATCAGCGACATCCTTAATTAAATCTTACATGATTCAATTTCATCAAAATTACAATGGTTTACAAAAATGACCAAATATCGCCTTAGAAAGTACTATAACAAACTAGTAAAGTTTTATATTTTCTACTTTACCGTGCATACCATTCAAAACAACTACATGGTGACTGACAACATCTCTCCTGGAACTCCGACAGATATAGGTCCCAGCGTCTTTCATTGTGCTTTTCATTATTTCTAATTCGCTATAAAGTGTTTTTGTTTCAGCTCTTCCGTATTCAGTTATACGTATTCCGGCGTCCAAGTTTTGTTTTAGTTTGATTCCGTCCCTAAACCAGTCCATGTTATCTGGCGTCAACGAGTCGCTGGTAGCGTTACATGTTATGCGAATAGGTTCACCCTTCTCTGTGAAGTTTGGCCCTGATATGTGTATTGCTGAAATTAGAGTTAAAGATGTGTTGTTAGACTTTTATTGTGAACTTTAACCTTACGAATTTATTAAAAGAGAACAGCATGTCCATTTGCATGTACATTTCCGTAGACATTTGTCAAACTGATATTGTCAAAAAAGTTTTCTACACAAAGGCGTTACGGAAACCGTAAGGGGACGTGAGCAATAAGAATAGTTTTTTTAATTCGTTATCTCGATAAAACAAAATTGTTATATTGGGATCTCGATAAAACAGTAACGTTTTCTCGAGATAGCAATATCGTTTTCTCGATATAACAATTTTGTTTTCTCGAGATAACGATAGACTATTTTATCGAGATCTCGATATAACAATGTTGTTTTATCGAGATCACGAATTTAAAAAAATGTCTTAATTTTCATGTCCCTTTACGGCTTCCTTAGGCGTTAGGAAAAATCAAAACAAAAGTTAGATAATCAAAAACGTAATGTTTTAGTTGGGTTCTGGTTATCGTTCGCTATGTTTAAGAACATGCTATATATATTTAATATAATCATGCATTTGAAATTTGACAATGAAATTAAAATGAAAACGAAATACGATCAGTCCAAGATTTTAACTGAAGTGTTGGCTAAAAATATGATAACAAATTAACCTAACTATCAGAGGTTATATTTGCATAGCATACGAGTATCTAGCACAATCCTGTTAAGTGGCAAGAAAGGAGATAGCATAATAAGAAGAGAATAACTAGCATGTTGTTAATTCTAAGACGATGTCAGTCAAAGATAGAGTGCAAGAAAAGTTGGTGTTGTGTGTACCTGGTCTTATTATTATCTTTGGCTTTTCTGAAATAAAACGAACATTCATTTAGTCAAGGATTTACAAATTACATAATGGTCATAACGTTATTGACCATGTAGAAAGCAGTGTTTTTGATCATAAGCACGTCTATTTGGGCCGATATGGATTGCGTAGACTCTTGGTGTTAAATTTATTTTGAAATTTACAAAATAAACAGCTTGTGTTTGTTGAAATTTACTGATACTTGATGTTTATATAACCACACGTGTCAATTTATGTACCTGTATAAAAGTATTAAAAGACTTTAAAATTCAAATTTTTGTCTTGATTAAAGGATTAATCACGGTCTAATGTAATATAAATTTTGATTACATAGTTTACAGCCTCAAGTCCCTTTACATTCAACCATTTATTACAAATTTAAATAAGTGTATTATCACTTAAGTTTTACGAATCAAATAATTGGTTGTATTTATATCATTTATATTGTTGGTTTGTGTTTCAATAGAGAATATTTGTAAGCACTCATTTGAATAATAAGGTCAAGCACAATATATTAGGTTCAAGTTAGGTTAGCTTTCATTCTTTTCTCAAATATTGTGTTTAATTGCCGCTGTGTATTTGTTCAGTTTATCTGAAATTATATGAGAACCCCTAAATTGATTGTAAAGTATATGTCATTTGCCAATTATCGGGCATCAGAGAGAAGTCATGAATACCTGTTTGAAAACAGATTTTGTAAATTCTTGAAGGTTCGTAAATTTACAGCTTACTGTTTATAATGCCATACAAAAGATATAACAATTCTGAATCAGCCTCATCATGCAAAATAGAAAAAAGGGGTCACAGTATGTGTATATATCAAATAAACATTTAAACCTGTATAAAGACTGTTCGTTTTCAAAGTAAAGTTTACACCATTTTCAGCATATTTTAGCTATATCATGGCGTTCAGCAGTTTATTTTAGTTGGGCAAATGTTTGCTTTCTGCAGTGTAGGTGGTCTGTCGAGAACATTTTTTTTTTATTTAAATATCCTCAAAATGTACATTAAAGCGATGTTAAAAGCAATAAGAGAGTAAAATACCCATCTTCATTTACCATATACATGCGTTTTATTGGAATAAAAATATATTTCTCAAAGCCAAACTGTTGTATGGAGGTTATCTATACTATTCACTTGAGGAAGCACGTGTACATTGAATTGCCGGGAAGTGTCGCTCCTATATAGAAGTAACTGATGGGACACTTATTACGACTTGAAAACGTGGGGACCATTATATACACCAAGCTTAAGAGGCAAACAATCACAAAGAAAAATAGACATTACAGTACCAGTCCAACTAGGCTATTCTTGCTATTAATTTAAAAATTGTATCTAATCCAATGATTTAAGACAGTTTATACGATTACATAAAACATACCTTTTGTTTCATCTATTGGAGGAGGATCTGAAAACAGAAACATTCAAGATTAATTGCGGGAAATGATGCTGTATGCAGGTTAATAATTTTATTAATGATTTAATTAATGAATATTAAGTGTTTTGATTGGATAAAAACACTTAAATTACGTCATCTCAGATAATTTGTAAATCGATATTTCCTATGAGCGGACTACTATGTATCCAATGTAGACAAAGATGGCGTACTTTTAAGATCTAGCGTATCGTTAGAGAGAGGAAACACAATGATTTCTAATCAAATCGATTGAGATTTCAAATTAAATATAATATACATAAAAATGGGTTTTTCATTCTGTTGTTTTTTCTATAAATATATACAGAACCGAGATTCCTTTTGTACTATGTTTTGTATATTCCTACGCTTTCCGGTTTTGGTACATTTTGAGATCTCGATGGGTATCTGTAACTGGTTTTGCAGCTTTAAAATCGCAATGACAATTGATGAGAAATATAAGGATTAAACACCGCGTTTTAGGAAATTATCAATATATAAACTGCGTCGATTCTCGCACAAACTTCTGTACCATCCAAGAGCGCGGCATTTCTTTTAAACACAGGAATTCACAACCTGAACATCATCTGTCGCTTCTGACAAACACGCTAATTTATACCGCCCGTACCCCTAGTTTGAGCTAATGTATCCCAGAAACCTGTGAACCTAGAACATGTTTTTCCTCAAAGGGACGAACTGACGTACGAAGAAGCATAAACCGTTTTACGTATAAACAGACACATATGAACAAGCACAGGAATCAATGCGTAGCTATACGTTTGTAGTATTTTTTTTCTTTATGTGTTTTATTAAAAAGCTTAATGTTAAGTTTATTCAAAACTAACCTACAACGTTCAGTAGGACCCTTCTAAATAAGTCTTCTTTTGTACTGATTTGACAGTCGTATAAACCAGCATGTTCTTTCTGTACATCTTTAATAACGAGATTCCATTTTATACTCTTTTCAGCATGGTCTACGCTATGACTTTTATCACTGGTAAAGACAAAATCCCCAATGGTCAAAGCATGTTTCTGGTCGACTCTTTTCCAGATGACCTATTAAAATTACGATGTACACGTTAGAACTGTTAATTTAAAAACACGGAATGTTAACCTTAGTCAGTCTGTTTCCTTGTTTTGCATTTATGGTTAAAATGTAGTAGTACATAAGATACATATCAGTTTGTTCGCATATGGATAGTGTTAGTAGAATTATAACTACACCATGTAAACACATTTTAACAAGAGGCTCTCTAGAGCCTGTATCGCTCACCTGATTTATATAGGCAAATAAGATGACATTTCCCTGATGTTAAACCGTAACTTTCACTTTTATACTGGCATAAATGGAGACTTTTTTAGAACTTCTGATTCTGAAGAGCCTAAGATTTATCAGATTTGTTCTAACCGTTGTAGTTTTTTAGTTATAAGCCATTTTAAGTGACTTTACCGTATGTTCTATTTTTAGTAACAGCGTCCATGTTTTTTTTTATTGTATCCGTTCAAAATGAGGATCGTTTTTTGCCAATATGCAATATATCATTCAGTTAAATTAGTTCAGTGTTTTCGGAAGAGAAGATTTGTGAAATTTTATGATCAAAAAAACTATTTTTGACTTTAAAAGGCGCAAAGCCCTTAAAATAGGTCACTTGAGGTTAACATTTCAGCAAGCAACATCTTTTCTCTATCTGCAATAGTTTTTATCATAAAAGGCAAACATTTAAGAGGTATATCCCATAAAAGGGATCATCGGACAACTTCGAACTAATGGAGACTTTTATAGACCTTTTTATTTATAAGAGCCTAAGATTCGTCATATTTATTCTATCTGTTATAGTTATTGAGATGTAAGCCATTTTAAGTGATTTACCATATGTTTTATTTTTAGTAACAGCGGCCTGTGTTTTTATTGGATCCATTAAAAATATGGATCGTTTGTTGCCAACATCATTCCTGTAAAGTTTAAGTCAAGTTGGTTAAGTGGTTTCGGATTTTTGAAGTTGTTTACGGACGATAGACGACGACGGACGCATCCATGTAGTGATGGCATACGCTCGCATGACCTTTGACCAGGTGATCTTAAAAACTGCGTTAAAAAAAGGCAGAACGCGTATAGTTAAACAAATTCACAGAATCATGTTACCATGGTAACCATTTAGTTCCAAGACGTGCAGTCTCTGTATAAAACAAGTGAGGTTGGCACCCTATCTATACTAGCATTAATACCTGTAAGATGTATTTGATTAAAAATTTCAGCTTTATAGAAGCCATTAAGTTGATTTTTATCACAATTTGAAAATTCAGCAATACTACGCTTCAAAGTGAACCCTCCATACACATTTATACTTCATGATATGAATTATTTGATTTAAATTCTAGTTTATATGGGAGAGCTACACGAGGCAATACACGCGACTTCAATAACCTATTCTTTGAAAGACTGATGGGAATTCAGGAAACGTCTTACTGGAACATTTATGATCTGAACAACAATGGGTTATTGTCAGTGAATACAAAATAAACGAGATCTTAACTTTTTATCATCTCAGACGATCATTATAAAAAGGATATCACAAGTAATAAAACTCTAATCCCAAAGTCATATATTCTCAGTGATAAATTTTGGCATTCAACTCTGCAAAAGTGCTTGTACTTTTGCATAATTATGGAACAATATAAATAAAACTGTTCTGATCATTGATTAGTATGTTGTTTTAGTGAATTTTCACAACATTTTTAATACCTTTTCAAATTTGAAATGTCATAACAGTTTTCATATATCACAACATAAGTTGGGGCTCGGTGGCCGAGTGGTCAAGGTAGTTCGTCTACTATTGATCACGTGGTCTGTCAACACTGAGATTGCGGGTTCGATTCTCGCTGTAGACAGGATGTACTCGACTCCAATATTAATTGACAAGGATTGCCAGTTTTCCTACCGCAGGTCGAGGGCTTTCTCCGGGTACTCCCAATAAAAACTGGACGCCACGATATAGCTGAAAAATTGCTGAAAGTGGCGTTAAACACCATCAAACAAACAAACACAACATGAGTTGTTCACCATGGGTAAACTTGTTATACACAGATTATGTCTAAAATGTGCGATCAGCGAGAATATTTGCCTCGATGAAAAATGTGCATGGTTTTGGATTAATTAAATACCTATTAAGATACATCGATTTAATAATTTCAAAATGTTTAACAACTATTCAATAATATCTAAAAATTATATATAGCTAGTAGATTTTATCATTGCCTGTTTAAATGTACCGAAAATTGTTTAAAAAGTAATATTTTCTAATGTAAAACTGCTGTAAAATCAAACATCAAAACGTAATATGTCATCAATAATTGTTAAGATGCATTGAAAAAGACAGTCGAAGTCGATATCAAAAGAATTAAACGAAGAATAAAAGCCGGAGTTCGCCCCATATGACGCAAATCCTTTTCGCACATAAAATAATAGACATACCAATTTTAATATTTTTGTGAGGAGCCGGAAGGGCATCTGCTTATCTTTTGCAATACGTCGGTTATTGAAATATTTCAAAAAGTATATATTGGTTATTTGTGTTATTTTCTCACGTGTATTTTCTGAACATGCAATATTACACAAATATCGTTTATTCCTTGGAAGCAATATTTAATCTAATTAGGTCTAGAAGCAATTTACTTTTTATCAGGCGAAGGTTTTTTGCTTTATGCATTATTTATTTATACCAAATTTTAAAATTAATCGTCGCATCTTATTTTCTTTTTGCGGGGGTGGAGGAATTCTGGCATTTCATAAACCTCTAAACCACAAAAGTTCAACTGTTTTATATTCTTTTTTTAAGTTGGTTACAGGTAAACTACATGTACAAAGTATTGGATAATTTGTCGTATGTATCTCATAGTAAACACATATTTAACTAAAACAAATACATGACTGCTTATATTGTATATTACCAAATGACATTAGTTGCTGAGCAACAATATTAGGTTTAAAAACTAGAGGCTCTTAAGAGCCTGTATCGCTCACCTGACTTACAAAAAAACTTTTTAAGACAATACTTTTCTTGCAAATTTTGATATTAAATGCTAAAGAGTTTATGTGAAGATGCTGTTTCTATGAATGTTGCCATGTTGAATTTACAATCAGCAGTAGGAGTGTTTCTGAGAAGAAGCAGTTTTTGTTTTTTCATAGGTTAGTATGTTAAGTGATGTTCCATAGTGGCAGCAATCTTGTATTTTGGATCGAAACAAAAAACTCAAAATTGGTAGAGAACCATACAATATCACATATCCTAAAATCTGCCAAGCTGTTTGTGAGAAAACGAATTTTAAAATCTCAGCCAGTCAGAACCCATTTGCAGCTCTGGCAGCCATGTTGAATTTCCTATCGTCTCGAAACATACTTAAAATAATAAGATTACTATCTAAGATTCACTTCTGCATTATTTGGTTAAATTGTGTGGAACTGAGTTTCAGAGAAGAAGCTGTTTGTATGGTTTTCCCATAGGGTCCTATGTTAAGCTGTGTTCCACCGTGGTGGCCTCTTGGAATTTAGATCGCCACAAAAAACTAAAATTTTGTAGAGGACCATCTAAGGTACATTTGTGCAATATTTCAAATCAATCTGCTAAGCGGTTTGTAAAAAGAAGATTTTTGAAATTTCAGCCAATCAGAACCCATTAGTTGCCCTGGAAGCCATGTTCAATTTGCAATTGGCTCAAAAAACTCAAAATAATAAGATAAATATCCATTAATCATTTCTTCATAATTTGGCTTCATTTGTGTGGAACAGTTTCAGAGAAGACGTTGTTTGTATGTTTTTTCCCATAGGGTCCTATGTTAAACTATGTCCTGTGATGGCGGCCATCTTGGATTTTGGATCGGAACAAAAAACTCAAACCTTATAGAGGACCACATAAGGTACATTTCTGCTATATTTTAAATCAATCTGCCAAGCAGTTTATGAGATTTTTGAATTTCAGCCAATCAGAACGCATTAATGGCCCTGGAAGCCATGTTGAATTTGCAATTGGCTGGAAAAACCCAAAATAATAAGATAATTATGCAACCTTCATTTCCTTATTAATTTGGCTTCACTGTGTGGAACAGTTTCAGAGAAGAAGTTGTTTATATGTTTTTCCCATAGGGTCCTATGTTAAACTATGTCCTGCGATGGCGGCCATCTTGGATTTTGGATCGGCACAAAAAACTCAAACTTTGTAGAGGACTATCAAAGGTACATTTCTGCAATATTTGAAATCAATCTGCCAAGCAGTTTATGAGAAGAAGATTTTTGAATTTCAGCCAATCAGAACACATTAACGGCCCTGGAAGCCATGTTGAATTTGCAATTGGCTCGAAAAACCCAAAACAATAAGATAATTATGCAACCTTCATTTCCTTATTAATATGGCTTCATTGTGTCGAACAGTTTCATAGAAGAAGTTGTTTATATGTTTTTCCCATAGGGTCCTATGTTAAACTATGTCCTGCGATGGCGGCCATCTTGGATTTTGGATCGGCACAAAAAAATCAAACTTTGTAGAGGTCCATCTAAGGTACATTTCTGCAAAATTTCAAATCAATCTGCCAAGCAGTTTATGAGAATAAGATTTTTGAATTTCAGCCAATCAGAACACATTAATGGCCCTGGAAGCCATGTTGAATTTGCAATTGGCTCGAAAAACCCAAAACAATAAGATAATTATGCAACCTTCATTTCCTTATTAATTTGGCTTCATTGTGTGGAACAGTTTCATAGAAGAAGTTGTTTATATGTTTTTCCTATAGGGTCCTATGTTAAACTATGTCCTGCGATGGCGGCCATCTTGGATTTTGGATCGGCACAAAAAACTCAAACTTTGTAGAGGACCATCTAAGGTACATTTCTGCAATATTTCAAATCAATCTGCCAAGCAGTTTATGAGAAGAAGATTTTTGAATTTCAGCCAATCAGAACGCATTAATGGCCCTGGCAGCCATGTTTCATATTTGATCAGCACCAAAAACTCAAACTTTGTTAAGAACCACCCAATAAACATTCCTGCCAAGTTTGGTTCCAATTGGCCAAGTGGTTGTGGAGAAGAAGATTAAAATGTAAAAAGTTTACGGCCGACGACGACGAAGACGACGACGACGACGACGACGACGACGGACGCAAAGTGATGAGAATAGCTCACACTGACCCTTTGGGTCAGGTGAGCTAATAAAAAAGGGTATACACACTGTCATTACATTAGAAGACTATGAGGTTATATGCTGTCTTACTTTATATATTTGTTTCATAGCTGTTTGTATGAATTGGATATTTGTTTTTCGTTTAAACCGGTCAAAGATTTTCATTCTTTTATCATAGCACCTGAATAATGCAGGGTTGCGACTAGAATTATATACCCTTCGTACAGACCCTTGAAAATATAATCCGAAATTGTAAAAAAAACAAGCATTGTTATCATTTTTGTGGTAACATATTTGTTAGACATTGATACTGATAAATGGCCAGGGTAAACAAGCAACTTTCTATCAGATGACGCATCTTTCTGAATCAACATCAATATAACAAATACAATGTTATTTGAACAATATGCAATTAGGAAAAAGTAATCAGTTGTTGTTTACACAGATAAATACATCATATGTAAATGGTTTGTGTTCGACAACAATGTTCATTAGAAGAAGCACCGTTGAACGCCAAAGTCGCTTTCACGTTGTTTACTGTTATAGTGTATCAATAGAGTACGTGGTCAATTAGTCTCCTTCCACAATGCCAGTCGTATAATTTATCACAGTCCGCAGAACAAACAAGAGACTAGTCGTTAAAAACTTGCCAATTATAAAAGCAAAAAAGGAAAGCCCAAGAAATATGCGTTAACAATTGTTTGTCCGTATACACAAAAGAGTATTCTGTTATGTGTCACTTATTAATATTATACACTTTATACACTGCTTTGCCGTTTCCGTTTTAAAATGACGCTTCTTTGTTAAACGTAATCTTGCCCCACTTGCATAAATATATATAGTACGTTACACGAGCTGAAATCAAACTTAACTAGATTGATATGATAAACCGATGAAAAATCACTGTCAATGATAAAATTGGCCATTAATTATTGTTTTCTACTAGAAATCTTGCACAAAATCTATATCTTATACATGGTTTTTTTTCCATATAATCTAGGGATTTATTATCTTTTAGCATCTTCTCAAATTTTCCAAACATTTCAGATTGCTCACATTGTTAATAGTTTTTTCATTCGATTTCTATTGTATCAACGCAATAAATCTGATGAACGGATAAGTTTTTCTGATCATCCAACACATATATACCGTTAATTATCTAATTCCTCAACTTTTGAACAATGTTCTGACTCTGACAGAAATATATATGTTACACATGCACACAAAGCGACAGAACAATTGATACAAATTCACATCAGAATAGATCAATGAAAAACAAATACCAGTAAGTAAGATGTTGAAGGGCTATATCACCAAAACTAAATTCCAAAATGTCAATTTTGACTTTTTAAACTACGGCTATATCAATGAATTGTATTCAAGATATTCGACACGGAATGTGACTACTGGGTTGGTGATAACCCCCGGGAGTTAATAGTACAGCCGCAAAGGCATCGACCCGGTGGTTGTAAACAAATGTAATAACAGATCTCAAGGTTACAAAACTTAGGTTAACCGTCCGACAAACGGCATTAAGTTGTCGGTGTAGGACGTAAAAACCTCCACAAGTCAAAACTTAGGTTAGCAATTCGTAGTTGGGGTAAGAAGTGGTATTAAACATGAATTGTTATATTTTATTGATTAATGCTTAACGTTTATCTCGCGATATTTCAGTTATGAGCATTACGAGAACGTGTTGATAAACCAATCATTTTGTACGATTCCGAAAACAAGAAAAGAAATGCCAATAAGATGGTACGCAAAAAAGAAGGCATAATTGATTTATGCATGTTTACGAAATTTTGACATACCTCCGGTTACAGACGTACCACAGTAATGAGAATTGTACTATCCATTTACGGGACCTCCGATGTAGAAGCATCCGGCGGAAAAGTGAAATTGTATTCATCATACCCGGTAACCACGTACGCCTCGGTAGATGGTGTTTCATTTAGCGAATTAGGAGGACATGTTATTTATACATTAATTATTTCCCGGTGGTGCAAAAGAGTAGTTTTAGTACAGCAAATCAAGACAAAACCTATCAAAATATTGTGTGTCTGTACTACTTAAAACGCATTGCCGTTCAATGTTATGACAAGATGTCACTTTAGTTTGCCAAGAACAAACATACAGAATTGTTAGAAATACGAGTAGTGGTTATGTCACAGCTGCAAGTTACCGCGTTCATCATTAGTAAATTAGTATAACGGACTTAACAGTTTTTGGGTTAACTGAAATAGCGAACTATATATTTTAAATGAGAACAACTAATTATAAAACATATTCTGTATAAATTGGGTATATTCTACGTTGATCAATATATACAAATTCGGATACTAATATTGATTTTAAACTTAAAAACTTTTAATAATAAAAGACATTTTTATGCATAGCGTATATACAATCCTTTAATTATCTGTCCTGTGAGATTCTATGCTGGATTTTAGTATCTCGGTATGCAATAAAATCGGTTTAAATGAAACCTTGAACTGCATATGCTTAACAAGAACATGTAAATATAAATGTATCAATTACTCATAATTACTTTTACAACTGACGGTCAATCGACAAGTAGGAAAAAATCCTTCTGGCATATTTGATATTCTTACAAGATAAAAATGGACACTAGTTACACTGCCATTTTCTGGTACAATAGTCTAAGAAAACAACGACTTGACAACGCTATTGCGTTTGTTTGTTTGTTTGTTCGTTTGTTTTGTTTGTTTGGTTTTTTTTTTTGTTTTTTTTTGTTTTGTTTTTTTGTGTAGGGTTCGTTTTTAACTTTGTTTGTGAGAGAGGTTTCAGTATTTTTACAAGTATATACAGTTTTCCTGCCAAATATTGGTATTAACCTTGACGCAATAGTACAGCTGAGGCAAGAGCCACAAACAAACGAACAGACAATAGGATGTAATGAGGCTACCTGAACAATTTCATTTCAAATGTATTGTATATGCACTAAATGGCCACTAATGAAGCCATATGCAGACATATTTACATATTTGTGTTCGTCCTCCCCTTATCATTGTTTAAGGTTCAAATAATTTTAAGTAATTATCTCAATCAACTAAAGTGTCCGAACTTGTGTACTGTCGTTAACTTATTACATGTATTTACATACGAAGTAAAAAAGATGACGTTATATTGATATAATACTAGCTGAAAGAAAGAAGACTTGATTTGTTTGCTCAAATAGGTTTAATGCCATTTTCAGCATTTTTGTTTCAGCTATATGATAGCATACAATTTTATTGTGGGAGAATGCCCAAGTGCCCATTGATATTACCAGACTTTAAACACGAAAACCTGCAATCTTTGTGAAATAATTCAATTGAGCATACGCTGATCAGACTTGCAAGCCGGACCTGGTGTTTTAACAAAGCTAGTACATGTTGACTGCTTGGTCACCGAGGTCCATAAAGCGTACTTAAACATATATAACTTACATACATAACCACGTGTCTTACATTAGTGACATTTAAACAACGAACATTTTTATGTTGACCGTTTATCGAAATTTAACAAAAGTTGGAAATTTTGAAATTACTGAAAAAATGTCAACAAAGTATATTACAATTTTAGAAACACAAAGGAGTTTCCAATTTTACAAAACATAAGAAATAAAAAAACAACGCACCTTTTTTGTTCCTAAGTTTTCAATAGAACAAGGTAATACAGCCGTGGTACCAACATAAGCAGTGATGTTTGTCTTGGTGTCTTGTCTAAAAGAGGGAAGTATGTAACCGTTCCATCCAGTGGCAGAAACTGAAAATTGAAAAAAGTACAAAATATTAACTACTAGTACTTAATTATTGTTTTGAAATAATACGTGATAACGGATGGCATCCATTTTGTAATTAGTATCTATATACAATACTGACATGTGTTGTGACAATGTCTTCTGTTCGTAACGCCTGAAAATATCTGCCACATTTAGTTGATAATACTCATCTGTATTACTTCTAAATCTTAAATGATTACACCAAAGTATAATGTACAAGGTTACATGTATGATGTTCGGCAATCAGTGGTGCTGAACGTCCAATTGTTGCTATTCTTAGACGAAAAATGTTCACAAGCAATCACTGGATTGTCATTGGCATTGTAGATAAGTCAATCGAAGCTTATTTCGTGGAAAAGGGCGATGTAATGGATATATATGGGAAAACCATTTGCGGAGCATGTTTTATGAATCATCTTAAACATGGGATAACATATTTAACGTCCATCTGGTACAATCTCGGGCGTGCATGTGTTACCCTTCAAGCTGGAGATTTTATTTTTATTTTTATAACATTAAAAGGACAGCAATAATCTTACCCGAGTCAGTTGCAAGCAATCAAGTTTTAGAATGTTCCTAGATGATACTTTAACGCAATTCTGAGATTTAACTTAAGTTTGTTCTGAGTGACCCAGTTCAGAACATTTGTCTCAATGATTGCCAGTTTCCATTATTTTAACTATTGAAATATTCTAAACTTGCAAGTGAATCAGGTTGTAGGATAGTTTTACTGTTAATAACATATAACAAGTTCTAGATATTTAAGTCTTAATTATTAAATTTGTAGTGTTTCAAAAGGACAATTAAATTAGACGCAAGTTATAGCAATTTAGACCGATACAAACACTTAGTTTTTGCCTGATACTATATTAGATTAAATTACTATAATTTTAACTTGTTACTATAGCATAATTTCACGATGACTGTCATAAATGAGCTGTAATTTAGACCTTGAAATATCGAGGGCAATTGCTAAAAAAAAGTTGCATATTTTCTGATCATTTTTAAACTATCAGGCGTCGTCTGGGAATATTTATTAGCCGATGGCATTAAAGCAGATAAGAATGAATGTAGAATTAATACCTGTTTGCAAAATAAAAGAGTTTATCATTACTTGTAATCAAATCGGTTCTATCACTGTTTTGATGATACATTTATTTTCTATGCAATCAAGGCTCAGAATGTCAATATATTTTTTTAATTCATCTGCAAACGATCTCTCCTTCTGTAAACCGTAATCCTCTTCAGCCATAAAGACATGTTTATGATTCAAAATGAAATTTTGTGTCTTTATAATGTTATATCATCATTATTTCTTCGTACAGTATCTTTCCAAAATCCAATATCGAAAGAATTAATTTACTTCCGCAGCGGGCAAATAATGACCACAAGCTGGAGGAAAACTATTAAAAAGAAATTATTATGCGTTGCATACAAGTAAGCAAACATGGACAGTTAAATACAGCCCTGTTATATAAAAACCCATTAAAGTCAATTAAATAAGGAAATATTCTACAAGAACCGGAAGTAGTTGGTCAGGTGACTCACCGATCCATCATGGTTGATCAATAAGAAATTGTATCATTCTTCTGAATCACATTTATTGCAGTGGCACAGCGGTAATATTCAAATAATAACATTGTTAGACAAGCGCGAAAGTAATTTTGTCGTAAATGCACGCGACATAAAAATCTGTAATGGTTAATCGTTATTCAACTTTTGAATTTTGTACGTGTCTTTCGACCAAACCTTGCAGAAATCAATACACTTTGCATTTCATAAAATGATTATCAAATAGTATCTTTTTCTTTACGACATTTTATGTTCTATCCCACTGATTCGTATGTTAAAATGTTTGAAACAGGTTGGCAGAAAGGCATAGTTTTGATTTTATTTTAGATGCAATGGCATGATAAACAATTTTTGTATGATAAATGCTTAGGCGTCTCAATTTAAACAACTTTGAACTTAATGATAGTGTCATCATTATGAACGTTAACAACTTCTGGTGCTAAATATACACATTTTTGATAATAAAATGCAATAGCATTCAAACGGATTGCTTATCAATAAAATTGAATTCCTATACTTTATTTAAAATAACATTGAAAATTACTCTTCAAACACCCCTTATTGAAAGATTATTTTTCCTGCGATCTCTACTCCAATTAGATCATACTTCTAGAAAATTGTCAAATAAACACAATATTTCGTGTTCTCGCATTTTTTTCTTGGAATTTCAGATCGTTAATGGTTGTCAGTGATGTCATATGAAGTGAGATTAATTTGGTATCCCACAATGCAGTGATAATGTCACGTGGGGTTAAATTGAAAGTAATTTCATTCATTATTTGACACTTGTACGAGTAAATGTGTATTTAATGAAAGTCTCATCTACGTAGCCAATAAGATAAGGTTTCCGCATTCCTAAATGCCAAGCGACAAATAGTTTAGCCTTTATATTTGTCATACCCTTTGCCTATTTGAGCAAATAAAATATGTTTAAACTAAACATACCCTTAATACAATCATTTGATGAAACCCTGAGAAAAAGAAGAAAACGTTAAAATAACGCTTTATTATCATACAAACTGTCCACGCCCTGAACACTTTGCAGTCGATATGTACCGCGATGTTAAGGAAAAACTATCGAGAATACATGGCATTGATCATTTAACGAAAAGTTAAAGACATAACAATAGTTAACCTGAAAAGGCGACAACAACGAAACAAACAAACACCGAACAAAAAAATTATGTAACACGAACCTTACCAGGGGCTCCGGAATGTTAAACAACTACTGCTCCACGGGCGGCACCGGTTGTAATACGCAGTTATTTGCCGTAACTAGTCATAATTCAGTAAGAATGCGGGAAAATGGTTAGTAAAACGGAACAAATCACTGATATTCCATAACGGTCAACTAAGACATGATGCGATCGTAAAATTTTCCATGGGTTAACTTCCATCTTGCCACTCTGAATACCTGGTTAAGAAGCTTTTATGTTACCAGACACCTTCTATCAAGAAAATCTGGATAAAAATACAGGCTCTTGATAGTAACCAATCAACTGGAAGTTTTAATCACCATAAGCAGCTGCTGGAATATTGCCACTCAAATGAAAACTTCGCAACACAATTGGAAAATCCCTTTGTCCAAAATCTTCTAAACCGACCTTCATTATCGACTTCACGATGTGAGGTCAAGGTATGAGGTATACCTGGCTATATATCTCTGCAGTGTCCTTAATTTAAAAGTTCAGTAGGGCAGATGTGATAAAGTCACCAATTTTTTTAATTATTCAATGAAAGCACCTGATCTGTATTGCTGAACTTGAAGGTGAAGGAGAGCTAACATTTTGTTCTTGCTTTGAAAAAGACCTTGTATAAAATTTGCCAAATATGTATAGAGAAACCAGATAGCAAAAAACTGAGCACAGTTGGTACCCATGAGAATGCTGACGGTTCGTTGAAAAACACGTCCAAGTTAAAATTTCAGTCTACGGTTTGAGTGTAACGATGCAAATGTTAATTTTTTTAAACCGGTACCAGAACACTGAGACGCTACTATTGAAAGGTTTTACTTTCAGCATATCCGTTTCCCAAATTGTTTGCTTAAATGTATAGGATCTGACAATTTAATCAGCAACCAAATTTGAATCAGTAAATCCCCAGATTGGCATATATTCAAATATTTATTACAAATCTGAAATTACAAAGTTTAAAGGTTCATTTTCTTGTATAAAACTGTTTCTAAACAATCCAACAGAGGTGACACACTAACGTTCTTACGTATACTTCAGGAACTATACTGAAGAGAATTAGATACTATTATGCAGAATTACAATTTTATTAGGGGGGAATAGACTGATTATCGAATGGCCCATACACGCGGAACGAAGCTTTATAGAACTGATACATGTTTATGCGGGAAATTAAGTCTTTCATTTTTAATTTGGGTCATTTAATTTGACTGATATACAATCTTCTTCTCAAGTCTGTCTGTTTCTAGACGGAACACGCTTTAATTTGCATTATCTCTTGCATAAATCAATTACTTGGAGACTGAAATACTCTTAAACATTAAAAACCCGTAACTTCTATTCTGTTTTGAAAGCTTTATCAATACTTCTAATCATAATTTGGTTCATATTAATTTACAATCAATATATGAAGAATATAGTATGGCAAATTTCAGATATTCTAATTTATATCTGTCATAACTAATTCTGAAATTTCTTATGATTCATTTTCAAATTAGGCTTATTTTGTTAATAAATCGAATTTCAATAAATCAGGTTCTAACTTTAGACCCCTCCTGTCAATATTTTTATAGCTGACTGCATTGTTGATTAAATATATTTCACTTTTGCCGCAGCCAGTTACCGAAATATTATCAAAGCAGCGGACCACAACTACACGTGTAATCACATTTCTGTTGTAGAAGAAAATCGCGTTTATCGGGCCACAGCAAGGTCCATGTTCAAGCATGGTATATATCAAATTAATAATTCTTTATAAGGCATCTAAGTGTGTAAATAAAAGAAAATTGACATATTTAATATCGTTAGTCGGCTGTCTTTCTTGCATATGCTTCGATTGTAGTCTTATAGATTAACATTAGTGCAATAGAAGCATACGTTAGAAATATTGGATGTAACAAATTGATCATGGAAATGTATTCATAAGAAATAGACGTTTAGAAATACAATTCAATAATGTGTTCCTAAATTAGTTTCTTCAAGATGGTTACGTTGAAATCTATTTTGTCAAAATCATAGATGCCGAAAGAAGCAATTTTATTGAAATGTCTTCAAATTTTTAGACTGAACAGCGTTAAAAAGTCAACAAAGATTAGAATACAAATTGCAATATTAAACTTAATAGGTTTTTTTAGTTGCAATTTAGAAGACAAATTCGGTGACTTGAAAAATATTGACAACGCTTATAAATACCGATTTCAACACCTTTGTTTAATCGTAAAGACTTTGTTTAAATTGACAACCGAAGAGTATCGCCTCCAAGCTTTAAATAGTTATTTGTCTGGATATTAGAATCACATTTAGATATAACGTTTTTTTTACTGTACTTTATTGCACAGTTGTCTCAGCGGACTACAGGCTTTGTGTATATATGCAGATAAGAAAAGACGCATATTACGGTATCTACAATAGGATTTCGCAAATATTTATTTGATATGGTGCAGAAAAAGAAGAAAGCTATTCCTAAATTAATATTATGGGATAACATGTAATGAGATTTGTCGCACGAAACTCCCACATCAACTATATACATGTAATTGGTTGTTCGTTCAATCCCTTGATCTTCCTAGTAAGCAGTTATATTTGCAACAGATCTAATTAGCATAACAAATTCCAGATATGTCGGCTTGTGTCAAGTTTAAATGAAGGGATCTCCGACTCTGATGTAATCTTGTCTTGTTTTTTCTGTTTCGCGTCAAGAATAAATGATACAAAAAAATGTTACTGGATCGACAACTCTTACGAACTGAAAATATTCCTCTTCTGCGTTCACAAACAGATAAACTACCCCAAAGTTCTCATTGTACGGTGCCTTCCATAGTAAAGGTAAAAAAGTAAATGGGCATGTAAAGCTAAACACTATTTGTAACAAACTCTTTGTAACATGCTATTAACAATACCCATTCCCTATATTCTTAAAAACTTGTGTAAACCACATAATAAATGTACATGTACTAATGTTCAATGGTTTAGTTTGTGCTGGTACATGTGTGTATTTTCTGTCTTCTGAAGTAGGTCTGATTTTGTTTTTATAAATCAGTTATACACACAATAAAATGATAAAGCAACGAACAGTATAAGGTTACATAAGCTTCTCCGTTTTTCAATTGCACGTTGGATTTTGTGCTGACTAAGAAATTCTAAAAAAAAGTGTAGACTGCGATCACGCTCACAAAGGGATACTCTGTTACACTCAAATTTTCTGTCTAGGGCTATTAATGAATAAAGTCCATATATCTGACAGATTTTAATATTTCCGTGGATCAGTGTAACATTTAACAGAAAACAAAATAAAACATGTGAACGCAACTGCAAATAAGCAAGGACTGAAAAGTGTGGGAAGTCAACATTATTTTCTATCAAGTTACAAAGACATAAAATATTTTGGTATTTCAAAGTCTATAAATCTGTTATCACTTAGGGTCAAACTTCCTTCAGCTGTAATATGGTTTCTGAGTTCATCGTCACATTGTCTACAATTAGGAATGTCAACACCACAGGAGATTCTAAAGTAGTAAACTGTCTGATATTGTAAAACAATTACAGAGTTCAGCTGAGGTTATCATCACTATACATTATAGTTCCATTCAGAACAACACACATGTTTATTAATTAAAAGAAATGGATAAAATGAATGAAAAAGTAATGTCAAAATTTTACTTCTAACACCTTCCCACACAAGTTAAAAATTTAACTTTTCAAAGTTGAAGTTTTAACCAGTTAATATAAAAATGAATTGAAACGAAACAAAATTGAATTAACATAAATTCTTTCTTTCACTTATAACAATTATATCTCCACCGACGTATAACACTATGTTTCCATATTTCTTCACATGAAATATTACATTAAAATTAATATTCATTTTCAAGTATTAACTTTTCACAAACTTTTACACTTTTTGAATTTTCACGAAATTATCCTATAATTGAAAATATCTATACACAAAATACATAGCAATTTTCATAACATAAATCAACCGATTATTCTCTTGTATATATTCACAACAATATTTGTCACAATGAATTTCACACATGTATATGGTCATTATTATGGACCATTTCACTATTTGATTTCACAAAAATCATAAACTACAAATTCTGAATTCCAATAACACAATATTCCGAACGTCATAAAGAAAACATGTGCATAAATCCCAATGTTTATATTCTTGATAGACTATCCGCATTTGCATTTTGTTTTCCTTTTCGGTATTTTATTTCGAAATCATACGGTTGCAATGCTAACGACCATCTTAAGAGTCTCTGGTTTTTGTCCTTCATTTTATTCAGCCAAACTAGCGGATTGTGATCTGTTTCTACGGTAAAATGTCTTCCATCTAAATAGTAGGACAACGATCCTATGGCCCAAACAATTGCCAACAATTCTTTCTCGATGGTGGAATAATTCTGTTCTCTCGGTAAAAGTTTCTTACTAATGTATGCAACAGGATGTTCACCATCCTGCAATGGTTGACTAAGCACGGCTCCCAAAGACGTGTTGGAGGCATCTGTTTGTAGAATGAAGGGTTTCTCAAAGTCGGGGTTAACAAGTACAGGTGCAGTAGTCAAATGTTCTTTCAACTTTTGGAAGGCATGTGTTTCAGTTAAGTTCCATTTAATTTGGTTCGGCTTCTCGTTCTTCAGTAGTTCGGTTAATGGTACGGTAATTTCGGCATAATTTCTTATGTACTGTCGGTAGTACCCGGTCAGTCCTAGAAATGATCGGAGGTCCTTCTTTGTTAATGGTAACGGAAAATTCTGCATAGCTTCAATTTTCTTAGGATCAGGTCGAGTCTTGCCTGATCCTACGATATGTCCTAAGCAAACTATTTCGGATGCTCCTAACTTGCATTTTGATGGTCTGACGGTAAGTCCGGCTGACTTAAGTTTCTCAAGTACATCTTTAACATGGCTTAGATGTTGTTCCCATGTTTCGCTAAAAATTATGATATCATCAAAATATGCTACAGCATTGGGGTAACCATCAAGAACACGGTCCATGAGTCTGACGAATGTAGCTGGTGAGGTTTTCATTCCGAATGGCATGACATTAAATTCGAACAAACCAAACGGAGTTACAAAAGCCGATTTAGCCTTAGTATCGGAAGACAACGGGATTTGGTAATAACCCTTGGTAAGAT
This sequence comes from Limnoperna fortunei, assembly GCA_944474755.1. Classification (NCBI taxonomy): domain Eukaryota; kingdom Metazoa; phylum Mollusca; class Bivalvia; order Mytilida; family Modiolidae; genus Limnoperna; species Limnoperna fortunei. The sequence goes on from OX104116.1 coordinate 47,461,693, forward strand.
CAAACTGACTCAAAAATTTAGCGTTTCCTATTTTCTCAAAAACTTCACTGACTCTTGGGATTGGATAATTATCTGAGAGACTGATCTCATTCAATTTCCGATAGTCAATACATATTCTGATTGATTGGTCAGGCTTTGTCACTAGTACTATAGGGGAACTCCAAGCACTTCGACTAGGACGTATGATACCTTGGTGACTCATATCTTCTAGTTGTTTCTTAACTGCATCACGTTTAGCAACTGGTATTCTATACGGCTTTTGTGAGATTGGCACCTCACTTGTAGTACGGATGCTATGCGTCGCTAACGTACATTTTCCTGGTATTGTAGTAAATACTTCTTCATAATTCTGACACAGTGATTTCAATCCTGAAATCTGTTCACGATTTAACTGTTGACTCACCACAATGTCAGATAAAGTCTCGACTTGATCGTTTGGAAATATTTGCTCAATGTGTGTGTCACTTTCATTTCCACTGACTGCAAACATAACACTACGGTTGTACTTCTTGAGTAAGTTGATGTGATATGTTACTATTCCTCTACGACCACCAACACTGACTTTATAATTGACATCATTAACACGTTGTATGACTCTGAAAGGTCCTTTCCATTGTGCAGACATTTTCTTACTGTCAGACGGTAATCAAGACCTCATCTCCGGGGTTAAATCTTCTCTCTACAGCTGACTTGTCATACCAGTGTTTCACTTGTTGCTTACGCCGCTCCAAGTTTTCCTTTACTACAGCCATAACTTCATCAAGATTGTTCTGAATACTGACTACGTGTTCAATCACGGACTTCGTGACGGGATCATCGCCAGTCATGTAATCTTTCAGTACTTGAGTTGGTCCTCGAACAGGCCAACCATATAAAAGGTCAAATGGAGCAAAACCTGTCTCCTCATGTGGTACCTCTCTGTACGCAAAAAGGACATATGGAAGTAATGTATCCCATTCCAATGTTTGCTCAACACATAATTTCTTCAGCATGGATTTTAATGTCCCATTGAATCTCTCGGTTTTGCCATTAGCTTCTGGGTGGTATGGTGAAGTAGTTATTCCTTTCACTTTCAGAAGGTCATACAGTTGTTTCAACAGTTCACTTTTAAAATTTGACCCTTGATCAGTTAATATTGTTCTTGGAACTCCAACTCTACTGAACAAATCTATTAAACAAGTAGCAATGTTCTCTGCTTCACAACTTTTTAGGGGGAAGGCTTCTGGATATCTAGTTGCATCATCAACTATAGTGAGAATATATTTGTTTCCCTTCTTTGTTCGGTTTAATGGGCCAACAATATCCATAGATATTTTACTAAACGGTTCACTAATAACTGGAGTTGTTATCATAGGTGCTTTAACCTTTACTCGTCTCGCAACTTTCTGACAAGTATCACATGTTGAACAATGCTCACTGACATTCCTGAATATGCCAGGCCAATAAAATGCTCTCAGGAGTCTCTCCTTAGTCTTCTCTACACCGAGATGACCAGCTAAGGGTTGATTGTGTGCTAACTTTATAACGGATTCACGTAGGCATGCAGGTAAAACAACTTGATGCCATACCTTAGTATTGTCAGGGGATGTCCACTTCCTTCTCAGGATTTCATTTTCCCAGTAAAAAGCTCTTGGCAGCTTCTCAATACTATCTGGTTGAGACAATGCCTTTTCTCTGCAGTTCTGCAATGAGGGGTCCTCCCTCTGCATCCTTGACAGGACTTCAGCATTAACTATGCTAATATTATCTAAACCGATAATATCCTCGTTTATCTCGTTGAGATTCTTTATAGGATCTTCTGGAGTATCATGGGCTAGGTTACCCTCTGGCTTATTGTTTTCATTAAACCAATCCTGAGGTATAACATCACTGTCCAGCATCTTAGCCTGTGACTCCTCATCACAACTCTTATCTTTAAGTGCTTGAGCCCTTGTAACTACATTAATTTGCTGCCGATTCATCACATCCATACCCAATAGTGCATCTGCCATAAGGTCAGGAACTAGACCAACCTGAACATGGCCACTATAATATGGTGTCTCCAGATGAACAATGGCTAGCTTAGCCTCAAACGGCTGACCTATAGCTGTATATAGAGTTGTTCTCTGTCCGTCCAAGACACAACTTGAATCTACTAAATTTTCACGCAATAAAGTAATCGAAGCACCCGTATCTTTTACAAACGACACTTCTCGCTGATTGACTTTTCCTGGAATATGAATGAATCCATAATTCCTATTTGAGAGACTGGAAGCCAGATTAATCCTACCTGGACACTTGTTAGCAAAATGTCCCAGCTTACTACACTTGTAACATTTGATATTTTCCATCTTGGATTCTTTTGCAAATTCACTTTTCCTATTCCCGGAATTATGAAGTGGTTTTCTAGGTGTTTCCTGATAACTCGATTTCGGAGGTGGGATGTAATCTTCCGCTGCTTCCACAACAGACGAACTTCCTTTATTTCGACGAATCCACTGGGCTTGAGATGGAGATAGGGCCTTTAGAAAGTATTCCTCTTTGAAGAACTTAATTGGATCTTTTCCTTTTATACACCTTTCTAGACACTGCTCAATTCGTGACATTAATCCGCGATATGTTTCATTGTTCTCTTTTCTCACGTTACACAATTCCAAAAAGTATTCGTGAGGACGTTTACCGTAGCGGTCAATCAATGCCCTTTTCAACTGGTCATATGAAGCTGAAGCTTGGGATGAAACTTGTCTCGCTTCTCCGGTTAACAAAGTTCTCAGTTGTAAAATTTTAATTTCATTTGTCCACTTTGCCTGGTCTCCAACAGCATCAAATTCAGACAAAAATGTTAAAATATCATCGCTCTTTGGATTAAATGGTTGAAGTTTAACTTTGAATGGAAGAGAATTATTGTGTGCCTTAGTTGATCCTAATTGTCTTGACAATTCATGTCGTTCCCGTTCTACGGCTAACTTTTCCATTTCTACTCTAAGTTTTTCTCGTTCGAGTGCAATCTTTTCTCTCTCTAATTCCATTTCCAATTTTAGTGCGTCGACATTCTTCTTGCGAATAGCCTTTTTGGGTGGTGTTTTCGGCTTTACAAAGGTTTCTTCAATTTCAGAGTCTTCTTCATATTGTGGATCCTCATCCTCAGTAAAGTTAATAAGTTTTTCTGCTGCCCCTCTTTTTCCTTTACGTTTTGCAACGGAGTCCTCTGCTTGCATTTCCAACATCACAACAGTTTTATCCACGGACATCATTTATACTATTTCTAATTGCATACAGGAATTCTATTTCCGCAATTGTCCCGAAATAATGCTGTATAAATATCAGTATCCCACCGCTGCCACCAGAAATGTTACACTCAAATTTTCTGTCTAGGGCTATTAATGAATAAAGTCCATATATCTGACAGATTTTAATATTTCCGTGGATCAGTGTAACATTTAACAGAAAACAAAATAAAACATGTGAACGCAACTGCAAATAAGCAAGGACTGAAAAGTGTGGGAAGTCAACATTATTTTCTATCAAGTTACAAAGACATAAAATATTTTGGTATTTCAAAGTCTATAAATCTGTTATCACTTAGGGTCAAACTTCCTTCAGCTGTAATATGGTTTCTGAGTTCATCGTCACATTGTCTACAATTAGGAATGTCAACACCACAGGAGATTCTAAAGTAGTAAACTGTCTGATATTGTAAAACAATTACAGAGTTCAGCTGAGGTTATCATCACTATACATTATAGTTCCATTCAGAACAACACACATGTTTATTAATTAAAAGAAATGGATAAAATGAATGAAAAAGTAATGTCAAAATTTTACTTCTAACATACTCCCGCTTCGCTTTCAAGTCCAATTATCTCCCCTTAATGATATCCGAGGTCAATAAAAATCCTTCATTCACATCTACATATAATGTTCTTCCTTTATGCTAAGTTTCATTAAATTTCATCAAGTGGTTTAGGAGGAGTTGCGCTTACAAAGGATGTGCACAGAAGGACATACAGACAGACAGATAGACAGACAGGGTGATTCCTATATACGCCCCAAACAAGTTTGCGGGGGGGGGGGTATAAAAATTCTGACCACTTTTTCTGTAATTTAAATCCTGGTTTTTTTTTAAATTTCAAACGGGCATCGTGATTGCAATCGTGATTGCATTAAAGTTCATATTGTAATACGTCCCTGGGATGCACTACATGTAAATTTTTCTACAATTTAATAGACATACATGTATACTTATTTATTTTTATAATAAAGAATTCGCCTTCATCGGTGAATCAATCGATCCCAATTTCAAATCAGTTCTATCAATCAGCAGGCATGTGTATGACATCTATGGTATTATATATGATAGCAGTAACAAAGGATGGCACTATGGTGGGGACAAATGATGGCCCCATAAACGCGACAAAGGACGGTATTAAAGACGGGACAAAGGATGTCACTATGGTGGGCCTGTTAACCAAGCCAGGTCACGCAGACAGGAGTTGAAGCACAGTATTAAATTATAGATTACCAAAATAACCATTATGGCAAGTAAAATAAATTACATAACCAATTGTACAACCACTCGGTAGAGTCGGAAATAGACAGTCTGTGTGTAATGCTTTACAACAAGGTAGTTTCCATTTTATTCCCACGGTGAGCACTATCCAGTACATGTATTAAACTGGTTTAACTATTGCATGTATAGCAACTGAATTCTACTTGATTTGTAATATTAATATGTATGAATAGTCATTAATGAACGAACATTAGCTCTATTCTGTTTAAGAAGAAATAGTTCAAAAAGTTCACAAAATCCATTTAGTAACATATAGAAATAAGAGTTACTGTGAAAAACATACATAATACCCATTAAGCAAACAAACTGATAATTTTCTTCAGAAAGGCTTTTGGTATTATTGTTGCAAGTCACGCAGGATCAATTTTGTTACAAAACATGTCGATATTTTGAAGACAAACAATTCTAAGTATAATTTTGATATAACTTATTATATGTTTATCAAAGCAACTGTATCTGTATTATGTACGTGCCATTTTGATTTAAACTGAACGTATCCCAACATGTGTATACATATATGTGTGGATGTTCAAGTCAAAATTGCGTTATTTCTATCGCGTTACATTTAAGAAGTAACGCGATACTTTCAACTTCTATTGGGTTACTTCTAAAAGGAGCGTGATACTTCCTAAAACTAACGCGATACGTTTTAAAAGTAACGCGTTACATTTGTCTTTCATTTGTAACGCGTTACTTTTAAGAAGTATCTCGATACTTGAAATTCGGCTGCATTTATCATTTACCAATCAGAAGAAACCTTACAGGTTTAATACGGTTATAGTCAAATCTTATATGTATATATTATTTGGGGTAGCACTAATCTAGTGAAAATACAAAGTGAAAATAAACCGAATTTCTCTATAACATATAAATCTCATATTTGCTGAAATAATAAAGCAATTTTATTTAATTTGGGAAATAAATGATTGATTTAAAATGTTTGTTGAAATCGTCCTCTTGTATGAAACTTTGACAACAAAAATAAATATTTTATAACATACATTACAGACATGCATAAATGAAGTATTAAGCTGACCAAATGCCCATATATCTATTTCTACAATCTACTATCGTCTGATAGTTTTTTTTATCTTAGCACTTAAGTAACTTGTTGTTTCATTTGTCACACTTGTAGTTGCATTGGTGAATTCTAGCCCATATATCTATGTCTACAATCAGTGATGCCCTGTCATTGTATGAAATTATTTTGCCAAACTAAACTATTCTCAATCTACCACACACCCCCCACCTTTCCAAGGATACTGTCTCAAAATAAGAAATGTGCATGTATCAAACAAAGAATCCAGTCACGCCCTTTTTGATCGACGCGATAACATCGAAAATGGTCGCACATAAACTAAGCGGTCACCCAAAGATTGATATCACTAAACATCCACCTGCATAACTGAGACGACTAAATGATAATCAAAAAATAATCCGTAACCTGATATCCATTCGCGTGGTGATACATGTGTACTTAATACAAGTCATTAATGTTTTATTTGCTTGTTAAAATGAATTTAATCATCCTTCTTGTACAAAACGTGCTCGGTGACTTTTTAAATGACAATATAATATTTTTCTGAAAGGTTAAGCTTCCACAAACTATTTCAGGATTATAGCAATTATTTAAATGAGATAGTATTAAGTTTTTTTTTTATTACTGATCATTTTATGTAATGTCGTGTGACTAACCGCTAAATCTGATTCAGACGAATTAATAACGACCATAGTAATTGACTAATTTATTTTACATGCCTAAAATGATGCATGTGAATAACGACATGTAACAGACATGTTTAAACAATAGGGAATCGTTGTCGTTAACCGATTCAGATTATGACATTTTAAAACGGATTAACCGTTACTCGATGTTATTAGATAGGTGACTTCCAACATTGCCATATGTCAGCCATCCAATTTTTACTAATATTTTATAAATGACCATGTGCATGATCATACTCCGATAATTGACAATTTTATCACAAAACGTTCAATTGAAGTCGAACCTAAATTTCGACGACTCGACTGCAGCGAGATGTTTGTCTTTGCTTGACACGGGGATATTTATTTTAAGAGACACGCACTTTATATTATTGGCACTATTTCAGCCAATCAAATATATCGTTTGCATTATTTGTTGTTTTTAAAGTTTACAATTCCGTATATCTTTTTTATTGTGTCATGCTTAAAACTGAATTTTATTATTAAGAAATGAAAACTAATATAAAGTTGCAAGTTTTCTTCATAACAAAAGTAATGATATACAGAAACTAAAATTTCTGTTATTCCTTAGACCATTGTGTCCTGGGACCTGTCCTTGAAATAATTTTGGGACTGCTTCCATCACATGTCCATCGGATTAATATTGTATTTTATATTTTATTTTGTGTTTGAGCTCGGCTTTCAACGCCAACTTAGTAGTAGAAGTAGTAGTTGGATATTGAATCTGTGTTTGATCGTGTGTATTTTTTCTGGTTAGTACTACGACCCAAATTCTAAATGAATATTCAAATAAATAGAAACAACTGAAAGCGATAGTCACTATTGATAAATATATACCCCGCTTCCCTTTGTCCCATAATGGTGTAAATTCATGTATTTCTATGGGAAACCCAAGTATTATTCCGACCACAAGGCAAAATATCAGGTGCACAATTACAGTATGTGACAACGATTCTGAAAGTTTTATCAAATTCAGTAACGAACAGAAGAAAGACCGTATCACTATATTCCCCACTTTGCAAGCAAAAAGGGGGGTATAATTAGCATTACTGCAATCACGTGATCAACTTAAGTATATCTTTGTATTGTAAGCCATATGTACAAATAAAATATCAGATACCGATGTATGATTGCTTATCGTATTAATCTACACGTTAGTATCGAAACGGTACAAACAAAAACAAATATAATAAATTTGAAACATCTGTGTTATACTTATGTCTTTCAAGTACGTACAGTATTCATATACATAATGCATCAGTCTATCAGAATCAGAATATGTAAATCTTACATCCGTGAATGATTGGAAGGCACCTGTGAATCTTATTGCAATACTGTTTACATGTTACAAACGCAGTTTCGACTTTGACTATTTTTACTGTCGAGTTGGACACAATCCTTGGCGTCAATTAAACAGGGACAATAAACGAATAAAAGGTGGACATAAGAGCTAAAAAGGTCTAAAAAAACACTCGCAAAAAAAACAAACTACTCTTTCATTTTATTAATACTATTGTTAACATCTTAAGGACGATTTTATAAGAAATCACTCTATAATTTAAGTCTGATAGGTCGAAACACGTTTACGAGTACGAATAGAAATATAATGCTCTTACGGGCTCGCAGATGTGACCCTCTCCAATAAAAAGACAAGTAATAAACTTCGTACAATCCGACTTAGATAGATGTCCGACTATTGGCGTAAATGGATTTACCACGCCATAAGTATGTGTGATAAATATTGGTTGTCAGTATAAATTGTTGTAGCTATAAGTCAATTGATTTCGTCTACCGTGCTCCTCTATTAAATTAACACCCATTGATAGCTTTCCGGGAGAAATATCTTAGTTTATAACCATATCACAGATATACCGATGTGAAGTGGCGATCTGGTATTATATTACTATAAAATGTGTCTTATCTTATAATAGTTTTAATTGCATCATCATGTTTAGGGGAAAGTGCTGTAATAGTTTCGTCTGTAACACGCAACGGAAAATGCTACTTATTTGAAGTAGAATAACCTCAGGATAATGGCCAAATGGGATATTATGACTACGTGTACTTAAATGGACCGAATTGTTAGGATATTTAACCTTCTTAATGTTTTGAATACAAAAATCGCACGTAAATTAATTTAAATATTTGTAATTCTTACATATGTAATGGAAAGTTATATAACATCGGTTTCTTACTTATTTGGTCTAATCAGTTTAATCCATTTAACTTGATCTGAGAAGCACACCTGGTCACTTTGGCCCCAGATTAGGTCAAACTCTCTGAAAAACACACCTGGTCATTTTGGCCCAGATTAGGTCAAACGCTAGTATTTAAAAGAATTATTCCTTAAAACGCGTTTACTTTCTGGATCCATTGAATTGTATGTGACTCTGTAAATGCTTATCGTATAATACTTTAATCCGTTGTTTTTCAGTTTTATTAATCTCTTTGAACATTTCCAGATACATGTATTATAGTACATCTGTACAGCTTTTGCTGCTTCACGGCTACATATACACGCAGAAAAATTACGAAACTACTTCTTTGTGTTTCACTAGATTGACTTCGGATCAATTGAATTGTATTTAACGCTATTTTCAAACCTTTTTTTCAGCTAAATAATAGCGTCCAGTTTTTACTAGGGAGGGGGGGGGAAGCTGGACGTCCTGCTGTAGGAAAACTGGCGATCCTTATCAGCTTAGATTGGAGTGGAAAACACCCTTTCCGTAGCAAATCATATTAACATTATATTCTTTATAATCTATCTACCTCGTTTAAGGGGCCTCGGTGGCCTAGTGGTCAAGGTAGTTCGTCTACTATTGATCACGTGGTCTGTCAACACTGAGATTGCGGGTTCGATTCTCACTGCGGGGAGGGTGTACTCGACTCCAATCTTAATTGACAAGGATTGCCAGTTTTCCTACCGCAGGTCGGGGGTTCTCTCCGGGTACTCCGGCTTCCTCACCCAATAAAAACTGGACGCCATGAAATAGCTGAAAAAATGCTGAAAGTGGCGTTAAAACACCAAACAAACAAACAAAAAAACCTCGTTTAACGTTATGTTACAGATTTAAACAAGCTTTGTAGCGGATTCTTTGTTTATGTAAACATATAAAGACATTGTATGTCTTTAAATACTAGTAAAATATGTTTTAAATTATCACATGACAAACCTTTTTTCAGCTAAATCATAGCGTCCAGTTTTTACTAGGGGGGGGGGGGGGGAAGCTGGACGTCCTGCTGTAGGAAAACTGGCGATCCTTATCAGCTTAGATTGGAGTGGAAAACACCCTTTCCGTAGCAAATCATATTAACATTATATTCTTTATAATCTATCTACCTCGTTTAACGTTATGATTTAAACAAGCTTTGTAGCGGATTCTTTGTTTATTGTAAACATATAAAGACATTGTATGTCTTTAAATACTAGTAAAATATGTTTTAAACTATCACATGACAAACAATTTGTACCAAAACATTTATTCCTCAAAAGAATAAAGATGCAATTAAACTGGAATTTTTCCACAATTTTTTCAGTTATATTTGCCTTATATGTGCATAGGAGTGGCTGCATTCACAAAGCGCTTTGTCAAATTCATTATCAGTTTTAATACGGATTTTATTGTCGGATCAGATTCTTTAAAACAACATATGAAATCCGCAACTTTTATTCGAGGATTTTATGCCTTTCAACTGAATCCATTTTGTGTTGGTCCAACTGTTTTAGAAATGTATTTTTATTTTATCTTTGTTGTATATCAATATACTCGTAACACCAAACGTTCACGAGTGAAAACGATTCCCACAAAATTTTCATAGACTGACACGCCTCATTAAAATACAAAAGATGAAAATGGTAATCTATTGCAGATTTCTATTTCAAGTTTTGATATGATATAATCCATCAGACAAAATATGTCCTGAAATTATAATAGAAACTGACTAAAGTTTTGACATAACAAAGTCCTTATTTTCGTATTGAAAAAAGCAAACTAGAAGCATGTCTATTTTTAAAGTCAGAAAAAATATATAAAGAATCCTTCCATGGGACTTGTATAAACAAAAATACTAAAACGTATGCATAACACTAATAATATAAATATGTACTTACCACATAATAAGGTAAACAAAAGCGGTAGGAGGTAGTTCTTAATCCAGCTCTTATATTCAGAAGCTTTCTTCATTTTAATTCACATTTTGTACAGATGTATTTATATTTAAAATAACATTCCTGAGCTACGTGTTGTATCCATATTTATTAATCCTCAGAATTATATGAATAAGATATATTCCACCTTTTTGCCAACATCAATTGTTATATCTGAAAATGATAATACAAATTAAACTTATTTCGTTTATTATTTTAACAGTTAAAGCCTTTCCTCATCTGACATATAAAAAAATAATTTACCAATAAACCACAACGACAAGGCGGTTATCTCATTCATGTGCCGACAAAACTGCACCTTAATTGAATATTCTCTGCAAAAATAACAGTCCTTGTAATCGCAAAAATCAATCCAAAAAAATTGAAGATGAGGAAATAATGGTTTAGGCATCGATTACGTTTTGTCTTTGTTTACCGTTATTTTAGAGAAGATATAATCCTGTCTTATTAAATGCTTAAAATATCGAATGAAATTGACTATAACAAAATTCTATAAATTTCTGCTGCTTAACTTTAAATATACTTTACAATACTTTGTGTTATAAGGTGCAAATCGAAGCCCGTTAAATAATACGCCCATCAGCGGTAAAGAATACAATTTCTGACGATACCAATCGCGATGGGCGGTCAGGTAACGATCAAAGCTCATCACGTAATACAATACAACTAATTCTGTCAGTACTTACAAACCCGGGGCAGAGGTCAGGGAAATCTTCCGCCGGCATAGAAAATTAAACATCAAATTAAAGTCCGTGTATGTAATTACTGTACTTATCAATAAAGCCACATTGGTTCATTAAAGTGTAACAGAGGATTAATTTTTATATCAAGTTTACAAAGTGTAACACGTTCAGCATTGCGTAAGGTTACAACTAAACAAATTGAATTTCATCAGCTATGTGAAAGCAGAAAACAGATTCTATTTCTTACCGGATCAATTCTAAATTAGTTTTTATAGCACTTTATTGGTATTTCCCAATTAAAAAATGTAATTATATTTAAAAATTAGTTTCTTTCTCTACTCAAAGTGCTCAAAGACACTGCATACATGCTCATAGTACATTTTATATGCACTAATTACTTTTATTTCAACTAATATTACAAAAACTCCCCATTATTACATACTTAAGTTCCATTTAAAACTAATAATTACTCCATTTTGAGAATTTCACACATTTATAACAAATACAATTTTTAATATTGCTTAAAAATAGCTAGATAATGTGCCATTTTCTCATTAACTTGGTCATTAATTTACAATTAATACTTACAATCAAATGTGAATGACGATTTTATTGATACTTTCATAACTTCCTAAAACACAAAGACCCGACTGTTGGTTGACGAGCAAAACTAATCCCATAGAATGTGTTTTATGATTTTTACAATTAATCGTTCATATAAACCATTTTCCTGTTCAACAGCCCATGAAATACAAATCCTAACACTCATAATCGTAATCGAAGCCTTTCTCCAATCCAGAATAAAAATATTTTAATATTCAAATCAAACAGTGAAACGTACAAATATCGACATCAAATAAATCAAATTTTACTTTCAATTTAATGCGTTCGCATCTAATGTGTTTATTTTCGATCTATCATAACCTCATGATCATTTTATTTCACACAACAAACCAACCATCCGCAATACAATGTAAAATATATCTGATACAATAAATTTATGTCAGGAATGATATCAAATATATTTCAGTAATCAACAACTTTATGTCTATTTCCTAGCACCGAAATTAACATTATTTCACTCAAGCGTGTTTCCTAATTGAAGATCGATGAAATACACTCCATGCAACAGCCAAAAGTAAAACGTATTCTCGAGGCAGAGATAAAATTTACACAGGTCAAAACTGTGTGCATAATAAGGACTTTGAATACTGAACATGTTTAAACTACAAAATATTTAGTAGAAACTCCAGATTTATATACAATCTTCACGTAGCAAAACAGTCCACAATGACACGTGGCGTCAAATTTGAAGTGAAATGCGCGACATTGCGAACGTTACAATGACCGTGAAAATCGATGTCAAAATAGACAAGCTTTTTTCAAAATGTACATCTGTTTTAACTTAAGTAAAGACATTGTTTGCTTAATGAAATATGTTAATCGACTCTCAAATAGGTTTTGTACATTTTGGCGCAGTGAATGACTTGACAAACATATTTTGGTTTAAAATCCTTTTTATTTTATTTATTTAATCAGTTCTTTGTTTTATGTGAGCACACAAGGTTTCGTTACTCAGCAAAGTGCGAAAGACAAATGTGTCCCCGTTATTTGAATAACACCTACGGACCTCTGTGTACAAAAATTAAACCTTTTAAACAATGAATACCCATAAATGTCACCTCACACCTCATTTTTAAATATTAAACATCTAGTTGTCACTTTACCATTAAAGCTTTACGGCATGGGATGTTTCATTAACGTTCTAAAATATGTCATCAAATATTTAGATTTAAACACAAAGTTTGTCTTTAAATATTTAGATTTAAGCAGAAAGTATGTCTTCAAATATTTAGATTAAAGCGCAAAACCTTAAATCGTGAAACAAATTAAAAGTCTTAAGTTGTTCGTTTTATTTTGAGAGACCTTTTACGAGACGTAAATTGTTCAGCTTTACTATATATTGGGGGTAGGCAGAAAATTAGAAAACCGGCAATTCTTGTTAAATCAAGGTAAGAATCGAACGCATCTAGTCCGGCTTCACCTTGCAAACCCACGGTTCACATCCGGTAGTTTAGTATAGATGACTAACTATCTTAACCAAGTGGACCATCGCAGTTATGTGACCTATATCATAAAGAAAAAAATGTAATTATTTGAAGAAATGTCAGTTTTATATTTCTTTAAATCAATCAAAGCCAGCTCGGGCAAAAAGAAACCATAGAAAAATTGACCGCCATAAAGTTATTCAATGTGCACTAAGAATGACAATTTCCAGTACAGACCAGGGTACATGTATTATACACAGACAAGACAAAAGTATTACTTTAACATCAACTCTCAAATATCTAAGTTTTCCTATCGAAGGTCTGGGTTTTTTTTCATGTACTCCGTCTTCCTTCCCCAATAAAAACTGGATGATATGACATAGCTGAAAATTGCTTAAAGCGGCGTTAAACATCATTCAAACAAACAAATTTCTTTGTTTAAATGCCCTAATGAAATAATTTTATGTGTATTGATAGCAGACGAAATTTGCAAAAACCAATTAACTATATCTGTATCAAAGTCATATTAGACAATGCGTTGCGTGCACGTTATTAACAGTTTTAATTAATGTTCAATTTCCTCCAAAATCAGGTTTAATTGCAATGTACACCATATTACAATCAAAGATTTTCTGTTTTATTTTGGTAATATGCAATCATGTAACGTGAAAAATATTGGTGCAGTACGCATGCGGGACCATATTTAGTTGCATATTTAAATACAGTCTTGGGTCCAAAGCTTCTGAAGGACGTCATATTAAAAAAAGAATATTTTTATTTGAAAAGTGGCCAATACCGACTGACTAATTGTCCGGTGTAGTACCATGGTTGGATTTAGATTTTGTGTGTGTGTGTGTGTGAGGGAGGGTGTGTGTGTGTGTGTGTGTGTGTGTTGGGGTGGGGGAAGGTCATATTGATTAGATCAAAAGCTTTAAATGGATATACATGTCGAAGAATTCAATAACACCAAAAGTGCTTATATTTTAATATTTGAAATTTCTATCTACATTTTTTTAACAAAAAGAAAAATCCATACTGCACTTTTAACGTTAGACAAAATATTGAGATCGACTGTCGAGTTTCCAGATGATGTTCGATTCAGATTAGCAGAAATTTAGTGTTTCCTGAGGAGAAAACCAGTTTCCGGTTATTTATTCTTATAGCATATCTAATTGTCTAGCAATATTTGTCGGCTATTGTACACAAATACACAGGAGGATAGATAGACACTGAAAATATTGAATAGAAAATAATTACTACTGTAAGAACGTATTTTAATACTTCCAACACTCCCATCCAGCTGCATAACCCAATCTTTAGTTTTAAACAGAAAAGTCAAGATCAATGTTATGAATTGATTAACCCTAAAAACATAGAAAGCTCTCAGTGTAATTACATCTGGTGGTGATTGTCTTGTGACGTATATTAAATCACCAAAACATTCACTTAAATAGAATGTCCTTGATTACAGCTTTTGTTACAACAGAGATAATTTTAAAATGTTTCTTCCACACTTGCGGACGGGCCTATACCATTTCAATATTAATTACCATTACTTAACCATAAACGACATTGATAAGAAAACTCAGTTGGCAGTCATTATCTCTCTTAAACGTCAAAAGAACTTAGTTAACATTCACTTAACTACATGCCGATTCTGTGCTGTCTGGCTTGTTTCGATCTTTACACATGTTAATCGGACACAAGGGTATACTGAATGAAAAATGCCAAATCTAAATATCAGAAACAGAGTCCCATCTATATTATCTTTATTCCATTAAGTCTTTGGTACTAAACGATTACATTGATTTCTATCTGTTGGAATTGATGGACGAGAGTGCACCATCCCAAGGAGACTTTTTTATTAAACGTATTGTATACATTAAATGCAAGTAGTATTTACCATTTAAAGGTAATTTCCGTTATTTATTCACGTTCGTTAATATATTAAGAGCCTTTCTGATAAATGATGGCACATTTAGGCAAAGCTTTCGTGACAAGTTTCCCAAGTTTCTCAACTTTGTCGGATCATAAATTTACAGTTTATCCCTATGTTGACAGGACGATAAAACACAATTCCGTTCAAAATTATTCATTTACTCGTCTTTATTTCATACATAAATGTTATTGTGCTGCATTACCAAAGAGCTCAACTTACACCGGAACACTAAAAAAGCCAACATGTATAATTTGGAACTGTCTGCGTTTAAATCAACTAGACTTAAAACCAGTTTTATTAAACGTTCAACACTATTGATTTGCTGCTATATTTAAAAATGCAGTGGTACCATTTACATATCCAACATGAGTCAAAAACATTGTTTTAAATAATATACCACCTTATTGCCTTAGACAACTAAATATAATATTAACCCAGATGAGATGTAATGCGTCCCTCTTTTAATATATGATTTGTACACAGTTACCATTATATCAAAGACTTCCTGTTAATTCGGCAACATCAAAGAACCCCAGTGAATGTTCAGAGTATACGGATCTGGGAAGAGACATATTTATTGGCTGAAACTGGTTACCAAATAATACAGCAGTCAACCAAAATCTATTATTAAATGATAACAAGGAACTTTCACAAGCTATAGATGAAATGATATTTACTAAGGTTTATGAAATTATAAAGAAATCTGTTGTTTAAAAAAGCAACCATTACACAAAGCGTCATTACTTCTTCTATAACTCTATCATTCCTTATCCTCTTGCATGCCATTGTTCTGATTATTCATTCATTCGTTCATTTTAGTATAACTAAATGTAATACTTGTTATGTCACCATGTCCTAATAAACTTGTATCACAATTTAAACGGAGAAGACTTTATTAGTATGTTTGTTATTTGCACAAATAAAATATGTTTAAATTAGGCAAAACAAAAATTACGAAAGCATATATCACGTGTATTCGCGTGTGTGAAAGTCGAATGCATTATGATTATGTACCCTGTATTGTCTACAGTTATTTTGATAAATAATTTACGGGTCAAGCGCAAATTGCTAGTGAAACCATGTGCATTCGTATCCAATAATGCCACCATTCATGATCTTTACATCCGTTTATTTAGCAAGAATCAGACGAACAAGGGACATTTTTTAAACAAACGACACAAAAAGAAAGCAGTTATAAGAACAAATATTTCGAAATTTGTAAAAACTAGTACCTCGGTAGTAAAATGTCTGATAAACAGTTTTTTTTACAAAAGTAGGAATTTTTCGACATGTGTTTATTAGCCGTGTTTCAACAATAAGCAGTAAACCAACTCACAGTTTTCTTAAACAATTTACTACTAGCCGAGTAGGCCGTTTAGCCGGAGCGCCATTAAGTACCGATCAAATTCGATGCAGTGGTTTCAGTTTCTGGCCAACAAATTTAAATAAAGTGAGTATAAATTGAGCCTGGATTGTTTATAGCTGCACCATTTTTTAATCCCCAAATACGATTTTTCAAGTGCTTAACTAATGAAAAATTGAAACAATGAAGGACATCACAAAACAGACGTAGCAATTTATTAACTAAATACACACAAAACACATAACACAGAGATTCCTTTCGAATTACATCAAAGTCTTGTAACTTATATCTGAAAAAGTAAATATGTTTTACATCCAAAAGATGTTAGGGAAGTGTGGGAATTTTGGAGATCATATCTTAAGAATGAAAATTGACAAGATGTAAGATTCGTCAGATAACTGTCAAATATTTGTTAACATAAATAAAGAGGCTATAAACACATAACTCACAATTTAATAAATTACTAAAAAAAAGAACTTGAAATCACAAATTAATGAAAAACAAATAACATAAACGACAAGAATGAGAGCATAACTGCTGAGAATAGTAACGTTAACATGTGGTGGTGTTGAACCTGTAAAGGGATTTATATGTACAACTTAATGATGTACCGTAACAACAGACATGAAGAGGTCATTATCCTTTTGGATAGCCTGAGCAAAAGTAACCGGACGGGCGAGACATCAACATTTTTTATTAAAAAAATCTTTCTTTCACTTAAAATTTCATATATGGGGCATTACACCTATAATGCTAAATTACATAAAAATGGAGAGAAAAGTATACCTGTCCACGGATTTTTTTTGGGAAAATTACCTTAAAGTTTAAGAATGGTTTTTCTACTTTCATTTCAGTGTTGTGGTCACATTGTACCACATTACACACTTTAGGAAGTGCTTCCACTGTAAAGACATTGACTGGAAAAAAATATATTCTTGTTCTACAGTAATGCCATACCTTTCAAAATATCCAACTCTTAAGCAATAGCAGTTATAAGCAAAAGCAGAAACAAAAGAGAAAATTGGGACTATTTTTTCATCCTGCCATCTTTTGACATGCACCGGAAATTCATTACATGAATAGGATAATGACCCCTTTAAGCAAAGCCAACAGTTCCGGATTTCCACCAAAATTTTTTTTCATGTTATTTAATGATTCTGTAAATAAAATAAGCATGCAGTTTGAATATATTGCTACTCAAATAAAAATTATGACAGTTTCCAAAGATGTGGTGAATCCTTGTTTTACCAATTTTTAACTGATAAGGACAGTAAGGGTATAATTTTTTTCTTCTGTTCAACAATTTGGGCACAACAGTCAAAATATCACCTTTTTATGACAGTACTGGTGTAATAGTTACCAAATAAGCAGAAACACATCTGATAAAAGCAACTTTTTATCAAGTGAGAGCTCATTTGAATATAGGGGGGGTTGAAAACAGTCGATTCTGTTGCTATGACGGTATGATATAAAAATTAACATTTTTCCTCACAAAAGAAAAAAACTAACTAAAAAAGCTTTTCTTAGCTGTAATGAGTGTATAAATGAACTTATTAAGTAGAAATACACCACAATGGAATTCAGGTTGAGAAGCAGAGGTCTCTTTTCTGTAGCTTAAACTTTAATAAAACTATGCACAAAGTAGAGTTTTGACTAGTTTTAAGAAAACTGACATTTAATTGTTATACAAAAAGACTCACTGGCATCTTTTCAGTCCTTTTTGCATGCCAAGTCACTGAAAAAGTAGAAAACATAACAACTGACTAGACTGATTGGTTCAAAGTACCCAAAAGCATACTAGATTCACAGACTTTACATTAAAACGACACATTGCAAATGATGCCTACCCATGCCAAATAATTACCTAGAGGCCAGAGGAATGAATAAACACTACATATTGATTAAAATACTGCTGTATAACCTTCTTTTAAGAAACAAAATGAATACATTTAATCTTTAGTTTCAATTTTCAAGGTATGATACATGTTTCTGTCTAGCAATAAGTGCTGGTACATGAAATAGGATCATGGTTTACCTTTATTTAATCAATTTTTGGTCTGAAAGGTTTTATATAATACCAATAATATATTTTTATTTCATGTCACCTTAGGTTCTACCTTACTCTACTCTATAGAATTGTAAACATTGTGCTTTTTGCAAAAATAATCACTTTTTATGATACCATAGGCCAAAAAGTCAAATTTTACTTCAGATAATGAAACAGACTATAACTATAAAACCTGAAGATATATTTTGCAGAAAAGATGTTTTCCTATAATGAGTTCTGGTACCCTTTCATAAAAAGTGCCTGACAAGTGGGATTTGTGTATTTGACCAATTTGTAAATTTTGCTCTTACAGAGGTCATTATCCTTTTGGATAGCCTGAGCAAAAGTAACCGGACGGGCGAGACATCAACATTTTTTATTAAAAAAATCTTTCTTTCACTTAAAATTTCATATATGGGGCATTACACCTATAATGCTAAATTACATAAAAATGGAGAGAAAAGTATACCTGTCCACGGATTTTTTTTGGGAAAATTACCTTAAAGTTTAAGAATGGTTTTTCTACTTTCATTTCAGTGTTGTGGTCACATTGTACCACATTACACACTTTAGGAAGTGCTTCCACTGTAAAGACATTGACTGGAAAAAAATATATTCTTGTTCTACAGTAATGCCATACCTTTCAAAATATCCAACTCTTAAGCAATAGCAGTTATAAGCAAAAGCAGAAACAAAAGAGAAAATTGGGACTATTTTTTCATCCTGCCATCTTTTGACATGCACCGGAAATTCATTACATGAATAGGATAATGACCCCTGAAACACTTGCGCGATATAGAACAAAACACCACGTGTATAATGATCGTAAGTAGAACAAAGCTGCTACGACAAGTGTAAATTGGTTTGACAATGCACACTTAAATTTAGTATTTATTTATATTTAAATTGTGTTTAGACATTATACAGCTATATCGTTGCGTTTAGTTTTTGTTTCGGGGGTGGGGGGGAGCAGAAGACAACCACCGACCTTTGATAGTGAAACTGGCAATTAAGATTGAAGTTGAGCACATCCTGCCCGCACTGAGACCGCAACCTCAGTGTTGATCAAAAATTAACTTAACCACTAAGTCATTACGTTTATTTATTCATTCATTCATTCATTCATTCATTTATTTATTTATTTATTTATTTATTTATTTATTTATTTATTTATTTATTTATTTATCTCAATAAGATTAAAACTTAATAAGAAAGAAATAAAGATTCCATAAGAAAATGCAAAACACTTGAAATTGATTTGGTCTCTAAACAGTACAATTTTCGGTATAATACCAACCAATAATAGGACATTATAGAATGACAACATGATTAATGTTCCACAGGGAACATCTCTCCACAACATGGAGGTATAACTAGAATTCGGCGAAGTTTAACCCGATTAGTCTCCGCGAATAAACGATAACATCTGGTTTCTCTTCCTTTTGTAAAATACTGTAAATTTCTTTTACATAATTTGACAATTATCCACTGGGAATAATTAATACTACTAATATTAGTGGCGTGGAAGAAACATTATGTACATTGTGTTGATTATAATGTGCCTAATTAACTCTTATTAGACCTGAAGGCTGATAATTCTTAACATGAGATCATTAAGGAAGCGATATTATAGAGCTTCTTTGATGTATATGAAAACCATCAAAATAACTGATGTATTCTCTTCAGATTGACTATTATATTTGCATATATAAAATTATGACACCTTAAAACATCTCATTGAAATTATAAAGACACACAATTCATTTTCGAATAATAGACAAGAGGTATTTAATAACACAAACAAAATTATGAACTATATACTAAAAAGCAAAACAACCCAACCCATAAAAAATGAAATCAACAAGCAAGCAATCGAAAACGATTTACACTGTACATCGTGTGGCAATTTATTCCAAAACATTAAATATCGCTATTTGTTGAACATGTTAAAGGTGCGTTATACAGAAGTTTAAAAAAAAAGGCCATGCATAACAAACTTGTATGTTAAATTAAAATAGACAGGTGTTTGAAGAGAATGATGGCTAACAAATCACAGTGTAACAAATCAACAATAACATGAACAACAATTGTTCTTCGAGATTTAAGTACTCAGTACAAATAAACAAGAATAGAAAGTTAAGATTGCGTCAGTTAAAAAAAAACAATTTACAGATATGTATAAAAGGAAGCACAGAAAAAAGAATTTAAAAAGAATATTTTCTGGAAATTGAATATATATATATTTGGGGTGTTAAACCACATTGCAAAGTGTCCTGTTTTTAACTCAGCTGCCTTTTGTTCTTCACACTGTGACATGTAACTGCATGTAACTTATAACAAATGAAAACTACATGTATATTTTACTGACATGACTACACGCAAAAAATTAGCACCTTGTGATAAAAACACTGCTAGCATTTTGATTTCATTTGACACTAAGAGCCTATGACAAAATAAAAATTACTTCCATTTGCAACATTCGAGATACATGTAGTAAAGTTTAATGTAATAATAGTTCTCAACATATACATTGAAAATACTTTTTTAAATGCATCAGTCATATTCGAGGTGAAACTTTACATATCAATTATGAATTCTAGCTTAATTTAGTTTATGCAAATCCGAAACGAATAATACAGCATGCAACTAATTTCCTGTTAAAAACTTGACTGAATTTGTATTTCGTCTAGGTAATCCAAAACGCAATGGGTGTCTTTAAGTTAACATTTGAGGGAAATATTAGGTTTTGTCACGCAACGTGCCCTATTAATTTTCATTTGTATTGAAATAACATCACAGTGAATAACACATTTTGTTGTTGAAAAATGAGCGGACCTAACTGCATCATAAAACATATTGAACCAAATCCAAACACAATGTCTGAATATATTAATTTTAAAAGTTGTGAAAAGGTTAGTGAAAATTCAATCCATATTTTCCGTTACGTATAAGAATTTATTCTTAGCAAATGAAGATAATCATCTGATCTCACATTCGGCATAGATAATGAACACATTTACTTAAAATGATGTCAGATATCAATCACATCATTTACTGATCAACAAGGAGTTAATGTAGACTACTAAATAATTAACACGAAAACATCTGTTATGTCCAGGAACCAGGAAGTACCATGTTACTGATTTCCTGTATTTTTTTTTCCTTTCTGAATTAAAGGTGTTTTACACGTGGTGTTTTAATCACAGGTTCTTCCAACGACATATGTATTTGAAGTACATTTAAAAACTATAGACATAAAAAGATAAGGTTGACAGTTTGTTAAAAAAACTTGTTAATTTTAAATAAAATCTCCAACACTTTTGAGGATATATAATTACTTGTGCTTTTAATATATTTGGTAAACTATTATCTCTATTGAAAACTTAATTTATATTTCACACAAGATTACACAAGCTGATTTTCTGGTGTTTATATATGACTTATGACATTATTCATTATAAACTGCCTAAAACAGTTTAGACCACAATTCCATTGCGTATGTGTCTGTCTTACGTTAATGTGTGATATGGGATTGCATTGTTTCGTTTCCTTTACTTATTTCACTTATCAATTGTCCATTTGATAATAGCAAGAAGAAAGATACTTACAAATTAAGGTGAACAAGGATATATTTTAAAAAACATTGTTCTGTTTCCAGTAAGAGTACATATTATTAGATAAAATTATGTTTCGTACAGTGGATACATTTAAATAAGGTTTATCGTAATAAAACTTCTTACCTTTCAAACAATGTACGTTGTATTCATGTAGTGTTTTTCCCTAGACAATACTGATAATAGATTAAACTGGATCAAACATCGAAAATGAATTCATTATTCCCATAAAACTAATTGATTAGTGCATTAACAGGTTTACAGTTGCAAAAAACTTAAACTATAATGCTCTAGAGATACTGATCAGTGCGATGGTACATCAGGAATCAGCTTTCTGTCTAATGTCTTTGCCCTGCCATTCAGAGAAAGAAGTTAGCAATTAATTGCTTCCAATGAGGCAAACTAAACATGTTCTTATGGCTTTAACTTACAACATCAAAGTTTCTAAATGAATTCTACAGGTAAGCGTTATGCAGTATTTCCGTAAGGCGGATCTGAGGAGAATATTTTTTGCTCATTGTCAGAAGGAAAACAAATACTTAAATTACTAATAGAGAGAAAAAAAATAAGCAGAATGAGAACTACGCACGTTTTAATAAAGATGTTTTGGAGGATTATTCGTTAACAATAATTAAATCTAAACTTTCATTTAAAGGTTTTTGCATTCCCCTTTCATGTGTTTTTGCCAGCGGATGTAAATGTTTTTCGTGTTGTTTGTTCATAAGTTTTAATTGTTAAATCTTCCCACTGATACTGTTCAATTTCGTTAATGAGGGTTATTAATATTCCCATACACAATACAAGACATGCCATTCCGCTACATTCATGTTGCTTCTCTTCGTAGGGCACTATTTTAGAGCTTTCATTAAACAATATAATGCACATTTTTCGAAGTTAATGTGTTACTAAAGGATATGAACAACATTTCAGTTTTTGTTTTTGCTCAGCGTTATCCGTTTGGTCGCCACAGATGTTAATGTAAACCACCAACAAAGAAATACGTAGCACAATTTTGCGTCGATTTATTTTTGAATAAAATTTGGATTTACAGTATTTGGAAACATTATGCCTTTAGTCACTATCCGACCAATTAACCTGTTAATGCTATAGTGTACAATACATATAACATACAGTGTTTAGGTACACCTACCTGTATCACATCGAGACAGTTGTATACATTTTGTATCACTACGAGACGTGGAGCGAGGTGTGATGCGTAATGTATGTCGAAACGTGATACGGGTATTTGTAACTACATTAAAGGTATGTAACGTTTACCTAGAATTGAGAAGCATAAACAAAGGAAAATAAAACTGATTATTTAAAATTTAAAAGTTTGTATATTCAACAAAGAATGTTTACATAAAGTATAATCCCTAACATTTCGTTATTCGTAGAAAAAGGACCATTCACCATCGCTGTCATATAGAATCATTACACAATTGATTGTTACGTCAATAAGTAGTTCCGACAAAGTACATTTTTTAATGATCTTTTATATGATTAAACGCTTATTTTCGGTAAGTCATCGATATGTGAACAAGGTAGACTCACTTAAGCCCTAGGATTAGCTTGTGAGTACAAACGACCTCTTTTATACATCGATAAATTACCAAAATATGCGTTTAATCCTTATAATTCTCCCAAATTTGTTTTAAATGTTTACTTTTCCCGTACAGACTCTATTCGCATAACTTCCGTTATAAGTTTTTGACGCGATGGAATATACACAACGAACTGACGAAAGAGACGTGGTAGGTTTGTAGGGAATGACTAGCATTGAAAAGAGATATATTTTACTGAAAAAGAAGAAAGTACAACACACACTATTTTCATGAATTCCACATTACCGCGGTTTATATATAACCTAGCTAGACATTCTTTTATACGAAAAAATAGGAAAAACAGAAGTTGACATATTGGATTTTTCGAATAGAATGGAAGAATATGTGCTGAAAGATGAAGTTGGGGACAAAGCCATGCATCCTGCTCATCTTGTTGATTTGTTGGGACTAAGAAAATAGAAGATAGTTGTACGGCTATTGTATGTATTTGAAATATGTATTCAATTAAAATTAAGAGACACACAAATTTACCCACATCGTTTAAGGTGAACATTGCAGATGTGAGCTATACGGTTACATGTGTGTGTGTAAAAATATACGCGAGATAAATATGAACTAGATATCAGTGAGATGGTACCCATCTCCGTGGGCCCCGCCGACCTTGAGGTCAAGGTCAAAGGTCATCAACCATGGTATGCAACGCATCGCCTTAATATTATCTACCACATTCCAAATATCAAAAGTCTACCTCAAAAGATAAAAAAAATTACAGCCCGGACATGAATTTGTTATTCAGAAAGCAATAATGTGACCTTAAGGTCAAAGTTCAATGTCAAAGGTGATCAACCATGGTATGCGACAAATCGCCTTGATATTATCTACCCAAATTTCAAATATCAAAAGCCTACCTCAAAAGATAAAAAGCTACAGCGGACGGACGGACATACTGATCACTATAGGACATCCGCCACAAAGTGGCGAGGCCCCAATAAATCCATTTTTGATGGTGAATGAGCTATCCGAAGAAAACAGTGTAGACGAGCATCAAAACATCGAAAATTAAAGTGGTTTTTTTTAAAACTACAGAAATGTCTGACATTTTTTGCAATCTGAGAAACGCTGTATTTTTAAAAAATTTCAGTTTTAGGCGTCATCAACACATATAGAGAAAGACGTTACGTCACCAATGGAACGCACTGGCACTGTTAGGCTGTTCCGAAGTAACGTCATGAATAAGGTACGATGTTCGCACATAGGCTGCGCCTATATTCATATTACTTGCTTGCTTGAATGCTTTTTTACAAAACTTTAAGCAATTTTTCAGCTATACCATAGCGTCCAGTTTTTATTGGGGAGGAAAACTGGAAATCCTTTTTGTAAATTAAATCTGCAGTCGAGTCATCCTGCCGAACAGTAAAACTTGAAGCCGCAACCTCAGTGTTGCAGGCACGTGGTCAACAGTAAACTAACTAAAACCATTCGGCCACCGAATCGCTTATAAACCTACCCACTCGCATTTAGTTTACATTAGAATTTCGGTGTAGACAAAGAATCCAACGTGATGTGTACTGTTGAAATATATATCCCTGTAAGCGACACGGCGCTCAAAAATTTCCGGTGCCAAAATTCAAGTGTACTTGCTGTTTATTGTTTGAGGCGTACACAACACATGGCCACCATATTTGTTTGAGTTTAGAAACAAAAATTAGTTCCTAAACAGTGGTTCATGAAATTATGAACGGATCTGTTAACTGCTGGTTTAAGCCTTGTTGACCAATCAAACATTACTCTCAAAGTAAATAAAAGTAAGATAAGAATTATATAGATGAAACACGTTTTGTATCACCCAGGTTGTATCAATCGCTAATTTGTAAATTTTAGATATGTTATGATTATTGTTTCGGCTTATAATTATAGACTAGGGGGCTGGGATTAACTTAGCTTTCAAAAGAATACTCTCTTATACAACAATAAAGATAAGTACTAATTTCAAATAGACACTTGGCTATTTGAATACATGTACTGTACCAGAAACAGTCTAAGATGGTGGACTTTTTATATTACTACGAAGGTCTGTTAGAAAATCCACATTTGAGCCTGCATATCAAGTTTGTTTGTTTATTTAAACATGTACATGTACGTCTTACAACTTATCAATGAGTTACAATATTTTTAATAGATATTCGTTGTAGGTGAGGCGAAATTTACAATAAAAATCAATTACAAAATCGTCATGTCTGTCACCTATATGTAATTGGATCATGATTTATCTCGATATATACAATAAAACATACACCGAATCCGTTATTAATATACTAGCTAACAAGACACATATGTTTTTCTGAAATTTGGCATTGTAAATTACAACAATCCAAGAAGATATGAAGCAATTACTGGTATAATTTAAAGTAATTTTTCTTGTTCATATAACAAAAGGATTTGTATATCCTCAGCGTAATATAACAGTCGTTGTTTATGCAAGTATTTTGTTATATTTTAGGAAAGAATTCATGCATCTGACTGAGCACATCCATCAAATTATACAATTCTCAAATATCTCCCACCTTCCCGCAATTTTCATTTACATGAGAAATGACATAAGAACGACTGTAAATACAGTTTTAGTAACTGTCCTGGGACTATCTTGTTTTATAGTAATAATAAATACACATTCTTTAAAAAAAGACGATAATTACCAGCATGTTATCAAATGTGACGTTTCTATGTCATGACGTCAGATGTATTGTACTTTTACAATCTGAATAGTTGTTATTATTGTTAATAAAACTACCGAAAACAAAACTGTTAATTCTATGTCCTTCCCGAAGAATCAAAAACAATAACCAAACCAATATGTATCGCCCTGCGCCTTTCATAAATGCAATTTTTAATAAATTCAGAAGTCTATAATGCATTTGGACTTAATATGTTTACACGATTACAAAACAGTTGATGCGTTTAAAGATTAATCGATAGAAAAAAGACAACCATTACTTATTTTGTTATCTAGAACATCAAACTGTTACAGAAAGTCCAAGAAGCGACAAGGAAAATATCTTAACCTAACCCTTCTATTGAATTTGTATGCTTTTTATATTTTTTAATTGTAGAAGGCCTAGCTGAATTTTAGGATAACTTTTAACATTTTAGCTAATGCTTAATTTTATGACCGGGTTTCCTCCGTGTACAGGCTTCCTCATCCAAAAAACTAGACTCCATGATAGCTTTTTGCTGCAAGTGTGAATGTGGCGTTAACTTCATTCAAACAAATCAATTTT
Source organism: Limnoperna fortunei (assembly GCA_944474755.1). Classification (NCBI taxonomy): domain Eukaryota; kingdom Metazoa; phylum Mollusca; class Bivalvia; order Mytilida; family Modiolidae; genus Limnoperna; species Limnoperna fortunei. The sequence goes on from OX104116.1 coordinate 47,488,672, forward strand.
TAACTCCCTATTTTTTAACAACATATAGCTTTTTATATTTTTGTACTACAACCTCCAATATGACTGTCTGTTTCTTAATAATCACTTCAGTTAAAAATGTGCAATACATGTCTTTGGGCATTATGCTACGTCATAACAAAAATGGACAATACATGCATACTGGCATGATGCTCGGTTATAACAAAGATAGCATATAAATCAAATTCTCATAAATTTTGCGACCATCATAATTAAAAATAACAAAGACAAACAATTATTTAAGAAAGTGTCTGTTGAAGAGCAATAAAATGTCCGCATAGACTGGGATACTATCACTTACCTTGTGTTAACCCCAAAGTACAACAACAGTTTCGAGCACCAACTACTTGTACAAGACAAACATAATTTAGTGCAACAGGAAGACATCTTTGAATTTATTTTAAAACGAGATACCAAAAATAGAGGTCAGTAGTATATGTCCTTTGTATATAAAAAAAACACAAATTGAACAAACTTTGAAAATATCTATGTCATCATTGTGTTAGCAGGATTGGAGTTTCAGTTAAGATCTTCAATGTAATTTGCATTGGAATAAATTGCTCATAGTCTTTTTCAACGCTTCAATTACAATTTAAATGTGAACAAAACACAGTAATAATGTTCCTCAATATTCAGATTTGAAAATAAATAACAATTACGATGAGAAGGTCGGCACACCGAAAATGGAAAACAAGTATATTCATTCAAATCGACATGATGTGATTCCTAATGCCTTAATTATTACCAATACAAAGATAAGATGAAAATCGTGGTATGTTGAAATTACTTCATTCATGTTAAATCTGCCATCTATACAAGTCTTTAAAATACATTCCATACCTATTATGATGTAACAATATACATGCAATGTTAATTTCCGCTTCTTATTAAGAGATGTCTTATAGTAATCGCATAATCATGTTCAAGGCCCTTTAACATTCATCCATATTGATTGGAAAATAATTATCAACGGAATATTAAGGTGGACTTGAATGACAGATGAAAACGACCCATGAAGATCCCGATGTCTCTTTAAATGACAGATAGGCTTATCGGTATAATCCGAGAAATGAACGTCAATTTTGCGATTTCAGTCAAGTTCTTTTATAGTGTAGCACTGGAATAATTAAAGGAATCAACATTGCGCAACTGCCGAAAACATTACAAAATGAAAACACTGGACAGTTTGATGGTTTATTTAAATCATTTGGCATGACTAAAAACTTTTACTTTTCCATGTGTAGTAGTTGCTTATTTATGAAAAAATTAAAGTCGTCTTTTAGACGTGAAATATCTGTATTCTATCAACATTTTAGTCGTGTTACAGCTCTGACGTAATGATACTGTATGCTACCCTGGAAATTTGTGTGCTCAGTGAATCAAAAGATTCCGAGGCGGAATCGGATTTTGCCTTTGTATTGAGTAATTAACATTATGCCTTGGTGGTGTCAGAATTAATTTACTACCACTCATCTTGTAAAGTATATATTATAAATAATAATTAATATATTATATAATATATATGTATTAATAATACACCCTATTAACATCATACACAACTTATGCGCAATAAAAACCCAACAGAGGAGTTGGTTTTTGGAAATGTTATATACCCGACATAACACCCAGCGACCAATATATCAACTATAAAATAAATCAATAAATCAACGGGGAACGAAAATGAACCAATGTGAACCTTAATGAGACAAGAAAAATATGGAGTATTCGGTAGAGACGGAGACTTTAGCTGCCATACAATAATCTTGTCTAAATCTACAAAAGTGGTCTTTGTTGTTCACAGAGCATGACACTCTAAGCACGACACTAGGGTCCTCTGTCAGGCCCTTTCTGTTCTGCTACCTAGTGACGGGCTGTGCAGCTTTGTGGGTAGAGCATTTGGAACCCTTCCAGTTAAGTCTCATTGTAGTTTGCCTAATGTATTAGATATCATAGCATTCTTCATTGTAAGTGTTTAGAAAATCTTGTGCAGTTTCATACATCATTAGCAAAATGCAAAAATACCTTATCACTCTATCTTCATACATATATGAAAGTTTAATTATTGTGTCTAGAAAGTATTTTAATAACGCACAAAAACTGGAAGGAATAAAAAATGAATTGTGGATCGACAAAGTCGAGGGTCAATTTCTACTTGTCGGTTATACACTGTATTCAGATCTGTTGAATATACTGGACATTGGAGAGCAAGTCGAATAGATTTTGTTTCTACTTCCCACAAGTATGCTTGCTTATTTTAAAGCAGCGGATGTCTGCATATTTCGCTTTAATTGTTTAATATTGCCGCTACAAAAGTCATCGAACTGCAGCTCTTTATGCTTTTCCAGTTGATGTCAAAATTTTGTGTCTTTATGTACAGGCACGTTCCCCAATGAATTTATTGTTTGTTCTTCTCCAGAATATTGCCAAACCGTCGGACGTTCAGTGACATTCATTTAACAATTCCGCACGTCTTGGATTTTCGTTAGTTATCGCTAGTATGTATTTAATTATTGTTTCGAAAAGTACATGTTCTGGAAGCATAAACCCGTTTCAACAAATTCCTGTTTCTATCCCTACATGACTTTTGTTAAATCTGCACTATAAAATAATTTAAATATTATGCTAGTAAACATCATATTATTTTTCAATGACTTGTATTTAAAATGTACCTTAAAAAATCACAATAGTATTGGTTTTATCGTTCTGCAAAATTACATAACGGTACGAACAACTCAATATGGAAATGAAATTTACATCATTAAGTAATTTGGCAAAGTGGAACTTTTATTCTGTTTTTATCATTACAAGTGGGTTAACGGAATATTGAAATTCATCTTCCCCTGGGAGTTTCAATCAGTTACGTTACCGAAATAGTTCTAAATGCTTTATCACCTATAATTTTCTGCATAGTTACAGACACTTTCTAACATTACTGATTGTTTTCCCACTGACTTTAATTTGACTACAAACCATACTTGATAGCCACGACGATTTGTAATATCCTGAAATTCATTTCATTCTTGATCTAAATTTTTCCTGTCATCGATAACGAACAGGTCATCCGAACAGGCTTTGAAACTAGGACTAAGGTTATGAAGAACATGTAATATGGAGTAGGCATTGCCAAAATGCGAGCACAGACAATATAGTCTTTATTATCAATATATAATGTGCATTTCATAATTGACGTTACTTCCTATCACCCTAAAAGTTCCTCTAAATTCTAGTAATCACGTGACGTCTTTCATTGTAACTGTGACGTCACCATGAAGTGTGATTGTCAGTTTTTAAAGATCGATTTAGAGATTGCAAAAAAAAGTATGAAATGTTTGTTGTTAATTTTCAATTTAACATTTAATTTTTATCGATGTCAACTTTATTTTCAAGTCTTTCTTAAAATTATTTTTAGTACTTTTCTTCATTCACTTTGTTCCGGTTTTTTACGATATCAGCTTCCGGACGAAAAAAAATCAATATCAGCAGCATTAAGCAGATTTTGATCACGTGATTTCATTTGGATCACATGACACGTAATTGCCGTAGAGCTCACCGCTCTTCGCGGCGGGCAGCTTGGCTGGCCGCTACGAGCTGTGCTCGCTATTATAAAATTCAAATCAACAACAGTTACATGTATCTCTATGCAACATTTTATGATAGGTTTCCGTAATTCCGAAATAGAGTAAAAACAAAAAGTATGGAAATGTACACTTTTGGCATAAACAAAACAATTTTCAATTGATCTAACAAACTTGTATCTTTCAATGGAATAAAAATTAGTTCATTAAAAAAATATATTTTACATTGTTCTCTGTCGCCTTTGAGGATTCAATTTTATGTTACAAACATGTAGATTGAAACATGAGTTTTGTATTCCGATAATTAACTTTTTGACATATCCAATACAAGTTTGAAGTTTATCTCGCGTTCAGTAAGAGTGATCTGCGATTAAAGGTATTTTATAATTGATTTAAACCAATATTTTGATCTAGAATCTGCCCACAGATTTGTTATGGATTAATTAATATAAAATATTTGCAGTAAACATCGTAAAAACTGATAAGCTCATTGCTACCTATGGTGCATAACGTTTAAACTGTTATTTATTTCCATTTGTATAGCACCAAAATACAACAAGGACAAAGAAATATCATAAGGAAAATAAAGGCTTTAATATGAGACAAAATCTTATTTAAGCCAAATCTGGTATCGATGAAAACAATGTTAACTGACACCGTTATTCAGATATAGGATGTAGACATGTAACTACTTCGAATACCAGCCACCATCTGCAGAATGCTGTCTATTCATACATTGTTATATTTTATAAATATTTTAGAATGATAATGTCTCTAATAAAAGACAGAAATAGGTTTATAACTCTATTTACTGTCTGAGTTCCTGTTTTTACCAGCCACTGTCTGGCTGGGGTTTCAAAGACAACAAGATGCGATTTTTTCTTTTAAAATGCTAAGTGTTTAAAGTATGAAGTCTTCAGAATAATTTAATTTAGAAACCGTGACATGCAGTTTTTTGTGTTTTTAAGTGCCGTGACAACTTTGTCTGACGTGTTCAATATTTCCACTGATATAAATTAGAATAGGACATTGTTTATGCATTTAAGTTATAATTTGAATTTTATCGCTAATTAAGGTTCTTTTTGGAGTGTTTAGGAAAGACCGCGCCTCTTGAAAAATAATTTTATAACCTTGGTTTATTATTTTATTATATTCTCTTTATGCCAAATTATAGTACTGATTGATCTAAATTTGCGCAATACTTATACGTCGAGTGAAATACTGGCAATTTACTGGCTTTACTGGTAGAAAAATCGTTCTGAAAAGTATGTTTTAAAGGGACACATGTTTTTTTAAATCCTCATTTTAGAAAATTAAAATTCTGCTTATGTTTTTTTTCTGCGCTAGATTCTCAGAATCTCTAACTGTTCTACTCGATCTAGCAATCACAGTGAAAAATAGGAGATAACTGTGTCCAGTCCTGAAAAATATCTGCTTATAGTAAATATTTATTCACGTTATACCAAAATCAAGTCAAGAACTAACAAACCGACGGCCTTGTTTGCATAGAACGAATGACAGGCATAATAAACAAGTTATTAATTGCCGTTAGCTCTAGACCTATTATATTTTCTACAATTCCACTTCGTAGGGAAAAAATATCCACTCAAGTTAATGAGCTTCTTATACGTCTTGTCAGTCGTAATACATTTACATCTAAGAACACTTACTTTGACCTTATCACTATAATTAAGTCGTGTGTCCTCTTCGAAAGGAAGATATCAAGAAACTCCTTTTATACATGCATGCTTTAAATTGGCTTTACTTTGATGACATTAACGTTTTTTTACAGAAATGGATAAGTCAGCTATCTGTAGGTAGCCACTGTGTGATCTATATCGTACATGCACATCATTACCAATCAAACATTAGCATGAAGTTCGAATATAAAACCAATATTGAGCAAATATTTTGAATAAAAAATATGTTGGTCACATGTTATCTCAATTAGCGTTAAACCAGTCAAATGCATGTTAAAGGACTAAAACGTACATTTGCCTTATGTTAAATAATATTTCGAAATCTTTAAACGTGTGCATAAAATAAAACTTACACCTTAAAAGTACATTTCTCGATTTTCGAGATTCTTCAATGGTGCAATGTTTATTCTTAAAAAAAGTTATTTAAAAGTTAGAAAGTTAGACTATAATGATAATTATAAACCAACACCCTTTCCTTTTATATAATAAAACGTCAAGTTATCCATTGCCATGTGGATCGTGAACAAAATAACCGCAGCATGTCTTTAAATGTCGGATCAGAAAAGATCCATTTTTGTTTGTACATATCTAGACATATATGTAAATCTTAGCTTTATTGTTCGAAGGTAACATCTTTAAACAAAATATTTTTTTCGTGCTTTTTACCGTGTAATTTAGGCAAGTAACTGTGGTATATTAAAAACGTTTATCGAAAAAGATATCTCCTTACTACAATGATCATTTTTATGACTTTCGTTGTAGGATGCCAATTACTAGATACTCGTTCTATGAGTACCAATTCCGCAGATAATAGAAATATCTATAAAACCCTAATGCGCAACATAAAACTTCACAAGAGCCATGTACCAATAACCTTTTTACAACTCTGTGTCATAAAATACAATATTAAAGGTTAGTGGACGAAAACGTTAGAGAGTGGAAAGATGTGATAAAGAAGTATAAAATAAAGTCAATCAGATTCTGCACATATCCTTGTATTAAAATGTGACGGAGTTAATTGAAATCAACAAGTAACGTCACTGTAATGGTTGTATAACGACAGAGTGGGTAATATCTCTCAAGTCATAGTTGGTCAAAATTCGCTAAACACGGTACATGTAATGAGTGTTCTGGATAGTCCCATGAACGCGTGTAGAGACTAAGCAAAAATGTACAAGAGTCATGTATTGATTCATAAATTAATCAATAAATTGTTCTGTATAGATTATATTTAACAAGAGCTAGTCTTGATTGAGGTACATAATGTTTCAGTTTTATTTAGGATGGAAACAAGATAACAAACAAGACACAACAGGGGAAAGCAAAAACCCTGAAAAACACGGAAAGATGGGAAAAAGGTGTGACAGTGTTGCCCTTTATAGCAGCCATAGTGATCTTGGTCTTAGTGACAGAATAACGAGCAAGAAGCAAATCAAGTCAAAAATAGTATAACCTGACATAAAGATGAGCATCGTTATACCAAAGGCTCTACAAAGAGTGGAGAAATGGCAACCATCCTCAAACCAGACAAGGGCACAGAGTGGCCTGCTTAACACATTATTTCCAGAAAAAGCTAAATGCAGGGTCAAAACATTTTAACTTGTTTTGTAATATAACCATATAGAACTGACAATTTTAAATTATAACAAAGAATTGTTTTTTTTTATGTATAATACTATATAACTTTAAATTTATGGACAACGATACCCTATAATATTTATGAACATACAGTGTTATTGGTCGTATTCTGCCGGTCACTAACATTTGACATCTATTGTACATCTATTGTACATATGTATAACATACAATAACAGTAGACTCATTGTATCCGGGCACAACTTCCCGTCCATTCGACAGGCTCTTTTTTCCATTTGTTTAAAATAATTGAATATAGAGCAAAAAAAAGTCAGGGAATGGAAACCACAACAAAAAAGATGGCGACAGATAATGATAACATTAAACTTCAGAAACGCCACCCCAATAACTATGAGAAGAATTTCTCCTTATCATGACTTCTGTGTGTGGTTGATAAAAGTACAAAACCTGATAACACTAAAGCATATAACATTATTTTTTCAGTAATTCTGTTCGATGCTGGAACCAGGGTTTTAATTGTTCGTACTTCTGCTTTTCAAAATAAAACTGAACATCTTATTGTTTTATGTAGTAAACATCTGTCATCTAATTTTTGATCTTATTCGTAATTCCGTTAGACAATGGCTAACGTCACAGTGTATTGAGCTTCCTACTCTAAATCTGTTTTTCAAATTGGTGTCAACTAAATTCGTATATCCCTTTAGGCTTAAGGTTGTCAGTAATAATTATGATACCAAATGACAGCATAATCCTCGTTATTACTTAGATTTATGTAGGTATTTTCAAACATCCTTGGCTCTTCTATTATGCATTGTAGAAAGGAATGTAATTAGAAATGAACATTACGATGGTGATGAAACGCGAGTTTGTAATTATTCAGCGTATACACAAAATAAGCATTGATGGACTGCTTTCGTTGATATGTGAAATAAAGAATTTACGGTCCGCTAATAGTAATGTTGAATCCAAGGTGAACGCCAACTTATCCAAACGTAAATAATGCCACAGATGAAAGCTCGCTGGAAGTTGTTCTTCCGACACCTTCTAGCGACCTTTGTACTTAGCATATGTTACATGATGCAGTTTATACTCCTATAAGTTGTGTCATTTCATTATGTGGTGGCCAATCAAAATTTTACGTACTCTTCTTGCCCATTAAATCCACTGTTTCATTCATACATTGCTATGTCGTCCTCATAACACAGTGCCTTTTAAATACAACTAAAATATTGATCCCTTTCTTTCATATACATTTTTATCTACTGCTGGTATTTCATACTGATGTCTTTTGTCAGTTATCGCGAGTCATGTAGAAATAATAAGTTATCCCTACTTAAGTATAGTTGTAATCAACAACTTCCGGATACATTTTAAAAAATAAATTTATTCTTAAGAATAAATATATATATGTAAAAACACTTACCTTTAGAAAATAATTTAAACCGTTTTCACTCCACTGAGATCCGATCCGTACGTTTGATGCGACACAGAATCTACTTGATATCAACAGTGTGTGCGTGTTAAATTCTCATCAAACCAATAAAGGATAAAACGTCGCATTAATCGCACTTTGGATAATTCTCAGCTTTTATTAACCTAAAAAAGTAATAATTCGTATTTTAGCTTAATGTCATTTGGAAATAGTTCTTCGCCGACTTTAATTAGCTAATTTGTCTAACGATGTGATTGGACCAGTAGCAAAGTTTGAATTAAATACTCGATAATTTTAAAAATTAGATAATATAGATGAAACGGATAAGAATGTCAAACCATAAACACAACAAGTACTACTACAGCAAGCCTTTTCGTTTTATATTTTTTTTAAGATACAGTGTTAAACCTAAAATATTATCTACCATATTCTTAATATATTCTAAAGAATAACAATATTTGTTTACTACATGTACATGGCATTAGGCGCGAAATCAACACAAAGTTTTGCATTATTATCGGCCAAATATATCATGTTAGTCACAGTGGTACAGAAAGCCGAACGACTTATATGGGAAATACTTGATAATGGAAAATGTATCGAGTACATGGATGCGAGTGGATGTTGACGTTGTGTTAATTTTACGCCACCTACAGCAACTATGCAATGGTGTACAGTTTTTACTGGGGGGGGGGGGCCCTCATCTTCGACAATATAACGAGCAATCCTTCTGAATTGATGTTGAGTCGGAACACACAAGTCAATAAAAACAAATGACACACAACACCTTTATTTGTTTTTTAAAAGGTGCAATTCAATGGGGTTTTACCGAGTTTTCTCCATTTATTTTTCTCCGTATTTATAGTACGGTTGCAAAAGACGATATATATTCAATGCTTATCCAGTCTCCTCTATCGATTTCATTACAGTACGTAATTTGTTAGTGCAAATTATTTCATACTTACGAAATTAAAATTGTACAATACCAGACATAATTGATGTTTTAACGTTCTTTTTCGGCTTGTGTGTTTGTTTTTATCAGTATTTGGATAGTGAAAGGCAAGAAACGTCAATACAACACAAAGATTCCTAATTATTTAGTCATAAAATGAAATTATGAATTATATTACTAATTATTCTTATTGTTTTACTCACGTTTATCGATAAAGTATTCCAACAACAAGATGTGTGCCAATAAGATATAGCTAACGTTTTTAAATATGTTCCTCGAGGTGAAATACCAACGTTGAGCGTTAGGATTAAATATTTAAATGCGTGACATCTGTTTTAAAAGATTTAACCTGTCTTTGTACATGATAAATGTTGGAAAAATATTATCATCTATTCATTATTGGACATAAACATAAAAGATTAAAGTCTCAAAAACACTCTAAAACAGTAAATTTGATTCAGTATAGCTTTACTGACAAAAGAGAAAGTTAGATCTTTGTGAAACTGTCAATCAGGTTTTCTCATGCTTATCCTGTATAAATAATAAGTTACAAGACTTTATTTTTGATTTTACTAAGTCAAAAAAAAAACAAGGGTTAAAGGGTTAAAGAATATAAATGTTTGAGAAGCAATGGAATACGTAATCCATAAGCACTGGTTAGGTTATTAGAGATTACAGATTAAACACATGTATACCTTTTATGAAATCATCAGTTTTGGATAACGCATAAATGTAACACGATATTCTCGCGATACATAAAATGCTTAATAATAAAATCCTTTCCATACAAAAAACTGCGCGCTTAAAAACTACTCAAGGATCAACAGCATAACAGATTTTGCTACCGTAAAACCAACGACTGCTGTTGGAAACGTTTAAAGTTAAATTTATCTCTCAAATTCACAGCCGTATAAGGTAACCGATAACAACGTTACAGAACAAAAAATAAAGTTAACAGTTTTACTGCTACAAATACCAGTACAACGGCATTTATTTATTATTCACGGACACAGTCACTAACATGATTAACAGGTGAAGACGACTGTACGACAATTAGATGTATCCGAAATGCATATATTACTACTATTGACATTGAATAGCAGAATTTGTAAAAATAAATAAATAAAATTAAAAAAAAAACAAACAAAACTTATATTTACAAGATTCTTATCTTGCATCCAAAAATTAGACAGACTTGTAAATTCATATTTAATTTGGTCAGCTAAAGTTTTTTGGTTTCACAACACGCTTGTTGATTATAGTATTTAATGAATTGAGTAAATAGGGAGATGAACTAACTGATAAACGATTAAATCAGGTCATTGATTCGAATTCGTGCAAATAGTTAAAACTTTTTTGGTATAAAATACCAACATAATTGATTACATTTTAATATTTACAAACAGTCCTTATGAGCAAGCTTATTGAAGCACACATAGTTTTGATCTAAGTATTTATCTAAGGGTCTAGAATTTCTTGTTTTTAACGTTAGATCAATATATCGGATAATAGATAAGAACTAATTTGAATTAATTTTGCAGATCAATTTCTCCACATGACAATTATGATTATCCACCTTCAGATAAAACTTTGACCCGACTATATTTGGAATGTCAAGTGGGTTTCAAATAGTTCTCGCCCTTCACACACATTAGGGTTAAAAATGGAATTAATATATTAATATTAAAACTTAAAAAATATTGGCAGAAGGTAACGTACATGGGAGACTTTGTATGATACAAGAACGTTCTTGCACTTGATAAAATACTATTATTATGACTTGGTGCAAAAAGTACTAACGGAATTCATGTTGAAATGTAGAGCTTCCATGGTCAAGTAGTTTATGTAGTCCGTCATCTACCTGTGATGACTATCATGACTTCGGGCAGGGTGTGCTCGACTTTAATTGACAAGGATTGCCAGTGTTCCTGTCGAAGTCCTGGCAATTTCAATGGGCACTCCGACTTCCTCTTGCAATGAAAACTGGACGCCATGATATTGCTGAAAACTTGCTAAAAGTTGCTTTAATCTCATGAGAACAACAAAACAAATACATTACAGGTACTTTTACACAGAAAAATGATCTTTCGTTGTTTGTATATTTTATTACTACGGAAGCCGTAAGTGGACATGAAAAATAAGAAAGATTTTTTTTTAATTCGTTATCTCGATAAAACATAATTGTAATATCGAGATCTCGATAAAACAGTCTATCGTTATCTCTAGAAAACGATATTGTTATATCGTGATCTCAATGAAAAGATATCGTTTTCTCACTTATGAGACAGCGTGGTGCGTATTTTTAGCCGGTTGAGATATCCTTATTTCAACCCGTGTGTGAGATAGAATTACAAGCTCCTTTCCGTAAAAATGTTTTGTTACGTCAACTGTCGGTTCAGCAATGAAAATTATAAAATATTTGCTTTAGTTGTGTTGGTTTACTATGCCTTTTCATATGTTCGATCTCTTCTTATTATTTCTTAATGATATATAATTGTTTTCGGGTAAATTGAGCAAAAAGGTAAAAACTATACTCTACAATATAGTTCATGTTGTAAGTGATACAATGGCAAATTTAATATTAAAGAAAATATTTCAATTACAGTTTTTCGTATTTGTTAAATCCTTTAAGCTTTAAAATACGTTTTTTTTGTCCTGATCTAATTAGAAGAAGTAAAGATGTACATAAGTGCATATTAATGCGCGCTTTACCAGTATCTCGGTAGTATGAATAGATCCGCTTCAATTTTTATTTTTGGATTATTTTACTATCTATAGGGTAGGCCTAGTATTTTTATTAATGCATTCTATTCTTGACATAATAAAATGTATATACTTGAGTTTCTTTTATTAATTAGTTATTTAATTTGATAAGAAAAAGGCATATAAAAATTTTGTTATGTTATATTACGTAATGTAGTTCATCGCTTCAATTGTATTTGTTGGATTATTTCGTGATTTATATGTCAAGCTTCGTAATTTTTTATGAATTCTTATTTTAACATAATCAAGTGTAAATTTTTCGGTTTCTTTTATTAGTTACTTAGATAATTTGACAATAAAAGTGCATTTTTAGATTTTGTTTAACGCGCTTGTGACCACTCACCCAGAAAACTTATTTCTGGATTATTTCATAATTAATAAGGTAGAAAAAGGAACTTTTACGCAGAAAATTAGTCATATTGAACATTAAATTTAATTTCCCTGGGTTTTGTTTATTGACGGTTTCGAAATCCCAAACTCTCGTGAACGATTCATGTGTGGTAGTGGTGGTTTTAGGGAGGGGGCAGAGACATTTCTGTGATGTAATTGTATATTAGATGTGCCTTGTTTATTTGCTAATTGATTATTTATTACCTGACACTGAACTTTGATGAAAGGTAAAAATGAAAGACCAATCAGACTCGCATAATAAGCCGCTAAAATGGCTAAATTAGATTATGATTTTGATATATATTGTACATAGCCTGTTGTTTTGTTTGTTTATTTGTTACTTTCTCTGTACCAATTGTATTATTGGCTGTGTGAGAAGAAACTATATATATACAAAATTAGATTTTCAAACAGGCATGTTATTAAAAAAATTGATGTCTCAATCAGTGAAAAATGTGGTAGAAATTAGTAGGGAAAAGAAATTTCTCAATAATAAAAAAAACACAAAAGATGTAGATTTTTATTAAATTCAAGATTTAAAAATTTTGATGTTAAGATATTTTAACGAAGCAAGTTATATATATAATATAATACAACAGAAAAAAATTCAGTTATGTTCGAATAAAGGTCATCAACAGTTTATATTGTTGAAAATAATGGGTGTGACTTTTTACCCAAACATACCCAAACTTACCCAAACATACCCAAACTTACCCAAACATACCCAAACATACCCAAACTTATCCAAACACACATTAAACTAACATGGTTTGCATTTCTATTATGTTTAAACATTTTATATACTATATTTTTGATGGAAAATGTTATAAAAGTGAAGTTAACATGACAATTTTCGTTGTTAAAATCGATCTTATGAAGCCCCTTATGATCGTGAAAAATGTATTACCCAAACTCTCATAAAATGACATTATTGGTACTAAATAAACAACAAAAACATTTTTAAATGCACATTTATTCCATATGAAATTTCAGTTTTAAATAAAATGGTTAATATAACCCACGACAATCACGTATAAATATCACATAAAATAGTAAAAACGAAAAAAGGTTAAGTCAAACCACACATGCCGCAATCGACAACACAAATAAACAGTCTCTATCTAACGGCAAACCTCCATCTTTAATATGCTATACCAAACAACAAACTGAAGATATGAAACTTCATTTAGAAAAAGACAAAGACTGTGATCTTGGAGTTGACAGAAGGTTTAATCTCGGACCAACATATGTTACAAACTTTGTATATAAAAAAAAATGTGAAAAAGTCATCGCGTGAACCTCCGATTTTCATTGGTCCTACATTATTTCTTTTACAAATATCATTAATTTTTCTCTCATGTCAAAGGGGTCCGTAGAAATAACGCAAACTACTAGTTAGTGCACTAACAAGGACAAAAGTGCACTAACAACATGAAGGATAACAGTAATCACCAAAAAAAGCATTTAATATCAAAGGATAATGCATAAATAAAGTTTTTACCAAGTTTGGTGTTTTTTTTATTTTGTAGTTTTAGAGATATTTGCATTTTTATCGGCACTTGCCGATTTTTGTATTTTTAATTTGTGGTCATCTGTGTAATGTGTTAACTCAACTGAAGATCAACAACACAACTACACTAACAACCTGATAGAAAGTTCTGAATAATGAAAAATGTAATTGTCATTATAATATATCTTAAGTGAGCGATTAACACATTAACTAGAACTTATAAACAACATCAAGGTTGTTTCTACGGACCCCGTTTGTCGCGCACGTGCGATCAGTGCTATTTTTACAATAAAATCCCAGATTAAGGTTAACACGAAGTGAGAGAATAGAAATGAATTTTGAAATAATGCAATTATGCATTTATTTATATGAATTCATATATTACTCAATTTGAGTAATTTGTCAATGGCAACAAAGTAGTAGTTCCTTCATTAAATTTGTAGGCACAATATCCCACCTCAAAGTTTTTTTAAAACAAAACAAAAATAAAGCCGTGTATCAAACAATACTTCAAAGTCAAACAGTTACTACTTAAATGTTTATTTAATAATAATTGATTATCAATAAAGATCACCTGTCACAAGTGTATATATAATATGCAATTGTTCGCACCACATCGTTGACTCTAAAATAATGACATCAAATGACTGCAGTGCGTGGTCACACAATTATTTTTAGATTATTTTGTTTTAAAATTGCAATGTATTTAACATAATATTAGCGCCTTTTCCTTTTTCTTGTTTATTTTCCACCAAAAATGTCATTTTAATGAGTGTTTGGGTATTTTTTCACGATCATAAGGGGCTTCTTAAAATCGACTTTAACACCGAAAATCTTCATATTAACTTCACTTTTATAACATTTTCCATCATCAATACAGTATATACAACCTTTAAACATAATAGAAATGCAAAAAATGTTATTTTAATGTGTGTTTTGGTTAGTTTGGGTAATTTTGGGTAAAAAGTCACACGGAAAATAATTGTAGAAGTTAATAATCTCATCAATTGTTTTGCAAAATAAGACTCTTCTTGTAATTGTTTTTTTTTATATATATTTTAAATTCTGAAAATTTTATAAAGTTCTTAGCAATGTGTATGCACATGAATGCTAGTTTGACGTTTGAAATACATTTAATTGGAAATCTTTTGAAACAATTTTAATTACAGTAAAATTAAATCAATAAAAATTGTAACTTGACGGTATGTTTTCTTTGATTTTCCGAGGACGCGCTAACTGCCGATCTAACATTCACATTTTCCCCCCACAGAACCACTTTACTATGGTCAATGTATTTTTATTGGTAAACATATATTTGTCCTTCCAAAACTTTGCTTTTATTTATTACAGTACTCTTCTCAATGTTGAGATATTATAATCAAGATGATTATTTCTTGCCTTTCACAATCGTCTATATTTGCATCCCTTTACAGCATATGATGACATTTTAAATAAAACAAATTGAAAAAAAAACTATTAAACCAAATGGGATACACCTATAACATATAAATCGAACATCTCTGGACATGGGTTTAACCCATATCTTTTCTTGTTAAATATTAACATTAAAACAACGTACACTCTATACTCATGTAACACATACAAAAACTCTGAACAAATGTTATATTTGCCGATAGCCAAGTGTAGATAGTGGACACCGGAGTTTATTAATGAATAATATAACATTTAAATTATAACATAATAGTATTTGAACCACAATACTACAAAACAATAACATTTCTCCATCTTTGACGACATCGCCGGCCAGGAACGACCCTTAAACCCTTACAGGGAAAAATAGGAAACCTGTGTCCGGTCCCAATGCAATTGCCGTCTCAAGAGTCATACCCGGACAGTATTCAATAATACACTGTAAAAATTGTGCTTAGAGCCTAAACATATCCTAAACATGTTTTACTCTAAACATATTTAGGAAAATGTTTAGAAGCTAAGCATATGTAGTTTAGTAGCATCGTCAATGTTAACATGTTTAGAAATTAAATATGTAATCTATGTAGTGCTTAGAGCCTCAACATTTAATGACGCTGCGGGTTGTAGATACTGAGATAAGAGTGACCACATGTTTCCCGCCAGACGCTTAGATATGCTTATTATTCAAAACAAAGGACGTGTATTACACATCTCTAGAGATCTAAATCTTCATTTTAAAAACAGGAAGCCAGAATAAGAACTAATATCACGGTAAGATATTTTATAAGATATAATAATGATATTTATTTTGATTTTTATTTTAAAATACATGCATACGTTTATGTACATACATGTATGCCATTTGGAGTTGCACTCTGAGTCGGTTGCATGATCTACTGCAATGTATTATTTTCTTTGCTGTTGTGTGTGTGTTATTAATTATTTTTTCTTTTTATTTAATGCCGAAATCATTTATGAAATTCGTAATTTGTAAATTAAAAAAATGTTTATTAAACATAATCACGTGACTGACTCACATGATCTGTAACTTGGCAGTCCGCAATTTATCAAAAAACTAAAATAACCCCATATATTTTTTAATAATTGTTATAGATGCAAAACGCCCACTTCAGACTAAAAAGTTAAATAGACAAAGCGAAATGCACAAGCTTACACAGATGATGTTTTTTATTTGAGTCGCAAGTTTTTTACTAATGAAAGATATTATATGAATTAAGCTACAGGGTTTTTTGGCGGTTGGGGGGTTAAGGGGCAAATGTCCTTGCCCCATTAAAGCTTGAGCAAATGTGTTCATGCTATTTTATTGTAACTACAGTGTTTGAATGTGTTACTAACAATATATTTGTCGTTTAGGTTTCAGAAATCACAGAAGCCGATTTGATTACCTGATTTCTTGTCTTGACCACATGTACGAAACAAAGTATAGAGCAAGGGCCGAAGTTGTGAAGCTATTGATAGCATTGTGAGTACTTATTAGTAGTTTTTTTTAACATAATTTGATTGAAATATCTCGTTATCTTAGATAGACGCATCAATTGTAAGCCTTAGGGTCAATTTGCATTAACAATTTTTTTATAACCTCTAACATGTTTCCGAATTTAGAAACTATTCAAGATTAAAAACACTAAATACAACAAACATGGTTTAGTACAGATTTATTAGGATGTATTTAAGAATTCTGACCTTTATTTTGTGTTAAATATGCAATGCAATTATTTGGTTTTACTAATGCTTTAATTTTTAACACTTATTAATTTTTTTTCAGTAAGACAGCTTGAACATTTCCTCCAAGAAAAATGTGTCTATATGGTGAAAATTGATGCTTGAACAATTTACACATGCTTTGCGGACGACGAAAGAATTAAGTTGATTAGGAGACTAACCTTAAAAAAGCAGTCCTACGACTATGTTTGGAATTTAACTAATCCCAATACCAGTTACAGTTTATTTTAAAGACAGAAAACAAACTCTGTGTTGCCTATAATATTTGTTTGTTTTCAATATGTAATGGGATTTGATCAATATGATAAAGGTCTAATAAACTATGTTTAAATTAACATTTGTTTCATTTGATTAATACGATTTGCTGTAGTTTCTAAACAATTTTGATATATCATCTGATTACTTAGTTTTTTTTATGTCCATAAGTGTTCATTGGAAGACAATTTTGAAAAGTATTGAAGGAATATTGTTCTCAACTGTATGTCTTCAGCTGCCATATTCAGAGTATATCTCTAAACACATACAATCTAAACATATCTTCATTCTAAACACATAAAAAAGAAACATGTTTAGAATTTGAACATTTTGTTAAACATGTTTAGATTTAAGACATGTTACGAACCTAAACGTGTCTCAAAATCTATAACATGAAATGTGTTTAGAAAAGTGTTTAGGCCCTAAACACATTTTTTACAGTGTATAAAGAATATACATGTACATTATAATTACTAAAACATTACATGAAAGTTTTCTTATGTGATAAATACAAATAATACATTATTACTTTTGTAGTTGTTGACCCGTCGGACGTGGGCTAGAAAGTGAACACTGCGGGAAATATTTCCCGCTCCAAACCTAAGTCACATGGTTAAAACACGTGACCCTTACATAAACATGCTTATGTACCGTTAGTACAATAATTTCTCACTATACTAACGTAACGTGAAAAATTATAAGTACACTCTATACTCATGTAACACATACAAAAACTCTGAACAAATGTTATATTTGCCGATAGCCCAGTGTAGATAGAAAAAACAAAGAAAGGGAGAGATTACGATTTAATTGTTACAAACCTAGTTTTTTAGTTACAGCAATTCTCTTATCGAAAGTATCTGCAATGTAGCAATCCTTAACAAAGTCAGTTTTCCACCTTCCATGTCTCTTAATACACCTTTCATTGACATCAGCTTTAGCTGCTGCTGATGCGCCACCCGACCTTAGTGAATGAAGCCCGAGATTCAAATTTGGTGCTACTTCTTTCAATCTTTTTACTATGTTTTCTCTGGCAGTAGTATAGCTAATAGGCTTATTTTTGTGTATCAAATGAGCAACTCCCTTAGACCTAAACATAGGTTTAAAAATAAAATGATCCGATTTATTGTCTAATTTTGCAATTGACATGTACCTAGAGAGCATATTTACTGGGCAAGCTACAGTGCTGCCTGTAGATATTAAAATTTCGTTTCCGTGTCTGTATTGATCCGTTTTACTCTTAGAAATAAAAATTTTTACGTGATCGTCATAAAATTGCACGTCCTTGCACCTAAGATTACTAATTTCATCGAATCTCAAAAAACCTGAATATGCTATTAAAATCATACATAAATCTCTTAAAATCAATAAATCGAATGAACCAGCATACAGAGAACACAATTCAATTAACATTTCACTATTTACTGGATCCTTTTTGACCACGGATTTAGCATTAAGTCTTTTAGCAGATTCTAAGAGAGATTTCACAAAACTATTATCAGTAGGATCGGTATACCCATTTAAATCATGTGCCCATTTTATTGCATAAAGTGCGGATTCAACTACGTAATGAGAACTATGTTTGTCGATAAGACTCGTTATATAAAGTGCAATATGTATAGACTGCGCAGGCAAATCATTTAAATCGTGATCTGATGCAAATTTTTTCCATCTATTAAAGCTATAATAATATTTCTTATTAGTGTTATTGCTTTTAGAATGTAACAAAAAAGTAGTCATTTTTTGTCCATAAGTAAAAAGTTCACTTTCCGTCTTCACTCCGCTGTCTTTGATTGCTTTCTCTACTCTTGGACCCAGTCTTAATCCTGAAATAAACATTTTAAAATCAGAATCTGATCTTCAACGCTAGCATTTTAAATTTTAGTTTCTTTTCACCAAAAACACCATTTTTACCGGCACCTTTAATGACAATTCTATTATCTGACAAATTTACAGAGTCTTCGATGAAATGAGCTCTGCCTTGTTTTGTGTAAATTAATGGCCAAAAAGGAGCCGACTTCCATTCTGGAACAATGAGTGTGCCCATAGCTTTGTCTGCAATGCATTTATGAATTGTTTGAGCTACTAAAGATGGCGGTGGTACAAACCAGTTGTTATCGTTACCCCAATTTTGAGAAAAAGCATTGATGGCTTCAGTTCCGGGGCACCAGTATTTTGAATTGAACCTTAAACATTGCGTGTTATAATGTGTGGCAAACCTGTCAATGGTATGTTTACCCCATTTTTTGTTCAAATATGTAAAAATGCTTCTGTTAATACTCCAATCGTCGCTGTCCGTTTTCTAAATCTGCAGTTTTGTTGTTTTCCCTAGGAATCCATGTTGGATTCAGTTTTATACTTTTACTTTCGCATAACTTATGTATTTCATTAGCAACACCCTGTAATTTTGCTTTTTTACTACCCACTTTCAGTATATGCGATACATTTCTATTGTCTGAATTGATAACAACAGTTCCGTTTTCTAAGTGACTTTGATGTGTGGATAATACTCGTTTGACACATTCTAGTTCCCGCCATGTTGAACTCTCAAACATTTCGTTTTTTGTCCAATTACCGAAGACCTTATCTGATAAGTCTCCTTCTTGGGTAGTAAAATACCCGCCAAAGCCTACATCTGAGGCGTCACAAAAAATGTCAAAATCTGACACAAAACTGTCTTCAAATTTGCAAATATCTACTCCCTTTCCGTTCAAATGTCTGACTTCTTTAACCCAAAACAAAATTTCGTTGAAAGCTTCTTGTGACATTTGAACAGGAGCGTCCCAGCTTGCTCTGCCCATAATGCAATAGTACAAATATCTAGTGTAAAATCTAACTCTGTCTCCTAAGACAATCTGCATAGATATCAACTGACCTACTATTCCTGCCAAAAATCTGGCATTAAATAAAGTTCTTCCATCTGCTATTTCTTGTGCAGTTTTTTGTAAGCAACTCTCAACTTTAGTTACCCTTTCATCTTTTACATATATTTTGCCCATCTTAGTATCCCACACATATCCCAGCCATTCAATATTTTGGCTAGGTTCCCATTGACACTTTTCATTGGCTATCAAAAACCCGAATTTTTCTAAATCTTGCTTAATCTCCGAACTGCTATTTTTACAGCTATTAAAGTCATCATCTCCCCCTAAACCGTCGTCCAAAAACATGACGACTCTCTTACCTTTGTCCCTAAAATATTTTATAACTTCCCTTAAAACCTTAGAAAATATATAGCCTGCTGTTGCAATTCCAAATGGCAACACGTTAAAGATGAAATATTTAGTCATTCCATCAAATTCGAATGCAAATCCTAAGAAATTTCTGTGAATTTCTGCTATCTCGATGTGATGGTAGGCCGACTTCAAATCATAACTGAATAAGAAATCGCCTTTATGAAATAAATCACGAGCAGTTTTTGTATCTTCATATTTGTACCTAAACTTAAACAAGTGAGGATTTATGTGCCTACAGTCTAGTACTAGTCTAGGTTTGTTTTTATTGAAAGCTACTGTGAGAGGATTAACCACTATTGGCTTTTTACTAACTTCAGATATGCATTTTTTCTTGAGTAAATTCCTTATTTCGTCCTTGACAAATTCGTGGTTATCTAAAGCAGATTTGTTATTTCTTATTGCAGTACTCTCCGGCTCTGTTTTAAAAGGTAATTTGTACCCGTTTTCTATTACATCAATAATGTATGTATTGCTTGTAACTGATTTCCATTCAGTTAGTTTACCTTTTAAATTACCTACAGGTGTGATAGGTGTTTCATTGTTAATTACTGAAGCCTGACGGCTATTATCTAGTTTGACAGACTTGTCGTTTTCAGTAGTATGATCTTCGTCGTCTTGACATAGTTCAGTTTCATTCGTAAATAAAGTATCAAAATCAAAAATACTTATCTTTTTCTTGTCGGGACATTCGTTTGCCCAATGACCTCTCTTTCCACAAACAAAGCACCTCCCTGGTTTCCATGCGTTTTCGTCTTTTTCTTTATTCGGCGGAACGTTGTAAGGGGCTGCTTTTCTGTTTTTTCCTCGCTTTGAACGCTCTGACTTTTCTTTTTTCTCTGCTCTGTGTTGTGCTCTTATCATTTTCTTTTCGTCTTCAGAGTCTTCAGCGATAGGATTTGAGACGTACTCGTTTACGACCTTCCATCCTAATTCTGACGAATCAGCTAATTTAATTAACTTTTGTCTTTCCCGTACTAGTTCTATACCTTGTTCAATCTTCTCTCGTGCCGTGTTAACAGACTCCATGTTAATGTCTGGACCTTCTAAGTTTGCTCGAGCTTCTGTCATCTTAACAAGTACTTTAGATTCATGCTTGTATTGATTTTCGTTCCCTTTACGTTTAAAAGTATAGTTCTCCGTTAGGGTCTGTTCGATTCTGGACATCTGTGTTTGTGAAATGTCTTGTTGTTTTTGTTTAATATCATTCTGAAATGAAGATAGCTTAGAATCCATGATGGTAGTGATGCTATTAAGAAGATTCTGCTGAATGTTATTCACTGCACTCTGTACTTCTTGTGATATCGCCTCCTTTAACTCGTTCGGTATACCTGTGTCCATTTTTGTAGTTGTTGACCCGTCGGACGTGGGCTAGAAAGTGAACACTGCGGGAAATATTTCCCGCTCCAAACCTAAGTCACATGGTTAAAACACGTGACCCTTACATAAACATGCTTATGTACCGTTAGTACAATAATTTCTCACTATACTAACGTAACGTGAAAAATTATAAATATCTGAGCTTCCATGACCCAATTTATGCCACAATATGATAGCGGTAAACATCAAAACAAACACGTGACGCAACATGTGTACACTGGAGATTACGTTCAGGGTAGATGACTCTATTTGTTGCCATCTTTCAATAGAGAACAGAACCGCATTTTTTTAACGAATTAGTGAGAAATAGAATCAAACTCCGGTGGTTGGGCAAGATGGGAAAATCACAGACACCCGCATGAAAGAAATCTTTTCACTTGGGTGTCTTAGATTTTCCCGTCTTGCCCTCCCACCAGTGTTGAATCCTATATATCTCGATAAAACGAAATTGTTATATCGAGATCTCGATAAAAAAATGTATCGTTATCTGGAGAAAATGATATTGTTATATCGTGATCGCGACATAAATATGTCGTTATCTCGAGAAAACGATACTGTTATCTCGAGAAAACGAGATATCTACTAAATATTAGTATACATATCTGGTAGAAAAATTGTACTTAACACCTTAGCATGAAATCGATCAGTAATGATGATGTGTTCATAAGTGACAGTTATTATTGGTCATTTCAACAAATGAATAATGAAATAAAAACAAAATACTATTGGTTCAATAATTCTTAATCCAAGCTCCCTAGTTTAATCATTTCTTTCAGCAGGCTAATACTACTGGATATTGCCTTTTCCCTATAGAGAATAATTCAATAGTCTCCGGTAAACACTGCATCCGTTGTACTTTTTATCGTCTGTATCGACTTCAAAAACTTTGAACTGTATGGGTTTTTTTATTAAGCAGATGAATGATTGATTTATTTACTTACATTGTCATTTACGTCTTCCATTTTATGATCCATTTTTTTTTTGTTTTTTTTTATTACCTGATTGAATGTTTGTTTAGCGTAAAGCCCGAGCAATACTGCAGCAGAGTATAAATGTGGAAATGGTTATAAGCAATGTGAAGAAAATATTGACGGATAGCTGGATCGAGAGAAGGTTAGGGACGACGAATACGGCCTTATTTAGCGCCATCTATGAATATATCCAAGTAAACACCATTAAGATAGCCTTAGAAATCAAATGGATTGGCTGGACGTTTCCTTTATGCCCAGCGAGCAGTATTTCGGCTATCTTCAGGACGAGAACAATTTAACAAATAATAAATCGAAAAGGAACAAATTTTGAATGCCACTGAGGGCGGAAAATTTAGCCTTTTGTATCGGCTACAACGAGCTTACTCTGATCGACATCTACAAAAGCGGTCTTTATGCCAGGAGCTTGACACTCTCCAAACACGTTACCCACTACGGTCCGCAGTTAGGCTTTCCGGAGAGGGCATCTATCCTCCAATTGGGGTCGACCTGGACAGCTCTGTGGGTCGAGTACTGTGAAGCTCACAGTATGGTCCCAGCTTTTTGATTAAAAAATATGTATCAAATAGTGCACTTGACTTTTTGTATCTTGATTATATATCCTTTGATCATTTAAATGAATGTATTAAAGGAAATGTTTTTAACAAGAAAAATATACACGTTTACAAGGCTTTGATCTTGTAACTGTGACAGACGCAGATGGCCAACAAGTAAGACCCAGTATGAAATCTCTTTATATTACACATGTTTTCGCCGTGTTTAGGGAGATAACTCTGTAAAGAAAAAGGTTTGATTGTGGCGAGATGAACTATGAAGCGTAATGTAATAACCGGTCCCTGCAACAAAATGTCGTTTATGAAATGTCTTGAATCAAACATTTCAAAACGAAAGAAAAAAATTGTAAGAAAATATACTTAAACGTAGAAATATAGAAGTAATTTCACTAGCAAATATGAAGATCTTTAATAACCTTCAGAAAAATGTTGACATACTAACATACTTTATGTTCATTTATTCCTCTTCAGCCTAATATGAAACAAATATTGATGTAAAATTGAATTGTATATAAATGCAATCATATATTATATATGTTCGGTC
Organism: Limnoperna fortunei; assembly: GCA_944474755.1. Lineage (NCBI taxonomy): Eukaryota > Metazoa > Mollusca > Bivalvia > Mytilida > Modiolidae > Limnoperna > Limnoperna fortunei. The sequence continues at coordinate 47,512,737 of OX104116.1, forward strand.
ATAAAACAAGCCATCAAAGACTAACCTTCAATTAATGTCTATAAACATAGTTCATCAAAACATATTGCCCAATAAAAGCCAAGTAAGTGTCCATCTTCTTTGTCGTAAGACGTCAGTGGGATTTTGTTGCCTGGTACGATTCCAGAATCAAAGGAAACTGGGAAATTTTATAGATTTGCAAACCAGGTATATTATGTATAAAAAGAACAATGGTTTTATGACAATGTGATAAGTCTTATAATTATGTGGATGTTTGTTGTAGTTTTTTATTTTATCTTTCAAAATTAAATTAATGTTTCTGTTACGTTGTCTTTAATAAAAATTACAAAAATTGAATAATTGGTATATGAATATTACACAATTTTGAAATCTTTTACCAATAAATAACAATAACAGGATTGATAACTTCTTCTCTTTTTTATAACTTGTTTGAGAATAATACATTTTTAATTTTTTAACTGACAGTTTAGATAAACTATTGTCCATACAACACTAAGCAGACATTGGCAGCAACACGTGATGTTTTCTAGCGAGACATTTCTAATAGACAAAACTGTAAATATATTCTTAATTTTGTATTTTTATGTTGAAAGGGTTTAAAGGTTCAAACATCATACCATTGATATATGTAGTAGCACTGCGATATTATGACAAGTTTGACAAGTTTATTTGAAAACACTCAGACACAATTTACATGTGTAGCATGATGTAAGAAATACAAAAAAAGATACATATATGAGAACAATGACAGATAAACATGCAGGGTGTCCGTTCGATAGTCCGAAGGGTCGACAGTCCGAAGGGGCAATGGTCCGAAGGGTCATTGGTCCGATAAATATCTTTTTGGTGCAACGCGCTCATCCATAATATAAAAAAACCCAACCAGCCGCGGACGAAAATTTTCGTATGGAAGGCACGTGATGGAAGGACTATTAAACGGATAATTTACGTAGAAAAATAAAGATAATTGAACTTATGAAAAATCAAACAACAAACTATCATATTCTACTCTACGCAATAGGAATTTTAAGTCCTTAAATGGGGGGGGGGGCTAGATTGTGATTCAAGTAAAACTTAAACATCGCTCCACCAAAAGTAAAAAATGCGAATTTGAAGTATCCAGAGAATACACTTTTTCCACATCCCATTAAAGATTGTGTGAAAGTTTCATGAAAGTTCATTGAGGAGTTTAGGATGAGTTGTGGATAAGAGATGGGTACCCTGAGGTGTAACAGACAGCCAGACGGTCACCTTACAAGTGTGTGTTGGGGGTAAAAACGTTTTGTGTAAATGGGTAAATGACCCCCCCCCCCAAAAAAAAAAAACAAAAAAAAAACAACCCAAACCTCTACCGGTCAGAGAGTAGTTTTCGCCACTTTTTCTGATTATAGATCATTGAGACTCATGACCCTTTGGACCATTGCCCCTTAGGACCAATGACCTGACAATATTACATATTGTGTTAACTATATAAAGTTTATAATTTGTCTTATGAATACAGCAAGTCGCTTGTAAACTTCAATGTAACAGTACAACAATGGATTTCTTACATAATGAGAAGGAACACATCCGTCTTTTAACGCAAAAATTTCTGGGGTTGTACATAAAAATAAAAAATGAAACTCGTCACCTATTCTATTTTTACAAAAATCGCATCTACGGTCAGACCGTGATATAGTAAACCATCTTCCAGTTTCTTAAATTAGATGTTCTCAGTGTTTGTTATCCAAATTCTGCACGACTAAGGTAATCTGGCCAAATAATTGTCAATACTCAATGAGTGTTTAAATATAGAGTAAAACTGTCCCGAGAAGATGTGGAAATAGTCATAAGCAAAGATCGAATAAATTGATCCTGAACAATCTGTTTTACCATTTGCATATTGAGAATTGGAAACTGGTTACTGAAAATATAACTTAGTCCAAGATCATCTAAACCTTTCCTTGATGAATTGTATCCATCAAAAATTTTATGAACAATGCATTGGAAGGAAGTGCATCAATATAAACAAAATCCCTCTTCATTTTGACCCTTATTAACAAGCTTGGTCCAAAAGGAAAGCATTCTAATTTTTACTCTGATACCCGCAGGAAATCCTCCAAGTTCCCCACATACAAAAAATTTGCTCTCTTTCAACTTCAAAATGGAGAACTTCACTTGTATTTGTTCAATGAGTTTTAGATTTTCATAGACCCATATTTCTGACCCGTGAATGAGAATCGGTTCAGTTTTAGTGTTAGCTTCATCAGTTTATTTATTTATTTATTTTTATTATACGTATTTAAAAAACTTGCATACAGTTCAAGGTGTAATTTTATCTTTGACTTTTAACTCTTTAGCTAAATTAACACTTTACTTTTAACACACCTTTAACAAACGTTTAATCTCGTTTAATTATATCGACACTTGTGTCGCGATGAAATATGCAGCTGAAGCATTTATCTGAATTCCTTGCATAATGAAACGAACGCTAGACCGTACCGGACGTTCACATGATCACAAAATTTTTATGTTAAGTTATCACCAGTAAAACTTTCTCCTCATGTTTCCTGAAATATTTAGCTTTCCAAAAATACCAAATGCATTCTAGTATCATGCATCTTTAAATTCCATAGAAAGCAACAGTGAACTGACCATATGTAGAATAGGGCAACATCAGGACTGGTTCCCGTCATGCATGGAACTGGAAATAAACTCTATTCAGTGATCGACTTATAATAGATATAGTTTTTTTTAAACATTTTATCAATATATATGTTTGCTGATTACGAACAATTCATATTTCTTGTAAGGTTTAAGTTAAAGTCACTGTTGTTTTTTTGTTGTTGTTTCTATTAGAAATTAAAATCTTTTTTATCAACATTTCCTATATCTACCCAATGTGTCCTTTGGTAGTATATATACAATGTTTATAGTTCTCGGACAGCAAAACAAATTCAAAGTAACTAGTGGCAAATCTTTGCTTTAACCCAATAACCCACATTCACTCACCATACACTTATACAATGAATAACAATCTAATGTGCATGTACACATGACCAATTACAAGTTTTAAACGTATTGTCAGACTTGGTCTCAATTATAATACAGAGCGAAGGGAATTATGTTTCATATATGTTGTCCTTATTATGTGATTCAACTATTCCCACTGAGGCCATTAGTATAAATCATGGAAAGTATGAAATAAGCTAACGTTTTATGTTCCGTTTCTTAACCTTTCCTTTTGATGTAACTAAATAAGAACTGATTCGGGAATTGAAAATTGAATTGACATCTCCATGTATGAAAACCATGATATTTCATATCAACCTCCGAACAATAAATTTCCGAATGATATGAACATTTGCGGTTAATTCCATACCTTAATAAGGATTTAGGAGATCTATATACTGATTGGGGCAAATAAGATAAATATTGTTTTCCAATGATGGCGACATATCATGAAAGTCGTATAACATAGATTGATAAGTCGAGAGACTGAAATAAAACCAAATCATACATTTTCATCAGCATGTCATATTATTCCATTTCTAACCTTAATCAATTCTTAGATTATTTTATTTTTCCAATAACTTTTACGGCGGCTGTAAAAACTGAAACAATATTGAAACCGGCAAAGTTAGGCCGAATTTTACTGCCGTTATAATCCGAAGTTAGTTTTGTGATTTGTCGGATTAAAAAAAAAGCGAGGGTACGATTTTTCGTTTCTAGGTAAAGTAAACTGCCTATATTCTTATATATTAATTTCGTAGCAATGTTGAACACTACACCTGTTTTTTAAAACGACAAATTGACTAAATATACATTGATCATGGAAATTATTATAATTATGAAAATGATTTAGCTATAATTATTATAACTACAACACTAATATAATTATGACTGAAGTAAAAGGAAACAAACATATTGAGAAATTATAAATGCATTTAGGATGTTATTAACCTTCCAATGTTATACTGTGTAACTAGTTGACAATGCGGGGACAATACATCATATGTACACTATAGGCTGCCTATGGTATGTGTCCGTGAAAGATAATGGCGTGAAGTGACCTACTTGGGTTCGAAGTTATGTAGTTAAAAAAATAATATATCCCTTAATATATTTTTTATGTCTGATTGGTATATATCATCAAGATTCCATTTTACTCTGCGTTTTTTATCATCCTATAATGTTAAGTGCTACATATAAAACCTCTTATCCGCACAACTATATAATCTTTTTCATATACAAAATTATATCTATTCGACCCTTATGTTTCCTTAAAAAAAAATAAAACTCAATTAGATCCGTTTTTCATAACACATTAGAAATGTGTAAGTATACATAGAATAATAAAAAGAAAATAAAAGTGTTCTGCATTATTTTATTCTAAAATTATGAAATTCTTCATTAACACAGACAATCGTCTGTAAAATTTACATCGAAAACCAAATTGCTTCTGTGAACCTCATGTGAAATAGCCCTTTCAAACTAAGTTATTTTGTCATTTCCAAAGCAACTGGGACCATGCTGGGAGAATTCGCAGTGCTCAACCCACAGAGCAGCCCACTGTTTCAGCTATAATCGGGACGAGAACTAGTTAACAAACAATGAATCAAAGGTAAAAGGGGGCAGGATAGGGAAAACATTATGACTGCCGCTGGAAAAGTATGAAGTATTTCGTAGGGTCGGAAAATTTATCCTTATTAGCGGCTACAAGGAGTCTACTATTTCTTTCAAAATCTTAAAAATGGGTCTTTATCGTGCAAGGGGCATGACACTTTCCAAACACGTCACCCACTACGGTCCGCTTCTAGACTTTCCGTATTATGATATCACTCCCCAACGAGAGGGTCTCCCCTATTCGCCACCCTGGGGGGACGCGGAAGGCTGCTCTATTCGTCGAGCATTGGAAACCCTCCCATTATGGTCCCAGCGCTAACTTCTAAAACCAAGTAAAAATCGGTACTATTTGAATTAATAATCCGCGGATTCTTTTATACATTTTTACGACATATATTGAAAACAATTATAAGTTTCGTTAAAAGAATTTCAAGGTTTAATATATAATTCCTCACTTTTTGATATCGCTTATTTACTTCAAGTGATTCAACCGAGTGACACACATAAAAACATCTCCTAAGATACCTTTAAAATAGCTACTTCATCAAAATCGAAACTGAAAAAGAGGCCTCGGTGGCCGAGTGGTTAAGGTAGTTCGTCTACTATTGATCACGTGGTCTGTCAACACTGAGGCTGCAGGTTCTAGTCTCACTGCGGGCAGGGTGTACTCTTCTCCAATCTTAATTGACAAGGATTGCCAGTTTTCCTATACCGAAGGTCGGGGCTCTTCTGTCTGGGTACTCCGGCTTCCTCCTCCAATAAAAACTGGACGCCATAAAATTGCTGAATGTGGCGTTAAACATCGATCAAACAAACAAACAAACAAACGAAACTGAAAAAAAACAAACAAGATTTCTCGGGAAATAATTACACTGTTTGTATATTTACAAGTTTGTTTTACATTGTTATGAAATAAAATAAACATGACAATTATATGAATGTACTTGTTTTCAAATCAAGTTTCCTATACGAAGCCACACCAAAAATATGTTTTACATTTCCCTAATGTTTCTTTATGTAATTGAATACGCTCTTTGAAATTGAAAACTGTAAGCACTTTCAAAACAGGCGTTTAGAATTCATAAAAAATTGAAATAGATACTCATGAACAAGCTAATTTGACGACATCCTACAATTTTGTATGAATTCATCGTATATTCATTCCAGCTGAATAATTAAATAGACAATTCAAGTAAAAATCCGGTTTACCTTAGGTTTGTAGGCGAAGATAATAATAGGTTCTTACATACATTTCTATCACACGAGGTTTCCCAAAAGCCCATGAAAGTATCTTTTTCCATAAACGAACAACTTTAACATCGCGATATTCTATAGACTCTCCATTGTTTATTATCCCCGTATCAGTGTTATTCCTGGAATTTGATTGGTCAATTACACGTCGTTACAAAACTAATATACCCCGGGCGTTGCTAGGTCATATACCCGGGTGTTGCTAACCGTTAGTTTCTAAATAGTACGTAAGATGCGTTAATATTAGAAATGGTAATTAATTTGCGTTATATACAGGATGATGAAATCTTGGACAAAAGGTCCAAATGTCTTTTATTTACAACAGAAAAAGAAACAAAAGATATGGAGTTTGACAAACAACGACGTCACACTATTAGGGACGGACCATTTAACTTGAATATTTATTTCTTGAAGGCGATGCAACAGAATATTTTTTTAGCATTATTTTATATAGCAGAAATCCTTCTTCAGAATATTTTTTTTCTTACCCTCTGCTTCCAAAATATTTTTTTCATCAAAAATCATTTTCAAAATATTTTTATAGGAAAAACCCAAGGCTCCCCTTCAAGTTAAATGGTTGGTCTCTTATGACGTCTCTGCAAAACATTTAGCGCCAAAACTTAATTTTTCAACAACTATTTGAATCCAACAAAAAACTGGTTTTTTCGAGAACTGTAGGGCACTACCAATGGTAGTACCCTTACCCCACACCTTGTAAAAAAGCGATATTTTTACCAAAATCTAATCAAACTTTCTTCGGTAAAGAAGAAAAGGTTACGTTAACGTCCATACTCGTTCATATCCGTAGATATGAAGATTTTAACACCTTCAGCACCCCTGTACACCCTTCGGCTTCGCCTCATGGCGTACTTTGGGCACTTCATGTGTTAAAATCTTCATATCTACGGATATGAACGTATATAACATAATATCCGACGTCCCGTCAGAACGTCCGAATGAGTACAGAATAATTGCGCGTACGCTCATCTGTACTGGGTCAGCTGTATCAGAAATCGGCAATTTACGGAAGAATGAGAAAGGATCGTAATTGGAATATAATTTGCAAATTATCAAACATCTTTAAAAGTAGTGAGCGTTTTTGAAAATATATTTGTATATTTGCTTGTCCGTTTGTCTTTGCATATCCTTTCCAATTTTGATCTTTCCATTTATGTGCGGTCACATACCAGCAGAATCTGTAATTTAAATCAACGCGATAACCAAGTGTCCGTGCTTAATATTGTTATTATTAGAACGATGAGTGCTTAAACGAGTGCTTAAACAAGGATTTCATACAGTTATGTTCAGGTCTACACTCGGGAAGCTCTATAATCATAAAAAGGGAGATCTCTATGGAATGACTGTATGTTCACCCATCTGTAACACAGCGGATGCCATGTGAGGAGCTGAAACGTCTTATATTAAACATGTGTTACCCCTAGTTTAATTGTAGTCTTTAAGTCCACTTTGTTTTGGCACTTCGCGTATTAATGAATATCGATGTATACTTTGCATATTACAATGATTACTTATTCAAGAACAATTAAAAGTTCCAGACATGTTCATTATTTATACTAAAGAAATAATCAATTGGACTTTTAAGTACGTTTCGTCACGATATACAACAGAATTTCACCAGATATTACATAGCAGTTTGTTTGGTATCATAGACAAATATCTTGGCAAATACAACACAGCTGCATTTATTCTATTTATATAGTCAAGAAAACCAGGCGTAACAGCAAGTAATAGGTTAACTGATTCATATTTAATGCCCAGTAAGCAATATGTTGGCTTTACTCGCAGCGAATGTAATAGGCGTTCAATTGTTACGATGGGTTCAAATCTTTAAGCAAACAAGACCAAGACCAAGGGGGCGTCAAAAACCTAACAACAAGCAATCGACAAAACAGAAAAGAGAAGAAATTAAAAACAAGAACAATTGGACAACAGACACAATGGTAGCAGTACATGTACAAGCATTGATAGGTTTTAATATTTTATTTTGTTTTTTTTATACTCTTCCTAAAGTAAATGGAAGAAATAAAATTGACAAAACAGAGCTAAAATGAATTGAGAGTAGAAAATGGAAGAAAATTATTTTAATGAAACATTCAATTTGTCGTCTTGAGATTACGAGAATTAATGTTTAGTGAAACACTGGTTAACTGATTAGATTCAGAAGTTGTATCCGATGTACCAGAATGAAAGAACACAAGTTTTCTTTTATGAGTCATAACAATCATTAGTGTTTACAATAACGATCTCGCCGATAGACCATGGTTTTTATTGTCTTATCTTTATATTACATTTACGAAATTTTAATTGTGTACTTCACGAGCGTCCAGGAAATGATTAAATAATTTTCCGCTTTTTGGAATTTAAAATAGTCGAAATAATTCCGATTGCGGATCCTGAATTCAGTTTAAATAAAATAATTGGAACTTAGAGGATGATTCCGCATTTGAAGTGGTTAGTTCCACACATATTGTAAAATATATTATACAAAATTCATGTTTGCAGGAATTCGGCATTATGGAATATAAGATCATATGTTATGATTGTCTTGTCCATATGTGGGTGTCGTCAAGCCTATTTGGTTATCCCAGGGTACTGGGAAGGATTCCTAGGGCTTGATACAAGAGCGACTCATACGACGACATGAGCCTGGTCCAATAGTTGGGAGGGGGATTGTCGGATTATAATGCGGGAAGTCAGACCGCGTATTTTAGTTTAAACCGTGTTTTACTCTCCCTAAAATGAAGAACCTTTCTTAGATTTTGAAAAAGGTAGAAAAATTGAGAAGGCCGACGGACAATTTTGTAGCTGCTCAGCGTGTCCTTAGCAGATAGGGAAATCTCTTGTTTGGGATTGTCAGCTAAGTTATAATACAGAAACCCTAACAGCGCGCCGTAGTGGGTACCGAGCTTGGAGTGTTCTACAATAAAAACTCTTGCATACGTAATTAATTGTGTAATTTTTCGTGCTCTTCCTGCGGTCTGCGCTCAAATTTGCAATAAACACATTTTAGAAAACAATGTCTGACATTGCTGGATAAAAGAAATAATAAATATTATGTAGAACAGTAATATAACTGTAATTGTGTTACTCTGATGAAATAAGTTATTATCAAAATTCAACTGGCTTCACGGTGTCCATGTTATTGTTTAATTAATGTATCACGTGTTATTACATATTGACTAACTTTAAAGTGCAAAACAATTGTAAATTAATTACAGCAAATTAAATAAACAGTTTAATTACTACATTTCTTGTTGAAGATATAAATGCAAAATCGTTAATTACAATTAAATGCTTTAATATATGGAATATTATCGTTTCTTATAACATACCATAGGGTTCCCAAGGCTTGACCCACAAAGCTCTCCAGTGCGTGACTAGGCGGATAGGGACCCGTCTGGGGGTGCCAGGTTACAATACGGAAAGCCGGACTGCGGACCACAGTCGGTAATTTATTAGGAGAGCACCATGCTTCTTGCAAGATATATATATTAAATTTCGAAAAAGGTATGACTCATTGAAGACACTACAAAAAACTGCATTTTTCGCCCCTACCCAAAACTTCATACTTTTCTAGCGGCTGCCCAATTTTTTTTCCCTTTGTCCATCCATTTGTCGTTGATATATTTAAGAAATAATTCATGGCTGCCCCAATTTTATGGATTATTTAAATATGGGTAGGCATTATATTCATGAATATTTTGCCATGAGCGTTAGCGAATGGTAAAATATCATGAATATAATGCTTACCCATATTTAAATAATCCATAAAATTGGGGCAGCCATGAATTATTTCGATTCTGATATGAAAATACAGAAATTTTACATTTCGCGACTACCTAGGTAAAGGTTTATTTTGGCTGTTCCAATTTCCGAGAACCTCCCTTGTTTCGAAATTATTATATTTCTCGTGTAAAACTTAGTAGAAAAAAACGAAGAAATATATATTAAAAACAAATAAACATATTTATTAACATTTATAATAAAATTTAACAATCAAAACAAAGAACGACAAAATTAAATGCTTCATTACATCAGTCGCCTGATTTTTTATAGAAGATCTACATATAACACTTACATTAAATTTACTTTAGATTATGAAGTAAACTGTTTACATGTTTTTATTCACTCTTAATGTTGTACGTAGTGGGTTTTATGAAAACGTGCAATTGTTCTTAAAATTCGTGTCAGTATAATTTTTTGTCAAAACTACGTTATAAAATGTGTTTGCGATAATGAAGTCATACTACGCAGTGTTTCTTACTCCATTCTTCTCTATGTTTCCGTTGTGTGTTCAGCATCCATTATAAATTGCTTAAGTTTTGTTGGAATTTGTAGAACGTCTTTTTTCAAAGTTTCCTTGGTGTTAGGATACTTGTTATCATCTTCATTGTTTAATCAACTACATCTCGACTAATACATTTTGTTTTTGTCACTATTGTTTATAAAAGGGTCATCCACTGATTTTTGTTGTGGAAAATATTAGGAGATCGTTTAATAGTTTAAATAGAACATGACGTCCCTCACTGCATGTAGACATAAGTTGATTTTTTTTTCCATTTAGGATAAGGAACATTTGATGTTTAACTTGCCATGGCCATAAGTAATCAACTGAATTCCGCAGTACATTCGAATTGACATAATATCCATCGACCAATATTTTATGCTTATATACATGACGAGAACATGAGAACGAACAATTCGTTAAATAGGGTAGACCAGTCGTCAAAAAAATTTTTGCTGCAACGACATTTAAAAAAATATATGGGTTAGGTAGAACAGAATTTTTAGCGGCAAATGTTTTTTCGATATCCAGTAGGTGTTTAATGTTAAAGGAGGACAACAATCTAGACACTAACTTGTCACCCACTATTGTTCAAAACCTGGCTTTAAAGGACATTCCAAATAGAAAACTTCTATCTGGCAACCATGGACGCGCTTGGGTAGCTTTGTAGGCCGGGGCCAAAATAACATAATAAAATAATCAAAGTGAAGTATCAGCTTGAGAACAAAATAATTTATTTTGTATAACTTTCGGACATAGAAGATCGGGCCTAAAGGTGACGTGTTCAGCAAAGAGACGTACGAAAAAATCTGTAATAAATATTTAACTTCGTACGCTATTTATTTGAACAACATAACATTGCAAGGTTACCGAATAGGAACGTCCTTTAGTGTATTAGGTCATCAAATTAATTTCAGTAAATGTGTTTGCATAGGGTCCGTAAATTGAAAATAATAGACAGGTAGTGATAACAGAACGCCAATTAGTCACTAATACATTAACCGGTGACATTTGCAATATAAACAGTTTAATAAAGACATGGAAACTTTGACTTTGTCATTGTTTAATTCCTCTGTTTTTTGTCAAATTAAATTGGCTTGTGTTTGTTTTGCAAGGTGAAGTTTAAAAGCGATTTCCGCTTTCCCAGTGAACAGATGTAATTGCCCCTGCACATATTGTCAGTTGCCGAGAAGCGTATTGGCGGTTTCGCTCTTACCTGAACTTATTGAGACTAGTTGCTTATATTCCTGATGTTAAATTGAATTTAACAAATGTGATTAACATGGCAATTGTTTTTTTAAGTTTGACACTGTATAATAAATATAGGCTAAAGTTTAAAATACTTAGGTAGTGGTGGGGCCAAATATCTTCATTTTTACGAGCGGTCAAATGTACACAATTGTACATTTTATGGAACAGACATCGCAGGGTTCTTAGCTACTTTAAATTTTGTAATTTATGAGATATATTGTATATGTAAGTTGAATTTAGTGCCTTTATTTTCACTAAAAAATCTTCTATCGGTGTATACTCCGAAAAGTTATATCATCAAAACGGCAATAAAGTATAACTTACATTTCATTTTTATCATTTAAACTTTCATATGAATTATGAAAGTATATAATAAAATTATCCAATATACCTCTTATACTTTATCAATGCAGCTATATATATATAAACCTCACGGTGAACTTGCAATTTAAAACACATCGCCTCTATAACCGACGCATATAAATAACTTAAGTGTAAGTAACACATGGCCACTATTACGCTAAATGATTAATAAGATTTTCCTTACTGTTATTTTTCAATTATTGCAGAATTTTTAGTGATTAATGTAGATTAGATGAAAATTAACATTTCCTATACTATCCACTTGTGTACAAAGGATTGTACACAAGTGGATAGTATAAGCAATGTTGATTGTAACTCTCTAATAGCAAAAACGTCGAAGAGAATTCTGGCAAGTCTATAATTAATGCAGATATTGCTTATCTAAAATGTTTAGAACAAAACATTATTTATTTCCCATTATTTTCAATATAATCCCAAGAAATGATATTACGAATGGACATGAATGCTATCACTTGGCTTCACCATCATCTCTAGTTACCGAAATTATAATCAGCGAAAACTAAACCTGTAGCAATATTTGTAAAAGCACCTACATTGAGAAAACGCGTCTGCTTCGTATACATATTGATATTTTTGACCGACAATAAAAGTTTTCTCATATTTTCTATTGTTAAGATCTTGCAGTTAACTTTTTTTGTAATTTAAAAAAAGTTTAAATGAAAGAAAAGAACAAAATTATTGATAGCCCCGAAACATGCATAGTATATATTTTTTATGTTGTGTTGCCCAAGTCTATTTCTGTTAATGGGGAGTAGCTTTCCTATGCTCAACTAAGCTCTCTGGCGATTCACAGGCGCTATTCATGTGATGTCCTTTCATTGGGAGGTGGTCAGGTTATAATAAGACAAGCTTGGCCGTGTTAACATTTCTGTTCTGTATATAGCAGAAATACTGGACGTAAAGTTATATATAATCACCATACAAATTTTCTGTCGTATTATATTTATTGAATATATACAAATACAAACTGTTAACTCATTTTCTTCCAATTATTATCACATAAAACGTTTCAGACGTGTCCATTTATACATGTAAACGAAACTATCAACACAGATGCTATAATGTGAGGCTTTGTGCAATAAACAGACAAATTATGTTAAATACACAGGAAGGAACAATCGCGATGAGATTTGCCAAGATTTTATCTTAAAGTCATTATAGTCCTAATAGCTTTAATTAAGTCGATAATATGAAAAAGTGATGATTATATTCTTAAATGTGTAATCATTTCTATATTTGATGTTTACTTGGTTTGTAAAGGCACACATTTTGTATTTTCTATCAAATATATAGCTCCTGCACTGAACATCGTAAAATATGATTGTCAAAATTAAATATAAAAATATATAAATCCATTCGCTACGTATTTAAGTGTTACTTTTTATTGCTTCAATTAACTTACCATCGTTCTCAAAAGATACAGTCATGGCTTTTCACTGGTCGTTAAACAATAAGCTCTCATTCTTCAATTTGCAGTTTATATATATATACATATGCCGCAGTTTTACTTTGTTAAAACCCTAAGAACTAGTTGATTACTTTCAATTTAACTGCAGTCGACATCATGGAGTTTATGGCTGTTTTCAGTTTTTGTAATTGGTGATATACATTGGATAAGGGTGTTATATTTAGTTCCTTTATTGCATGTTATAAGTTATTAATGAAAACTTCACAGTAATGTGCAGCGTGGAAAAAGTATAATCTTAGTAACGACAATAAAGTGAATTGCATTTCATCTTTTATTATTTTAAATTTTCAGATAAATGATGAAAGTACACCATAAAATTATCCCATTAAGCTGCAACTCTTATACCTTATCAATGCACTACATATATATCTCACCTCCGTTTTCCGTGGTGTGTTTATTTGATTGAAATAGGCATTTTTATTTAATTAAAAAAAAAGGATTTAACGCCACTGTAATTCTATATTTCATAACTAGAATTTTTTAAGGTTATTTATCATGATTTTAGACCAGTGTGATGAGATCAATTTCTATAGTTAATTTAAGAAATAATTAACGGAGGCTGTGGTTTATCATTGCTTTACCATGGGGTGACCATTTATGTCGTATTATTTAATCCAGAGCGAAAGCGAGGGATAAAATAACGACATTAATGGTCATCCCGTGGTAAAACAATGATAAATCACAGCCTCCGTGAATTATTTCTATTCTAATAAGACAATTAGAGTACATTTATAATATTTTCGTACCTATAGAAAACATCATTTCCGCCATAAACTGGCTGTTCCGTCAATGTAACACACTATATATTGCAACGGATAATTATATCGCGTGTCGCTATTAATAAGATTTATACGTCATATGCAAGAGCTTTCCGGTGGGAGTTACAGTTTTGTAATTGGAACAACCGTTTAAAACACGCCCTTCTCAGCGCGTGTTGCTCATAGATAAATCATTTTTTTACCACAGTTGTGGTCTCAAAGCCTTTAAAGCACGTCATATTAGAATTCCTCTTTAAACATGACTTCATCTATAAGTAGTTATTGTACCACAATTTGAACTGTGTTGCTGTATTTGTTGTTTTAGGGTGTTGTTTTAGAACTGAACTCTTACATAGAGAAAAACCAGGATTAAGAGAAACCTATCTTTTTAAGAACTTCATACTTACATAGATATAGCTTAATCTGTTATTAGAAATACAATTGTTTTAATGAATAATGCCATATATGGCACAAAGGATGCCAACCATTTCGGGGAACCTGGTTTAAATTCTGGTTCTTTTCTCTATCCTGTTTAATTAAATAGTAGTTATGGGTATACTACCTTATAAATTACCAAACACTTTTTGCATCTTTTTCCAAGGAAGAAATATGCATTAATTTAAGCACTCAAACAACGCTCAATTAGTAACTCATACTGTAAAATAACTTTGTTGAGATATTAAACGGTTTGAAACTGTCGAAAGTTGGCGATTCAAATTAAGTGACGCAGTCTGTATAAAGTCCTATAATAGTTGAAATACAACCCAATAAAAATAGAATGTGCTAGTATTGTGCCCGTTACGTATAGTACTCCGCGGTCAAGAAAAAAATATTTGTTTTTAATATCGTGCATACTAAAAAAATACAAATGCAGCCAAAACATAACCCGAAAACAGTCTGCAAACGTTTTATTGTCCGATGTGTATTTAGATTTCGAAGTTGTGTGACACAAACGATAACTCTAACGAATAAGGCTGAATGCTTTTTATCATTGTGTTTATACAGATACCTCTTAAACGATTTATTTATAGAACGTTCCATAGCATTTAAGACAAAACGGAAGATGCAACTTGTATGGAGACATAAATAACGAATTTTTCTTCATTATTGAACCATATAAAATAATAATATAATTACTGTATATAATGCATCTGTGCATTATGTAAACACTATCTGAGCAAGTTATAATTTATTTATTTAGTTTATTAGCACATTTATACCCCAAGGGGTTGATGGCAATACAGTTACACAATTATACACAAACAATAAACAGATATAAATTTTATAAGACATTAAACTGTCAGCATCTCTTTGAAATACATGCTTAACATGTAGCATACTGGCTTAGCAAGATGGTTTGTGTGGATTCAAATACCGCAAAGATTGTTAATCAGAATTGCATTTCAGTAGATGGTACGTGTATTTGAGTCTTATTCTGCGAGTTGTATTAATTTCACATTCCATTACAGTACTGACGCTTTACATTATTTATTTATTCTTAAAAGTGAAAATAAGTACATGAATTCAAGCAAAAATTGTAAGCAAAAGTGTGAATCATGGTAAGAAAATGTTGTTTTAAATTGCAAAGGCATATAATGACAAATTGCAGAACTGTTTGTTCATAATTTCTTGGTTATGTGAAATATTCTTTCATAATATTACAGTTAAGTTTTGTTGCAGATTAATGAGTTATCGTCCCATTCTTTCAGTATTTGTAGTGCATATTTATAATTCATATCTCTCACGACCCCAACTATTTTAAAAATGGCGGTTAATTTTCTGTATAACTTTTAATTTTTCTAAAATCATTCTAAACTTCTTATACCATGAATTACCCCCAGTCTGTTTCTTAGAAATGCATGCACCTAATAGTTTCTGTTCTCATTTTAAAAACTTATTTATAGACCATAAAAACATTTCAAAAATAGTTCTATAAGTGTTTTGAAAAGAATAGCTAAATAATTATTACTGCACAAAGAGATTCCTACTAAAACATAGGATAGATCGTTGCCTGATTTCTTATAAAGAAATGATCAGTTGAAAAGAAAAAAGCAACGTGTTTTACTATCTAACTTAATTTGTGCATTAGATTACTATTTACACAGTATATGTTGCTAAAGGTAGATTCCCTAACCATAGTGTCTAAACGTCTGTGCGTTACATTTGCACAAACAGGATTGATGCAATATATTTTTTGACTTAAGTTTTGAAAATATCTTTTGGGTTTTTATATCATACTGTTTATATTGCATCGGTAGAATGAGATATCAACGTAAATCGCAGTATAAGTTGAGTCTAGCGTATTTCATTGTTCTTTTTTACCCAAATCTGTACTAGTTGTTTTTCTGCAATAATTGTGTTTACTGGACGTGTAGTTCTTAATTAATGCATGTTCAACCTTAATTTACTATTCGCATTCCCTTGCTAATTAATATAATTTAAAATGCTAGGGAAAATGAAGATTGCATTCTAGAGAAGAAATCCATTTAGCAAGCCTAGTTCTTAGTTTAGCTCTTGTTACTTATCTATTTTCTTTTAATTTATGTAATGCAATTTAAAGAACCAATTAATTATACTGCAACGTGAGCTAATCATAGAAATGAATAATTTACACATTTTCATCAATTGGATACAATCCTATATACGTTAAAAATTAGATCAATTGCTTAAAAGTATGTTTGCTTAGAAGACAGATTTCATGAAACGTTCTTAGATATAAGCATAAAAGGGTTATAAACATGTATATTAAAAAAACAATGAAATGAACTTCTGTCTGACGATAACATTATAAAAAGGAAACAAAAAAGCACTAATGTAAAAAGGTATAATACATTAAACACCATTTTTAAAGAAAGTCGTTAATCATGCTTGATGAGGAAGAAAATTTTTCCGCTATTTAATAGGAAAACACAATTAGCTTACTTATGGCCACACTTTTCAAAACACTTCGTTTTTGCTCTAATCATCTTTATGGATTGACATAAATGTTTTTACATTTAACACATCGTTGGAACAGATGATATCCCGACAATGCATTGCATTTCATCGTCGGAAATTGGTCATGAAAGTGCTGTCAATATTTCAAAGTAAACATATCAAATTGGTGCGATTCACTTGATTCTAATTTCCCTCAATTATTTTTTGATTGGTCTTGTCAATCGACAATTAACTATAATAATTTTACGCGGATGCTTAAGGGATGATTTTTCAGTGTTTGCCAATTTTTGGATATTCTCATTTCAGTGTAAATTGTTTTCTTGGATGAATTGTAAGTGCACAGTTGATCACATTAACAGTCAGCGTAAAATAACTGATTATTTCTGACGCTTAAATAAAACATACGTCAAAGCGTCAAAGTAGAAATTGCACAACGCCATGATAAATGAAGCAAACCTATCATAATCTATAAATCAATAAATGTAGATATTTATCAGATAATAATGTGTTTTCAATATTATACAGACACACTAATAATATAGTAAAAACAGCGTGGAAGTAATATTTGTGTTGCATTACAAACACAAACAACTTTAAGAAAATGGATTAGTATTTTAATTGGCTGTTTACAATTAAATACTACTTTAGAAGTATCAAATTTAAGCATATTAAATAAAAATGCTGGAGACAAGCTTTACACCTTGAATACTTTGAGGATTTCCTTCATGCAATACAAATACACAAATTCCGTCTACATTTTGCGACAAATAAATTTTGAGACACATTTATATTAACTTTACTCAAACCATCTAATGAAAGCATCTGCTCACCTAGGGATACATACGGATGTCAAGAATTACAAACATACCAACACATGGATAAAAAAACAATAATATATGATGTATGATGGAAATGGTTATAGGCATGGTAGAAAAGAAACTCCCAATCAAGTTAGGAGACATGATAAAAATACTTGTCTAAAAACAAAACAAAAGCCATGTTTATTATTTCAACTACTAAATTCGTTTAGATTGAATTTTCTCTCAAAGTTATAAATTACTTTTTTGTATTGGTCATACAATCTTTCTCTTTTTTTCTATAAAGACACAAAAACCGAATAATTCATTTTAAATGAGCATTGTCTCTAACACATATCTTCATAATGTGGATGTTAGAGTAAAGCAACATGATGGGAAAAAGAAATAAACTTACCTGTGCTTCCTGCGTGCAGCTGAATCTTCGGACGTTTTAAACACAATCAGGCAGGTGGTATCAAGTGGGTTATCAAAGTCACATTAATTTGCAAATCATCCACTTATCATAGATCCAGAAAAACTCGGAATATATACTTTGATTATATATAACATTGTTGTGTATCATGTTGAATAACGCTCTCACCAAGAATGATAACGCAATCTATAACAACAACATACAGTTTCAAAACAGAGCATTTAATATCACAACTAGTCTGTGTTAACTTCACTCACAATTTCTTATTCATTATAATGCTTTGAAGTTAATGTTCATATAAATTAGTATCTTTCTGTATAGTTCTCAAGTAAATTACTTCCTGTTCCTAAACTAACATGTTTTGCTGACTAAAAGTTAAATGACCAGCAGGTACGCGGGAATTGAAATTTTGTTAGATTAATGGCCCCACATTACTTTTACACTTTAATGTTGTTTTGTCTGCTTTTTTGTAAATCGACTTAAAATTTTTTTACATAAACTTCGTTCGTCATAATGGTGGGTGTTAAACAAGAAACCCACTGAAAAGTTTTAAATGTGTTTTTCTTTTTCTTTTTTGTTGTTGTTTATATTAATTCACTTGAGTTGTTAGCTTATTACAGAACAACTATTGTTGAAGTCTGGAAGTTGAAACATTTGATTTTTAATTTAATTTTAACATACCAGTTGCACATGTGTGTTCATGTAGAAGGCACCATTCGTTTTAAGCAACAATACTTATGTTCTTTTTTGAATGTACTATAAATGTGCAATCGCGGCTAAAAACTATAAAGAGTTATGAACCTAAAGTAGCTTAAAAATTTAATAGTCAACTCATTGTTTGTTAAACCGGAAAGAGAACATTTGTAAAGATAAAAAAGGAGGACATGGAAGCTGTTGTGGGATTTCAAAATTGCACACATGAGTTTAGCTTAACACTTTCCTATCCCATATTTTGCGATCAAGGTCTTAACTAAGAATGTAGAAAAGGAATTATATGAACATTTTAACAACGTTTACATAATTGCAATCTTTTAATATATTGCTTTACAAATCTACTGTTGGTTCTGTGGTAGTATTTCAATCGAACATAACTGTTTAAAACGATATCGTATGTGTGTTAAAAAAGGCCTTGTCTGATATGCTGTACTCTTGAATCTTAGTTTAATAAAAAAAAATGTAAATAAAATTATCTTTACATTCTACAGAAATGTTTTGCACCTGCTTGATACTTCACAAAATAGATTGAAGTTTTTGATATGTATAAAATTGTTTTGAAAACGACACACACATTTGAATGTAAGAGAAATCAAATATATCATTTGCGTTATTTTCCTATTTTCTTTCGAGTGCTTATAAAATGAATTTTCATAAACTTTTATTAACTACAATCTTTGATGTATTTTATTCATTGGATGGTTGCTTAACGGCACAGTGCTTTATCAGTACTGCAGCTATATTCAGGACAAACAAAATCATTAGTAAAGTTTAGATGAGATCAAGTAATGGCAAATGTTGAATGCAATTTAGTCCCCGATAATATGGTATCATCCCTTGTCAGAAACCTATAGACGCAATGAGCTGCTATATAGATCAGCCCTTAAATCAAAGAAGCCAGTATCTTCATCCTCATACATTTAGAATTTAACGATAGTTAACAAGCAGGGATGTGATGAAAAGTTATTATTTTATTATATCTATACAATGTTGTTATTAAAGGAAAAGAATACAAACTTATTGTGTACGTTGTGTAAGGTTGTTTAGGTATGGGATTTTGACTCTTACCCTAAGTTAAGAATATGACTATCCCAGAACTATTTAGACAATATGGGATTTATTCTAGAAAGATTGTATCTTGACATAAACAATGGGGAGAGCTGCTCTATGATCGAATACAACACCTCTGTCACAGCTTGTATGTGGCACTGAAGCTAGCTCTCGAAACTGGTTTTTAAACTGCATATCTTCTTCATATTTTTTGTGGCCATATTTTGAACAAAATTTACACTAGTGTGATGTTTATAGCATAATGTTCCATAACATTAATGTATAAATGCACTTCACGAAAATATTTTTAAGAAACAGAGCAAGTGACTGTATAATGATTTTCAAGAAGCATGTGAATTTATTGTAATCAACATAAAAAGGTCGTTTACTGTGTACACAAACAATCATTTCTTTAGACCCTAAATAAAGAACTTTTTGAAAGAACTATAAACTGACTTTAAAGGCACAAAAAACTGATTAATATATATAATACATGCTTGTGGGCAAAATTGTGTTATTATGATTATATTTCCTATGTTGTACTTGGATTGCTGAAATAATTTTTAATAATCATCTGTCATAAAGATCATGTTTCTAAGGCTGATTAGCTTTTTGTAATAAGTAGGTTAGTTGACTTTTTCTGTTATCATAATCGGAAATTAGTCTTCAGCCAATCTCTTGAAATCGTTCCTTTTGGTTACCTACACAATGGTTTCCACCATTACATATCATGACAATTATGAAACAGCTTTTGTTAAATTTTGCATAAACAGAAAACTTTATTTTTGCCTAACATATAATTTTTACTTTGATTATTGTAGATTTTTCAGCTACACTTAGGAAAGCGCTTTTCTATATATTTTAGCAAAACCTTTTTTAAACAAAATCCAGGTGTATATAAAGGTACATGTACGCTGTAAATTCCGAAAATTAGAATTAGAATAAATTTGACAAAACATGACATCGTCAGTACTTAAAGTGTTTTGATAACACCTACATGATACAAATATTGACTTTTGATGAGGTTAACATGAAGAGTTATCAGGCCAGTAGTGATAGTAATTGTTACCAACGCCAAGGTGAATATCACACCACTGCGTTTGAGGCGGCTGATAAATCCTCGTTTCTATGAAAACCAATAGTAAAAAACTGTTGTATTCAATGACATTTTCCAAATATTCACCATTTCTGTAAACATAATTAATAATATCAGACAAGCTATTTCATAATTAATAATATCAGACAAGCTATTTCAAAATTTTAACCACATATTTTATTTTCTATTACTTTCTGCAGCCACATTTAAAATTTAAAAACGACAACATTCATCATGTGTACTTTTGAGCTGTTAAATAGTCTGTGACATGTACCAGTATTGAAGTTCATAAGAGATCGCTGCCCACATCATGACGCTTACTCCACCGAAGCTATCCATTTCCTTAACGCTGGTCTGCATGGATTCACCAGATTCTATTGCATCGTCGGACTCTTCATCGTCCGTGTAAATATGTCAAAACTGCTCCAGAATATGGATATCTAAGTCTTATGCCATATTTTCGAAGTTTCTGTTTCCGAGCTCATTCTTCTCAATCTTTGGTTATTCGACTGCAGTGAAGTTACGGCAACGGTTCCATCCGTAGACGAAAGAACTGGATGTAGCCATACTGACCAGGAATCGTTATGTGAAGTTGCCCACTTCTCGGGTGGTCATTTGTAGAGACAGTCTGCTGGAATCTGTTCTACGGCTGGGAAATTGTGCTCCGATAACGATATTTTGAGAAGAATGGTCCAACTTGTCATCCAGTTTTAAACGTGGTGAATTCAAGCTCTCATACTTAAACTTAGCCGCTGAATTAACCACCAAGTTCACGTGAAAAACGCTAACCCATATTCAAGTTAATAAAAATTTAAGAGCACTTTAAGTGTCACTGTGCTCAGTTTGCAAGGAGCCAAATTAAATCGTTTAAAGTTGAAAACTTACCGGTGATAAAATCTATAATTGAGCATTTCATTACACTTGGTAAACCACATAATATGCATTTTGAAGTATTCAAAAGGGCTATGCGTTGGTTGTATTTAAACAATATTTTACGTTATATATATACGGTCCGCCATAAGTTAAGCATCACCTACTTTTCCGGATCTCATGTTTTTTCAATAACATAACAAATGAGAAAATGTTTAATTTGTATGAAAATGTATATATCATTAGGAAATTTGAACCTGTATAATTCTTTATTTAAATCCTCAAATTGTAAAATTAAATTTTAGTGGTCTAAAAATGGTCACAAAAATAGGCCAAAAAAACAACAAAACAATAGGTGATTTTAAGTTTTAGTTTGACAAAATTTTTTTCACTATTTACAAAATTACAGTCATTCAACAAGTCCTGAGGTGAAAGAGTAACACATGGACTGTCGTTTGAGTATTTTCTCTGCCATTCTTCCACAAGAGCGACTTCTAATTCTCGAACATTTTGGTCTCTTGGGTTCCGTTGATTGACTTTTCGCCCGATAAAGTCCCACACATGCTCAATCGGATTCATGTCCGGTTACATGGCTGGCCATGAAAGTGTGTCAATGTCTTCTGTTTCAATAAAGTCCCTCACAACACGGGCTCGATGGGGTCGAGCGTTGTCGTCTTGAAACATTAGCCTGTCTGCAAGAGCATGGCTGTCAAAATATGGCCTAACGTGACCATCAAGGATGTCATCGCGGTATTTCAGACCAATCAATGTATCGTTAAGAAGCTGTAAAGTGAGCTTGCAGTCACATGAAAAGCATCCCCATACAGTAACGCAGCCAACACCCAATGCAGTTGTTCCTACAATATGGTTTCTATCCAAAGCTGTGGTCCTTTGCCGCCAAACACGTATCCGACCGTCCAAAGGCTTCAACAGAAAGCGGCTTTCATCTGACCAATGAATACGTCTCCAGCTTCTTAGATTCCAGTGAGGATGATGCCTTGCCCACTCCATTCGTGCTTGGCAGTGCCATCTTGTCAGTTCTGGTCGTTTCAAACGACTGCGGCACGTAAACGAGATCTGTGAAGCCTCCGAATAACTGTTCTGTCACTGATTGGACCACCAGAAGGCCACATTCCTCGTAACTGTCCTGCTGTTGAAAAGGGGTGCAATCTGGCTTGACGAGCAAGGAAGCGGTCCTCTCTAGGGTTGTTTTACGGGGTCTTCCAGATCTTGGGCGGACCCTGTCTGTCTATGCCTCGCAACAAGTCTGCTAATAACAGAGTTGTTCACCCCAAAATTGGCTGCTATTTGGCGGTTAATCATTCCAGCATTTTTCATTCCAATTGCTTGTCAGCGTTCGGTGATACTTAATTTTCGTCATACCATGTTAAAAAGTCTTTAAAAGATAATAACTAACCAGAATATCCACCTGCAATCGAACAAGGCTATTTGATTCAAAGTAAGTCTGTTAATTTGAAGCGAGACCAGTTTTTGAAACCGGTTTTTACACTTTAAAACTCTAATTATTGACATCTTACCTGTATGTTTTATAAAGGTATTGTTTGAAAGTATTGCATAAATGCATCAGATGCTGAATGAATCGTTTTGTAATTAAATTATTTCAGAAAATATTTAGGTGATGCTTAACTTTTTGCGGACTGTATATATAAAGTTACTGAGTAATCGTATATAAAGTTACTGAGTAATCGTTTTACGCAGTTGAGTGTAGTCTAAGCCAAGGTTTACCAATAGGTGGTTGGGGATAATTAAACTTTTTTATGTGTGTTCCGTGAATAAAATGACATTTTTAATAGAATGGTTGCGACAAAAAATAATAATAATACGTTATTTATGTTTTACACAATTTCTCATTTGCAGGTGCTGCGATACAAGTGTAACAAAAAATAACACTTCTACAATGATCAAAGACATAATAAATACAGACATTGTCATGTGCAAGAAGTTGGCGTTGACAATGCACATAAAGGGGAATATATGAGCTTAGATATTATAAGATAATTGTTTATCCATGCATCGAAAAAAACAAGAATCAAGTTTCATATCCGGTGTTTATTTTAGATTAAACAAAATTTATAAATGAACGTTAAAAGAAATAAACGGATAAAATCGTAAAGGTAAAATTCGCCAATTATATGTTTACAATGATCTTTTTTTTTGGTTTCGTATTGCTTTTCTTAATTAATTCTATGTAGAAGGTATACAATTACACACGTTGTTGTTTTAACTGAAACATTACATACCTACGTTTTTTATTACCCTACAAAACAGTAGGTGTCTCTCACTTAGACTAATTACAAATCCCTTGTTTCCTTCATGTGTAATGTGTAATTAACATTGTTATCATAGTTACGTTATACATGTAAAAGCCATCTTGTACGATGAGAGCGAAGTAATATTTAATAAGCGAGTATTAATTTGTTATTGCATATAGATGACATTTCAATAAAAAATATTGAATTGAATTTTTATTTACTTGTCAAAACATGTATTGCTTTACGTGGACAAAAATTTGATGCCACTGGACAAGTATAGGGTATGGGTAGGACGGAACATTTAGCCTTTTGTAGCGGCTACATTAAGCTACATATTGCAATAAAATCGATTTATATAAGGCATACTTTGTAACGAAATACAAATGTTTTATTTAACCGTTCCAAGTCGGTGTTTTATTCTCACGTGCTGCCCTGTTTCCTTTAATTGTGGTGATGTGTTGTTTTCTGTTATTGATCAGTTAGAGAGAGAGAGATTGGTGAAATGGATGGACCAATTTGAATGCCACTGAAAAGTATGAAAATGTTTGAAGGACAGCGACGTTGCCTATATTATAAAAACAAAAGTGTATCTTCTGGACTATGCCAGTATGTAACAGATGCGGGGTATCAATTGGTGAGCATTCCTTAGGTTTTCTCGCTTAATAAGTTTTTCGATGTCATGATTGTTTGAACTCTCATTTAATCCTATTGAAGATTGTATCCTTGTTAACTGTGTCCTTAACCACAAGAGTTACTCAAAATAGTCTCACTCTATTGCTGGATTTTCAATATAGTATTTATTTCTGGACAATAAAGAATGCTGCTCTGTATGCTATACATGCTTATAATTCTTACAAGTTTTCATTCATTCTCTTCTTGCCATCCATTGCTGTCACACGCTGATTTAGCTCATTAATGTTATTTTCAAGAATAATTGGTTTTCAAAAGAAATTATACTCTGCCAACTAATTAAGGAGATGCGAGTGTAAAAACATCAAAAGCAAAATTTTAATTGGTGCAAAATACTTGAATTATGATAGTGCTGTCGGTAATTAAATTTCTTTACGTCAATAATCAAAGAACTAACATTTTTCTGTGATTTATTTTCTCTATCGGTTGAAAAATTAAACTCAGATATCGACCTTAGTAGATTAACAAATAATGTGTTCGAGTAAAACGTTTATAATAGAATCTGTACACCGTAACGAAAACTCCACCTACATTTATTTGATATGATAATTAATAAGTTCTAAATTTAGAAGATATCTTATATCATCAAAATTTTTTTTTAACTAATAATCATCTTCTTATTCAACTGATAAATTTTGTTTTTGTTTGTTTGAATGTTATTTAACGCCACTTTCAGCAAATTTTCAGCTATATTATGGCGTACAGTCTTTATTGGGGAGGAAGTCGGAGTACCCGGAGAAAACCCGGACCTTCTGTAGTAAAACTGGGAATCCTTGTCAATTAAGATTAGAGTCGAACGCACCCTGCCTGCAGTTAGGCTCGAACCCGCAATCTCAGGGTTGACAGACCACGTGATCAATAGTAGACCTTAACCACTCGGCCACCGAAGCCCCCATTCGACTGGTAAAAGCTATTGTGAAAAAACTGTACCATAAGTTGTCTTATGTAGCAC
The DNA here is from genome assembly GCA_944474755.1 of Limnoperna fortunei. NCBI lineage: Eukaryota > Metazoa > Mollusca > Bivalvia > Mytilida > Modiolidae > Limnoperna > Limnoperna fortunei. Next base: position 47,538,572 of record OX104116.1, read on the forward strand.
CCAATTAATAAAGCTGAATGATGGATATATTCGTATTGAAATAGGTCTAATCTAATTGATTTAGACTAAATGAGAATGACCAAACAAGAGCCAAATGTCATGAGACGATAAACAATCCGGATTAAGAAAAACATTAAAAACCACGAAACAAAAACTCATTGTAACGTATAGGAAAACTCAAATCCAAAATTAGAAAAGACTTTATATGCCAATGTGTGTGATATAGATCAAAATAAATATATATGGTGCGTGAAAAACTGCATTTTGTGGAATTTGTTACAACAATATAAACATTTTGTGTTTCCACAAGCTATACAAATCCCATGCCAACTTTTTGAACGAAACCTTTAATTTCTGAATTGCAAATAGTTGACATCGGAAGTAATACATGCATTCTGTATTTCTTATCTTCAGTGTGTAGATCTAAATTCCAAATGAATATTTTCAACAAATATTCGTATTAATCAAACCATAGACGTTAAAATTTTAAAGTCCAGTTGTTCAAGCAAATGCATTTTGTAACCGAGACGGTCTACACGTAATGGCACGTATGAGTACTATATATAATACGTGTTCTAAAATTGATTTCCCATTTGTAAGCAGCAATATACCAAGCAAGCTGCCACAACGTTTAGTGCATCAATGTTCCAACACGACACACTACAGCATTCTCTCGTTAAAAATGTTTTCTTATCAGGATATGCACATGAAGACAAGAATGCAGTTAAAAAGGATATGGACCTCTCAAATTAAAGTCGTGTGCTTTACGGATGTCATCGCAATTTGTTTGACTAAGATACAATTTCTGATCCAAATTCATAAGGGTTGTTTTGGCTTTACTTTTGCATCAAAATACCTTGCCACACATACATAAATTCACGCGCCATTAGTTACGATGTAGATATACCGGATTTAATTCCCTACATTTGTTCGTGTTGTGTGTTTTGCTGTTATTTTCCGGTTTTATATTGATATAATGCTATTTTTAGTATGTATCGTGAATCGCATTTGGCAAATAGTTAAGCATACCTAAAGAGGTCAATATTTTTATGTTAACTAAAATAGTACCCATTTAACGTTTGGTTAAAATATTGGTTTTTACCTATGTCAGAAAGCATAAAATATGTTGTGGTAATTTATTATGATTTCCTTGTTTTTATCTACAGTTGCAAAATAAGCTGCATTTATTGTCAATAGAATTTTTCAACAGTAAATTGCCAATACGTATGTGTGTTTACTATGGGTCAATACCAAGGAAATAAATATTACACTAAAGGACCATTGATACCGGTATGTACATTTAGTGTATTATCTTAATATCTTTTTGTCTCTTTGCAAAATGTTTATTTTGCCTTTTTGTTTGTTTGTTTGAAATTATAAATCCTTTCTACGTGTGTCGGGACTATATTGCAGGAAAAGCAATGGCTAATCAACAATAACCTTTTTTTTTCTTAGTTCACATTTCAAACTATTATTTTATAATAAAATCTGTTTTTTAATTCGTTACTTATTCAGCTAAAGTTCCCGAAGCAAAGACGACCTTCTACCTGGCGATTGTTTAAAATTCAAAAATAAAACAACCATACAGCAACGAATAAGGTTTGAAAAAGCATTCAAGAGATAAAATGCAAAAAGTAAATTAAATGACCAAATTTTCGAAGGACGGGGCTTCACACATGTACCGGCTTCCTCTGCCATTAAAAACCAGTTTTAAATAAATAGTAACAATGTTACTACAAAATAATTAAAGAAAACCAACTCTAGTACTTTATTCAAACGTCCTAAATGTGTATAATTGCTACTATGTACCGAGTATCTCATAACTTATCTTATATTAAACAACAGTAAATTAGGCGTATGGCAGGTGTAACAAACTGATATATACCTGTGAACAAGTTCAATGTAGCTGTATAGCTTATTTTCTTTTAATTAAAATTTTGTATCAAAGTAAAAGCTGCACGAAAGCGTAGGTAATCATATTTATCTTTACGAAATACTGCTAATGAGATGATTATTGTTTAATAATTGCTTTTAAATAGCAAGTAATTAGTTAAAATCATTGTTAACTATTAAATATAGTCGTTGTCAGATACATTGGACTATGTTCTTCTATAAATATACTACCGCAGGTCGGGGGTTCTCTCCGGGTACTCCGGCTTCCTCCACCAATAAAAATTGGACGCCATGATATAGCTGAAAAATTGAAGACGTTCATTTCCAGAATTCCGGGTTTGTGCATCAAAAATTATGTTTGGCTGTCTTAGTAAATGTGCATGATTGTTACAAACTGATTAACTACATTTTGATGGGATGAAGCGCATAGACTTACAGAGATAGTTATTATCTTTGTACCGATATTTTTACGTACTCTTTATGTAAGTTTAATTTCCAAGTTTACTTGTTTCTCTTGCACAAACAGGGAATAAGCGAACCCCTACTATTTAAATCAATATTTAATTTTAGAGTCAAAATCGGTAAATATTTCGGTTAAAAATCATGACTAATTATATTATCTTTTTTCTGTAAGTTCTTTTTTAAACTTACATCTTTTCCAATAAGACACTGATTCTTAGTCCTTATTTCAGAATAATAAGCATAGACATTTTAGAGTCAACAGTCAAGACATTTACGGTATCGCACTGAAAAATCTGATCACTACAAAAAATTAGTTACATTTTTATCCCTTATCCAAACACCGAAGACATCACTTTGAAAGTAATCACCACAGAATGAAAAATTGATTAGAGTCCTCCAATCTCTTCAGATTTTAGTAAGTGTAATTTTGGACATTGTCTGTCTAGATTAAATTGTCTGTAACAATAAACAATAATTTAGTTATTTCAATTGATTTTCTACAACAATGCTCTGAAGAATTGGTCAATTCTTGGATGTATATAAAAATACGACTTTATTTACCCTGGTATTTCCTTTCTTATTTACGGGATTCTCGTCGAAGCTTTTTTAAAGGTGATGGAATAATCAGGTTAGAAAAAACGGTCTTTTTGCGATATTTACCGATTGGTCAATTGAGAGGCATACTATAACAAATAAAAGGTATCATATCGGCAGACGATAAACGGATATTATGGGTAGCTGAACTAAACAATCGCGATTATTGTCGCGTAAATCGTAATCTATAATTTCTTTTAATAATCTTATCTGCTGATGATAAAGCCATTAAAATGAGTAGCAGTTAACATCTGTTCGCCATATGTGTTCATCTATGACTATGTTTGAGTTCCTGCTGACAAAGCCGCAAACAATGTCGTGAAAGAAGACACAAAACACTACTTTAAATGTAACAAGGGACTGTTAACTCAAGATCGTTTTATTGTTTACTATTGTCGATTAACATAATTAATTCCATGAAATCATTGATGTTTTAATATGTTCCATCAAGCTTTTTGCGTCTACATGTTCTAACACTAATGTTTTGATTCTTCTTACTTCTGCTAGAACGTTTAAAATCAATTACGTCTGATGTAAGTTGTCGTCTTACTTATTTATAGTATATATTATAGTATATTTAGTATATATAGTTTATATTTATAGTATATATTTATTATACAAATAATCAGCATGACATAATCTTTATAATTTAACACGAATGAAACTGTTAACTGACTCCTAAGTAATTGTCCGTAAATGAGTTTTATCCTGGTATCATCAAAGTAAAATAAACTCTCGTGACTAAAATTAAAACAGGTGGTTAATAAATAATTGTGTGGCTTCTACTAAAATGTTCAAAGTTATAAACATCCAAAATCATCAGAACACTATAATCTGCTATTCATTCTTTTAATCCACAATCGTTATTTCCTGATAGGAGCAAAAAAAGATGTCAAAACATTTTTAGATTTAATTGTCAATTAATGACTATTTTCCGATTTTTCTTTTGTCAATTAAATTGAAAACTATAATATATAGAGATATTGAGATAAACTGTAAACAGCGAATTATCCAGTAAATATGATGAATAATCCATATTAAGAAATGTACTAAACATGAAGTGAAATTTTGATGCGCAAAAATGGAGTATTTTACAATATTTTATCCAATGACCGTTATTTCTTAAATAGACAACTTAGCAAATATTTGTGTAAAAAATTTCGTTCAATAATTGGCATAAACTGACTTCACACGATACAAGTTGAAAATAATAATACGAATGATTTTCAATTTAATTAATATTTGTTGGCAAAGTTCCTACTAATATTCGAGATAAAATGAAAAAGAAGGTCACCTAAGTGAAGATCAGCTTACCCTTAAACCATCCCCCAGGCAACATTTTGCTAAATAATCTTCGCATATGAAGTTGTACAAGTCGTTTTTTTTATATCAGGAATACGAAATGTAATCTTGTCAGAATCTCGTCTTGTAGTCTTTTTAGGTATATGGCTGTAAGGTATCGCCATCTTGTGACGAGATAGTGACAAGATAACGGACCTCCATAAGTGCATTTTTACTGTAATTTTAATGTAGAAACTTAACAGTTGAAAATATAATAAAACATCATGAGGCTAAAGGGTTTCTTTTTATTTGAGTTATAACATATCAAATTTTCATTTTATGCGACGTTTCCCTTCAAACACTAAATATTTGTTTGAATTGGATTGATTGTATTTAAATAAACAGATTCTTTCATTTTTTAGCAAAAATTGCATTTTACCACCTCCCAATTTAATCCGGCATAAACATCTCGTTTCCTTTATTAACACTACATTACATTAACTATCTGTAAGTCTAGACTGTTTTGAAATATACGATATTTACCACAGTACATGGCATCTGATGCGTATAAATAATTATTTGTTATATACTATTTCAGACACATTGCTAACATTATAATTATCTCTTGACAAAGAATCCTCTGTTAAAACGTTTTAAAAACAGACAATTTAGAGAATAATAAATAGGTAAAAATGAAATTCTTGTAAAATGATCTTCTATTGGTATTTATAAATTTTACTTATGGTTAAATCAGTATATATTAGTCGTACAAATATAATTATATTTTAGCACAGATTGGCCTTTTATACTCACATTTTACACCTCGCTACCGCTTTGGATTTAATATTTGGCAAAAAGGGCTACGCACAGAAAATTTAGAATATATTCCTATTCAAATGAATTTATTTCTTGAAAAAAGGCCGAGCAAAATACTAGGACCATACTGGGAGGGTTCACAGTCTCGACCCACAGAGCTACCCAGAACACCCCCCATTTGGCGAATAAGAGAATGCTTTCTCGTTGAGGGGTTGTCAGGTCATACAAAATATCGGATAACCTTACCCCGGACCACAGTACGTGTTTGGAGAGTGCCGCGCTAATGGTACGTTTAAGACCCTTATTTTAGATCTCGATAAAAAATTATCTTTAGAGCTGCTACAAAAGGATAAATTTTCCTCACCTACGCATACCCCATACTTTTCCAGTGGCATTTATTATTATTCTCCTTTGGTCCATCTTTCTGAATTAATTTATTGTTTGTAAATTTGTTCTCGTCCTGAATATAACTCAAATACTGCAATCAATCAGTATATCAAAGCAAAATATCAAGCATACGGAAAGAACACAAAGGACAAGTTCGACGGCATAGGTACTTTCTTGGAGAGTCAGAACCAATTGAAAAGATCACAACGCATCCCTATCTATATTTTGCTATATCGTAGCATGAGTCTGACATGCAGAAACCAAAACGTTTAGCGAAATTAGTACTGAAAGTTCAGAGCGATATATAAATGTATGCTACAAAAAGAGTCAAAAATAATTCGTGTTATATATATTTGGCAGCAATATTAATTATATATCTGATCTGGAATTTTAACTTCTGTGATTATTTGGCGTATGTCGTCTGTATTTAGGTTTTAATATTTCTTGCTTAGGGCATATGTGTCAGTAATGTTACGTACCTGTAGATCCTCGTGTCGTATATTAGATTTATTAGTGTTAATTGGCATTTAACATACTAATGAACATGGGAACATAACACTCGATGAATCTATTTCTTAATTAAAACGATTTCTAAGATCCCTCATATATAGGCGCTTCTAGTTAATATTGAGAAGAAAAAGGTCATTTCGGCTTAAACCATTTCTATTTATATTGTATTATACAAAGAGACCCATGCTAAGATTAAAGGAGTATGTTTGACAACCTAAAGTTTCATAATCAACAGTAAAATTAGCTTTTATATCATTATCTTGGGGTTAGAAAGAAACAAGGGTTGATAATAAATATGGTCTTCCTGGGATGTGATTTATTTAACACGTATATTGACGCAAAAACCTTAAGCCCTTTCAAGGCATAACCATTACAATTATTATAAATGTTTCCATTACTGTCAGTGGAAGACCTAATAAGCAAACAACAGTTTTCAACAGCATCAGAACCATGCAAATGGAATTTGCTTCTTATCATTAAATTGTAAACGTTCAGAATTTCCACGATCCTTTCAAAATTTAGCCCTGTAGTTTGGTTTTTATCTTGTTGTTCGCCTGTAGCTAAAATACTGCTCACTGCGTGTTAAGCAACTAATCAATCAATCCATCGCATCTTTTGTGGTTTATTGTCCTTTTTGACATTATTAAAGGGAGGGGAGAGATACATGACTGTTAAATAAAAGACCAAAATAGGTGAAGTCTTTGACTATTTTGAAAGGATAATTATATATTGATAGTTCGGGATCAGTGAAGCAGGTGTGCTGAACATTACATATGACTCTTCCAATAAATAATATATTCTGAAATAAAAAATATTTACAGATGGGAGATAATATATCCAGATAAAAGATATAAAAATAAAGCTTATATAAACATAAAAATGAAATATGTCAACTCTTAAACGGACAGCGTATTGAGGATGCGTTTTTCAACAGACTATCTGCGTTTCAATATGCACAGATTGTGTTGCTCCGCTCCTCGTCGTCCGTTCTTTTAACTCTTGTAAAGCCGAGAAGAATGACTCTTGCTCAGACCTTTGATTAATATTCTAGTATAAAGATGCCGTCACTAAATTCCGGTTGCTATTTGCATCTACATGTAAAAATACCCCATCGATCTCCGAAGTCTATACATCTTACCAATACCAGGCAGGTATAAGAAAACAAACTGGTCTACAGCAGACGTCAACTTTACAATTTTCAACCTTCCTATCAAAGTAACGAGTAAATTACCTAAAATCAGACAATTACACCTTCAAATAATTTTTTATCCTTATTTCCTAGGATGTGATTCTTAGGAGACTTCGACTTGGCATTTTTTATGTCTAAAAAAGGTAAAAAAAATGATCAGTCTAGGATTTCAATAAGGTTTAAAATTAGTTAGAACAAACCTTTCAGGTAAACAGACTTAAATAAACTATGACTCACTATGCAGGAGGTTATTTCACATAACCTTATAATATAATACTGGCTTTGGGTGTTTTATTAGGTCTACCGCCATTATCCGACGATTGTTTTTTTCAGTTTTTCGTGCGATAACGTAGAACTAGAAGGTTAAATTCATAATTCAACTTCTATATAGAACCCTCGCTTTCAATATAGTTTAAGACAAAAGCGGCGCAAACAAAGAGGATATTTATTAAGTTTTAGTCAACCAGAAAGCAAGTGACTCGATCAGCATTAAAGGACTTAATATTATTTTTTTCTTCTTGAATCATTTAAGAAGAAAAAAATATTATAGTTCCATATCATCCTGAGTCATCCTGAGTCTTAATTTAATTGGAAAGTCAATTAACTATAAAACCTGACAGTGAACCATATGTATAACTTATCGATTTCCCACGAATTTTTACACAAAATATTAAATATAATTTGGTACCAAACATGACCTAAATTTTGTTTGCTTTTTATAAACCGCTACACAAAGTGGAAGATTGTATTTTGACCCTTCATATGTATATGAGTGTCCTTATCCTCTGTGGTTTCAGATGATAACTTGAAAACGCGTCAGAATATTTTGTTTTACAGCTGTTAGGTTCTATAAAATGAAGATCAAGTGCAATGTTCAGCACAACCAGTAGTTTTTTACTTAGGCCAATTCAATTTGTTTAGTCATCAGTTGGTAGTTTCGAGATGAAAGCTTGAAAACGCGTTCTAAATTTACACATCTGTTAAGTAATATAATGTGAAGATCCGCACAATCCAATTTTAGTTTTCGACTTTATTAGGCCAGTTAAATTTTTTGTGTGAACAGGTGGGGGAGTTTGCAGATGATAACTTAAAAATGCGTAAACCTATTTTGTTTAAACTTTGCACTTAGCACAATTCAATTTTTTGTCAACAGCTGAAAATTTCCAAATGATAACTAGAAAAAAATTTCAGCAGATTTTGTTAAAATAATGCACAGCTGTTAAGTACTGTAAAATTAAGATAAAGGTCAATTTTCAGCACAATACCTTTTGTTGTTGATTAAGGCCAATTAAAACAATTTTCAAAAAATATATATTTCTGTACGGTGTCAGACTAAGAAGATATACTTCTAAAGGGAAACGTCCAATCGGATTATTACTCTAAATGCATGTTAATGTACACATTTGTACCAGCCATTTAACTATTTCATTAACAGAAAAAGTTATTACATGTAAATCTTAGAAGGCCACCAACGAACTTTCTTTTAAATAAACGAGTTTCTATAAGAAGGTCATTTCCCAAAAGTAGTTCGTGTAATTTTTCTATAAATACATGTAATTCAAATGTCATATCTCAAATGTTTATTTCTTAGTTCATAACAGAGATTTCACCATTCAGCTTACTATGTGTTTAGAGTTTGATGTCATAATTATTCACTGAAGAATAAAGCGGTTATTTAGGTGTTAGTAGTGTAATATTGCTATGTATGTGTTGGATTTCATCTGAAATTGTCAAATATTTTAATGAATTGCTGGAGAATTCACAGTACAGACCAATCTAATAAAAACGGCCTTCACAACTGTAAATGTTTACTTTGCACAGTGGATCAAATGTGTAATGAAAATAAAATAACTAATCACTTCAATGATGTTATATAACCAATGTTTTTGGTTCGACCCAAGATGAATGTTTTATATGAAAAATAATTAAAGAGTTTTGTAGAAATGACTGTAAATTCTACGTCTCAGTATCGGTAAACTGGGAAGGTTACAGAGTCACACTTTGACAAAGACCGAATATTACTAACAGCATAATCCCAAGGATGTGATAGTAGTAGCTGTAGCCTGTAGCATATTAAAAAATATTAAATAGAGAAAACATTTAATGGCTTATAGTCTTAAATATTGAGTAAACATTGATATAATACACTTTTTGTACATGTAAGCTTCGTGTCTTTTCGTTGAAAAAAAACTGAACTTGACAACAGTGTTTCATATCGTTCTAAAACATATTGGACTTCGTTTTTTCTTTCGAAAACGAGATAATTGACATGTAAAAATCAGCAGTCTTTCAACCAAACAATATATATAGCTTGTTATCTCACAAAATGGCGGTATAGTGAACAAATAAATCTCATATTTTAGTATATTATTGATATATAATTTATAACCATAATCTTTATTTAAATATAAAGAGCTGTATGATTTAAAGTACAGCGGTAATTTAAAGACTGCACTTAATGAAAAAAATGTAAACCTTACCTGCTAGTACTAACTGTTATCTATGAGTATGAAAAATTATGCATTTATGGACTAGATATTATATTGGAGAAAAAAGCAAATCAGATAAAGCTGCAAAAATATGACTTGTATATTGACCTTGTATAGAATTTTCATCGATTCTGTCTATACCAATTTTATCTGTGATTAGGTAATCACATTGTTTTGTAGGTTCAGGATGTTGTGACTATATATGTGTTTAAATGATGCCGGACACAATACTGCAATACACACAAGAAACATGCAAACTATATGGATCTGTACAACGTTTTCATATGAGTTAAATTCTGTATTACCACTTCTTACATAAGTTGTATTCGTGTATATATGACCTTTTTCAAAATGTCAACTTTTATCCCTTTTAATGAGGTCAAAGTGGGATGTTCCGAGTGCGCAATAAACAGCACATCCCCTGGTTGCGGATATGAGATACCCACTTGTTTTCTTATTATTTTGTTTTGTTTTGTTTATTTATATTTTTATCTTTGGAAAATGCCTCGATCTTTGTACGCTATGAACCTTTTTGTGCAGTAATGTGCCAAAAGTATTGCAACAAATATGGTCGACATTGTTAAAGTTTACAAAATAGCCTACTTATAGTGATGACCGCATTTCTTCTAATAAACTTGACATTGGAAGGTAAATAAATATCTAGACTTTTATTTACAAATTAGTTTTCATGTTCACCGAAAATTTTGTTTTCAAATTTGGCTGCAAAATGTCTTATGCTGAAAATGGATAGAAAAGGAAACGATTTATCAAGTGTTGTCCAAGAAGTCATTGTAGATATGTTTCTTTAGGGACACAAGACTTCAAAAATTGATTTCTATCAGAGTATGCTTAGTGTAAGAAAACAAGAAAAAAGCAATAATTCCGATTGAATGTCAAGATCCGACAGTCTTGTAGCTACTACAAAAGGTTAAATTATCCGCCCTACCCAAAAACTCTGTGCTTTTCTAGTAGCATTTAAATTACATGTCCCATGGTCTTTCACTTTACCTGAAATGATTCATCTATTATTTGTTCCCGTCTGGAATATAGCTGAACTGCTGCTCGCTGGCCATTAATCAACCATTGAATCATATTCTTTTTGCGATGAGATACTAAATATATTTAATTTTAAACATTAGAAATTAAAATAGCCAACTGTTTGTCCGAAAATACCTACCACCTTTTTTACTCTGTACACCCAACCTGGAACTTGTATTAAGTTGAAATCTTTTAAAGCTAACCTCTGGACAAACAACCAATTTACATCAATTGCGCTGATGTCGACCAAATGATACATGTATGTTGATATTGAACAATGCAGCTGTCACAAGGACATTGTAATAAATAAAAGAAAAAAAAGGATAAATTTGCAGACGCCAAACATGAGAAGACAAAACAAAAAAGAATAAAATAAAACGATATGCCGAGCCCTAACAAAACGATGGTTAATTGTGATTTCCACATCGAAACATGTGACAATAGCTGTTTTCGGAAAATTTAGAATATCAACATACACAGATCTTTCAAGTGTATAACAAAGGTATCAAATATAAATCAACGAAAAAAAGGATGGGATGGGACATAGGGAACACAGTTTTAACTGCCACTGGAAAAATATAGAGTCGGACGGAGATTTTAGCCTCTTGTAGCGGCTATAGTGTGTCTACTCTTTTTCGAATGAAGTAAGTTTTATTTATGTATCTGTATATCAGCACCTAGACCTATGTTCATTTATAAGTGTCGACCAATGTATAGGAATTTCATGTCCATCTTCAATTGTGGAAAAGTATATTATATATAAACGTACTTAGGAAAACCATTAATCATGAAGATTTTAAATTCTTTCGTAAATGGCCCATTTCTGGTACAGATAAACTATTACAGATAAGTTCACGCGCACACATCAGTACTTGCTGCGTCATCCAATCAAAACACCTGAAACAAGAACGTTGTTATGGAAGCATAACAACGTTCTTGTTTGACGTTCTTGTTTCGGCTTTCTGATTGGACGTCAGAGACAATGGAGTCTAAAACAATGGAGAGTCTATAGGTTAAAGCTATGTGAAAGTTGTTTGTTTACGGAACAAAAAGGTACTTTCATACGTTTTTGTGAAAGTCCGTGTGATCTTTTACTCGTGATAGAAATTTAATGTCTTTTGGCTTGTTCCGCTGCTTTCCACTCGCCAAAAGACATAAAATTTCTATCACTCGTGAAAGATCAACCAGTCTTTCCCAAAAACGTATGAAAGAACCTATTAATCTAAAATTACTTTTAATGGAATTGTGTATAAAATTTCATTTCTCATAAAGTAATAAATGTAGTTGTGTCGTGTAATAACCGGTAGTCATGGCATACATAAAACATTTGAGAAATAATATTGCTTTCGAATTCCATGGACTGCTTTAAATATTTATTAAATGCAATTGCTTGTGGTATATACATGGACTAACGCCCCGTGAACATGCAATAATAAGGCGAATAAAGCTTTCTGCAGTTTATATAGATCAACTTACACAACATCCTTGGAATTATGTCGGATCTCCATATAGAAATTTCCAGGTCGCTGAATCGCATTCAATCAATTATAAGGTATTAAGAACATATTTTATCATGGCGGCAGCGAACTCGATTGCACATCCCTTTGCGTCCAACTCTAAATAAGGCATTTACAAACATCGATAAATATGACGCGGCTTATATCAAGAAGAGGCCTCTTCTCAGGCAGGAAAGTATAAATGCAATAAGTAAATAGAACGTAGCGTTAGGTTTCGAACTCGAATAGCTGCATATTTAACATCCGTATTGAGATACACAATAGGAGCACTAAAATCAGTTATCCATATTGTTGTCAATAGCTTGCGAAATATTTTATTCACAGACTATTGTACCCTTTACTTATTTTGGCGGCAAAGTTTGTCGTCTTTATCGTTTTATTTGGTATGTTCCACTCCTCCACAAGTCATTAATTGTTGATTGATTTTTTTTCGTAATACAATGCTTACCCCAGATTTAACGGTTTGAGCAATGTGTGTATGATTTTTATGTTTTTGTTGTATCCTTTCCGTTTTGTACGAATAAAGGAAAATATGTGTTTCAAAGTTCTAAATTCATCCTTGCCACAAACAAGGTATCAAACCTATAGCGTACAACATAAACGTTTAATGCTATAACAGGCATATTTGGTTTAAATCGATCTTTGATTGTTAAAAAGGTGTTAGTTAAGTAGTAAATGATGTTTAAGGACACATCATGCGGGGAACTTGCCCACAAAGTACTTCAGTCGGTCATCAAAAATGAATATTATTTTAGCTATTTTATCTAATTAATACGTTAAAAATTAACCTATTAATGCTAAAAGCATATGATTTTATTGACTATCTGTAACTAGAACAACATATCAAATTTCAAAATTATATTTTGTTCATTCATGTGTGTCCTTTAATAATTCTTTATTATTTCTTCCGTAAATTTTATCCGCTTTCGAAGCCTTCAAGTGAATCAATGAATAAATGATGGAACGAGATAGCAGTTGAAGATTAAAACATCAAACACAAAATCCAATCGAAATGTTATTGATACTGAAGGTAAAAATTGAAATTTCCTGAAAAAAAAACTTCAAAGGAACTAGGAAGTGAAAATTGACCATGTTGGAGACCTCCAGTTTTAGTAACAGCAGTTTAAAATGTTTTGGTTTATTATTTTAAATGGGATTTTACGCAACTCTCAGCTCTTTTTCAGCTAAACAATAGTGTTCAGCATTTCTAGGGAGAGGAAGCCGCCGTAGTAACGGCAAAAAAATACCTGATCTTTATCAGTGAAACTAGAAATTATTGACAATTAAAATCCGATTCTACCAGGCCCCGCCTATAGTTACGTCAAGTTTTTATACGGGAAGGAAGCTTGACTTTAAACCACGACAATTGGAAGGAAAATTGGCAATCCTTGTCAATTAAAATTGAAGTCGTGTACATCCTGCCCGCAGTGAGACCCGAACATCAATAGTATAGATGAATAATTTTCATAACTCATTCTGCAACGAGACAACTATGAGTACGCTCTACCCCTTCCCTGCCCCTTCAAACATATATTGATATCAAAACGTAATTTTATCTTAGAGCTTGATAAACGTGTAGTGTAGTAAGAATGAAGTGTTGGAATTTAATTCTCAATAATATCATTTTGGTTAAACAATTCTCTTAAGTAGACGCATACTTTGAATTCTATATTTGTTGAATTACTTAATAGAATGTTGAATATAGTTGCGTGTTTCCTGCAGAAAAGCACATAAACCACTTAAAAATGCTTATTTAATGACCGCATTGAGGAAAACTATCGTATACATAATTGGCCGTAGCTCGCTTTTATCGACAACATAGCGTGACGATCGTTCATAAACACAAATGGAAAATTTGTAAATTCTGACCAAAACACTTTCTACCTATTGCTTTGCACCCAATGTTCGTGTTACAATCAGAAAGCTCATGTATTAACCTATCAACTTCCATTTCATTTCATCTGTGTTTGCGGCTTTGAGTCTCACTGCAGGCAAGGTGTGCTCGGACTCCAATATTAATTTACGAGGATTGCCAGTTTTCCTAAGGAGGTCTGCGATTTTATCCGAATACTCCGGCTTCCTCTTCTTGTAACAACTGGACGCCACGGTATACAGATGCAAAAGTCCTGAATCCACCATTAAACACCATTCAAACTAGCAAATGAACAAACATTGTTCATGATCGAAACTATCAAAAGAAACAATACACACCTGGAAGTATCTTCAATTATATGGTTGTTTAACTAACACAATACATATGTTTTCAAAAGTTCAAACTCTATTGTGGAGTTCGTCAAATCGGAGTCTTTTTCTTTTTGCAATCATAATAACAACAAAAATGTACAAAATACCAATATTTACTTAACAAAATGTACTAGGCCAGACGTGCGTTAAATTTAACAAACTAATAATTTGCAGGTATCCATTAACATATTAAATAATCTGTATACCTTTTCACTACACTAAACTGTGCTTCTAACAAAACGTACAATGAAACAGATAATTTTCAATTAGAGAATTTTTATCATATTATGTTCAACGGTAGGAGTTTTGAAGAACTGTTTCTTCAATGAGTACTTATTGCGCTTGGTCCACTTCTCGCGTGAATGTAAGTTTAACTCTACTAAATATCTTCCAATTTATTCTTATTTACGAAGTAGCACACGGCATAGGTAGTATTCCCATGGTTGAACCTACAGTGATGTTCAACGCTTTCCCGCGGGTGGAGGATAAAATATGACCTGTCGTTGGGAGTGTGTCAGGTTATTATACGGAAGGTGTGACCGCGAACAATAGAATGACACGCTTCTCGCACTACAATACCCCTTTTGTGGTTTTTCGAAAAAAGTGAAGGCTAATTATGTGTTACATTTATAAAAGGTTCATTTTTCCGTCACTACCCCAAAAGCCATACTAAAACTGTTTGCCTTTGGTCCGGATATTTTTATGTTTTTTAAACAAAAATTGAGTTATTTTTCACTATCATGTTTATTATTTCAATTTGAGCTACTATTGCCATCACTATATGTGCTGCAATCTTCTTGTTTATGGCATTGCCATCAGTATATGTGACTGTCGTATCCTTATAATTGGTACAGAATGTAATTTTTAGCGTCTTTCGAAGGTAAATCGACTCCTTAAATCTGGTATGTAGTTTTTAGTGTCTGTCGTCTCCTTATATCTGTAATGTAGTTTTTACTGTCTTTCGTCTCCTTATATCTGATATGAATTTTTTTGGTGTTTGTCGTCTCCTTATATTTGGTATGTAGTTTTTAGTGTCTGTCGTCTCCATATATCTGGTATTTAGTTGTAGTGTCTCTCTTCTCCTTAAATCTAGTATGTGTTTTACTGTCTCTCGTCTCCTTATCTCTGATATGTATTTTTGATGTCTGTCGTCTCCTTAAATCTGGTATGTAGTTTTAGTGTCGGTCGTCTCCTATCTGATATGAAGTTTTTACTGTCTGTCGTCTCCTTATATTTGATATGTAGTTTTAGTGTCGGTCGTCTCCTTATATCTGATATGTAGTTTTTAGTGTCTGTCATCTCCTTTTATTTAATGTGTAGTTGTTAGTATCTATCGTCTCCTTATATCTAGCATGTAGTTTTAACTGTCTGTCGTCTCCTTAAATCTGGTATGTAGTTTTCGGCGTCCATCGTCTCCATCTATCTGATATGAAGTTTTTACTGGCTGTCGTCTTCTTATATTTGACATGTACTTTTTAGTGTCGGTCGTCTCCTTGTATCTGATATATAGTTTATAGTGTCTGTCGTCTTCTTATATTTCATGTGTAGTTTAGTTTTAGTGTGTGTTTGCCTTGACTTTGTGATTATTGCAACTCGAGAAAAATAAACTGGTTATTCCCGTCATTCACAGTCAATTAGTATAAAATATATCCAGTACTTATATTTTGAACATGTATACTCGATATAGTTTTTATCCCATTCATACTTGTTTGTTTTACGTGCCGTATTCTCTTTGATTTTTATATGTAACATCCACACAATTAGATAGTATAGTTATGTGTAGTCCGAGAATCCTCTGCCGTCCAACGCTTTTTTTTTGCGTGGAACGTCAGAGAGCTCTCCATAAGCAAAGCAGCGGATTTTGCGACACCGGTCTGGGTCAACACATTTCATCGTGTCAAATTTAATAAAACATTTTCTTCCAGTTAATCTATATATATATATATATTCGCTTCTTAGATATTTTTCTCTAGGAATATAATCATCTTACCTTCAATCAAGCAAATTTAAGTACTGGATTTAAGTCACATTGTTGTCACGGGATTTTTTGTTCAAAATGAAATAACATGTATAAAAAGTAAACATAAAAGTGAGATTGTGTTAATATTATAGAGAAATGTATAATTTATAGATTAACGTGTAACTTTTACAGAATAAAGTGTAAATTCTACAAGATAAAGTATAAAATTACCAGATTAATTAACAGATTAAAGTGTAAATTTTGCTGACAAAAGTATAAAATTTACAGATTATTCTGTAAAATTTGCAGATTAAAGTGTAAATTTTACAGATTAAAGTGTAAATTTTACAGAAAAAAGTGTAAAAAATAAAATATAAATAAATATTGTTTTGGTACTAATACGCTTCCGTAGCAAACACCTTGTTGTTTATAAATGTCATAAATAATTCAAATAATGTTACGCATCATGTGATAAGATGTGCGTAAAATACAAATTTCTTGTCTAGAACAGATTACAAATCTACCGACACGCTACAAATACATTAAGACTGATTTGTTTGGGCGTTTTTAATGATGTTTTACGCCACTTTCAACAAGTTTTCAGCTTTATCGTGGCGTCCAGTTTTTATCGGGGGAGGAAGCCGGAGTGCCCGGATAAAACCCCTGACACTACCAATCTTTGTCAATTACGATTGGAGTCGAGTACACCCTGCCCGCAGTGAGACTGACTTTGCAATCTCATTGTTGACTGATCAAAAGTAGACGAACTACATCTTAGTATAAACTTTGTACAGTCTTATCGACTGTCCATGTTAATACATAAATTACTGTAACATCCTGGATTCAAAATAGTTCTATTAAAACTTCAATCTTATTTAAATTAAGTCTTTCACATGATGTTTAAACTTCAAACTAATTAAAATTAAGTTTTTTAAATGCTCCAACTTTTTGCAGTCTCGCTGCGTGCTTAAAACACAGCGACATAGCAAAAAGGGGGCAGCAAATGAAAGATAGCAATTTATCGTTAAAAAATAGCAATTTATCGTTATCTTGGTCTTACGATTTAAAAGCGTAAAAGTAGGCCAATATATGGATCGGACTAGATAAAATAACAGACCAGTTTATAGAACGTACAAGTCATATGTAATCAATGCCGTAAATCAGAATAGATTACTCTGCCGCTCAAAACTGATAACGAAGTCGAAAGATAACATTCTGTTGCAACATACCATGTTACACTTACCATGTTAACATAACTGTATTCTGAACTATTTACCTTCTTGTTTTCAATCTGATTCATCATAGTTTTACTCAAAACTGCAAGGAAAAGAGTTCCAAAACTAACAGAATTAATTTGTTTGTACCTAAAAATTCCACCAGAGCAATTTCAAACTTTTCAATGATTGTACTTTGTGTTTTGTAAATTTGTAATTACAACTATATACTCACTCAATAAAGAAACGCATCATCGGATACATTTTTTCAAATCATTTTTTTTCTGACAAATAACATTAAAATATTCAATATATATATATATATATATACGCAACATCATAATTTCACCTTAATTAAAGGTTTCTAGGTTAAGTTATTACCGTCATTTCATTGAAATTTGCCATTTTTATTATTGGTCGAATTCCGTCTTGGTTATAAATCATGATCTTTCAATTCTCTACGAAACATCAAAACCAGTCAACAATAGCAACGTCAACACCATTACACTGTGACAATAATATATCGATACGAAAACGGACAGTTTCATGAACTTTTTCGTGAATTTCCCCCCTTTTTTGAATTGCAATTAAAAAAAAAATTTAAGTTTCTTTGACGTTTGAAAGCACTGGCCGGGTGCACATTTTCATCATGAAGCGCTATTTAGGCGCTTTCGACGAAAAAGGTGATTCTCGTTAACGCTTTCATACGTCAATGAAAATTTAAAGAAAAATGCTTTCTCATTATAAATAAAAAGACATGTGATTATGTGTTGTTCTGAAGAAAGATATGCAGACAGACTTGTTAGCACAGGTAATTCAAAAGCAAAAAAGCATAAAATTAGCCAAAACACAAAAGGTGATGTAATTTAATGCAAAAAGCGTGTTAAATATTTGATTTAGTATTTACAACAGAATATCTGGCAGACACATGAAATAGTTTTTGGATTTTAAGTGTTATTATTTTAATATAATGGTAATTAGTTGGTAAAATGCTTGTGAGCATATAAACTGTTGTTCTTTTTCTGAGTCCGTTCTACTGCTTGGTTGAGTTCATACATTTCTATGAAACAAACAAGGTCATGCACTAAGATAAATTGAATTATTGGTCGTTTATGTAGGACAAACTGGAATTCAACTAAACGGGCTATCTTATTAGTTTGACAACCAAGTATTATAGACGGGGTTAAATCCCGTGCTTACAGTGTTTCACACGGTGCAGTATTTCACACTTTGGAACACAATCATTAAACATTATTGCCACCACAATACAAATATTTAAAAAAAAATAGTATATTTAAAGAATAGCACAGAAAGCTAACCATATTTTTGTAAATTCAAAATAAATATATTCCGTTTGTTTTAGTTCTTTGCTATGTTGTCTTGCAGCGTGTATTATACTTGCCCTAAACTTAAATTTTTTCACCTGATTATACCAAAATGAAAGATTAAAAGATTTTGTAAGAAAATCGCAAACATTATTTCAAGAAATTTCATTTTAACTTCACCTTATATAAAAATGCGGAATCTTCATTGGATACAAGTTATGATACTTTTTTGCAGTTGTATGATTATTTACTTTTATATCTGTGCCTTGGTATATTTTGTTTTTGTTCGCGTGTATTTTATGTACATTTACATGTATGCTTACCACCGTTTTTATTTCTCTGGAGTCTGGATGACTCATGGCTCTTCTAAGTGGGGTTCTTGTTGTTTGTCTTTAGTTTCCTTAATAATTTGTTGATTGTTATTACTTTATTTATAAGCGAATGCTGTTATCAAACCAACCTTATATAAAATATCATCAAATATACCAAGTTAATATAATGCACTACGCTAGACGCGCGTCTAAGTAAAACTCGACAGTGACGCTCAAACTCCAACAAATGATTGAGATGTTGTAGAGCTTGTATCCTCGAAATTTCGAAAATGTAATATTTTAAAACCCGTGCAAGACCTTCAAAATAGAGTTATTACTAGAAAAGAAAGCTGCCCTCTATAAGTGTTTCATTTAATCATACATATCAATTAATTAAGTGATGTGTATATATAGCTCGTTACATTGCAAACACCTTGTTGTTTATAAATAATTCAGATAATGGTTATTTACCTTTACACATCATGTGTTAAGATTTGCGTAAAATACAAATTTCTTGTCTAGAACAGATTATAAATCTACCCATTTGTATCAGATGCATTAAGACTGATTTGTTTGGTTTTTTTAATGAATTTAACGCCACTTACATAAAATTTTCAGCTTTATAATAGCGTCCAGTTTTTATTTCGGGAGGAATGGGGTTGCCCGGATACAACCCTGGACACTGGCAATCCTTGACAATTACGATTGGAGATTGGAATCGAGTACACCCTGCCCGCAGTGATACTGGATCTCAGTGGGGACAGACCACGTGATCAATAGTAGACGAACTACATTAAACACTCTGCCATCAAGGCCTCATTGCGGAATTTAGACGAGAGTACAATGTATAATGTGGTATAAAAATATAGTATAAACTTTCTACAGTCTTTCCGACTGTCCATGTTAATACATAAAATACTGTCACATCCTGGAATCAAAATATTTCTATTAAACCTTCAATCTAATTAAATTAAGTCTTTCAAATGATATTTAAAATTCAATCAAATTAAAATTTTGTCATTCACATGCTCCTCTTATTTTGCTATGTCGCTGCGTGTGATAGAAAAAAGGGGGAGCAACTTCAATCTTATTAAAATTAAGTCTTTCACATGATATTTAAACTTCAATCTAATTAAAATTAAGTTTTTTAATGCTCCCCCTTTTTGCAGTCTCGCTGCGTGCTTAAAACACAGCGACATAGCAAAAAGGGGCAAGCAAGTGACAGATAGCAATTTATAGTTAAAAATAGCAATTTATCGTTATCTTGGCCTGACGACTTAAAAGCGTAAAAGTAAGCCAATATATAGATCGGACTAGATAAAACAACAGACCAAATTATAGAACATACAAGTCATATGTTATCAATGCTGTAAATCAGAATAGATTACTCTGCCGCTCAAAACTGATAACGAAGGCAAAAGATAACATTCTACAACAACATAACATGTTAACATAATTTTATTCTGAACTATTCACCTTCGTTTTTTCATTCTGATTCATCATCGTTTTACTCAAAACTTCAAGGAAAAGAGTTCCAAAACTAACAAAATTAATTCATTTTTACATAAGAACTTCACCAGAGCAATTTCAAACTTTTTCAAGGTGTACTTTTGTTGTATAAATTTTTAATTACAAAAATTTATAGAGCCAAACATCTTATGTTTGCCTTTATTAACATGGAACGCGGCTTTAAGGAACAAAAGAGTAATTTTATCGAAAGAAGAAACATTATAACAGTTTAAAGTTTACATTATGTGTGCATTAATATGTTTTACTATAGATAACAATTATTTGTTAAAAAATATTCCATTTCGTTTGAAAATATGATTGCAGATAGTTTTCATTATGTTTTAATTCAGTACACAGTGATTGTACTGAGATGACCAGATACAAGTATTTTTGACTAATGGTATACCCACATACTTCAGTAATGGAACCGGGAGGTTTGGCATGCTACAAAACCTGATTTAATTCACCATTTCTTTTAATATGCATGTACCAAGTCAGGACCATTGCTATAGTTGCTATAGTTTTGGTTGTTGGTTCTATGGTTTGCCTGTTAGCTGACTCAGCGTTTCCGTTAACGCAAATTTGTGCGTATTTTACGCATAAAAAACATTTTTGACCCCCAAAAATATTACCCAGAGGGTCATCATGACACAGCAAATTATGTACCAAAAATGTTTTTATACTCGTCTGATCCGGTAGCGTATGTTAAATACCAATAGAGAAATATCGATCATTTTATTCATGAGATAACACCAGGTTACCAGGTCATGAATATTAAATAAGGTCATGACGTCGTTTGAAAGCGCCGTTTTGACGTTGGCATAAAACAGTCATATCTACAGTATTTAACTCTCTCAGGAACATGTTTATGATTTTCTGCATAAAATTGATTATCTCGTAAAATGAAGGTTGTACCGTATCCAACCATGTATTTCTACTTTCAATTTTAAAAGGGCTATTTTTGGATGCTGCAAACAGCGAAAAAGATGTTTTTCATTAATTTTTATACACATCAAAAGTACGTCACGCTAAATATTTTCAAATGGCGTTGGAACATTGTTTGCTAATGTTTAAGAGCTGCAAATATATGTTTTAAACCGGCAAAACATTTATTGATATGTATTTAACCCTGTATCAAGGAACTTTTCTAACAATTGTTTACATTTTGAAAAGTTTAATTTTTTATGTTTCCATAGGAACGTAATAAGTAACGTCAAAACCAATAACTGCGATTATGACAATGTGGTAAAATATCATAATTTTGCTTTGTGTTCGGTATTTTTTCATTTCATAGAAATTCATCATTTTTATGATTGGTCGAATTCTCCCACGTGGTTATCTCATGATCTTTCAATTCTCAACAAAACATCCAAACCAGTCCACCATAGCAACGTCAACACCATTACACTGTGACAAAAATATATCGATACGAAAACAGACATTTACTTAACTTTTTCATGAATTACCCCATTTATTGATGTTAAGTGCAATTTAAAAAAATTAATGCATTTTTTTTTAGTTTCTTTGACGTATGAAAGCACTTACCGGGCGCACATTTTCATCACTAAGCGCTATATACGCGCTTCCGACGAAAAATGTGCTTCGGTTAACGCTTTCATACGTCGATGAAACTTTAAAAAAATTCATTCATTATAAATAAAAACACATGTGATTGTGTTGTTCTGAAGAAAGAAAATATGCAGACAGACTTGTTAGCACAGGTAATTCAAAAGCAAAGAAAGGCATTGAATTAGCCAAAACATGAAAGGTTGTTAATTTACTGCGAAAAAGCGTGTAAAAATATTTGATATAATATTAACAACAGAATAGCTGGCAGACACATGTAATAGTTTTTGGATTTTAAGTGTTTTTGTTTTAATATAATGGTAATTAGTTGGTAAAATGCTTAAAAGCATATAAATATAGGAACTGTTGTTCTCTTTCCGAGTCTTTTCTACTGCTTTGGTTGAGTTCGTACATTTTTTGAAACAAACAAGGTCATGCACTGAGATAAAAATGAACTAGTGGTCGTTTATGTAGGACAAACTAGAATTCAACTAAACGGGCTTTCTTATTAGTTTGACAACCGTTAAAGTTGATATAAGGGGTTACATTCTATGGTTACAGTGTTTTACACGCTGAAGTATTTCACAATTGGAACACAATCATTAAACATTATTACCAACACAATACAAATATTTACAAAAAAGAGTACATTTAAAGAATTTCACATAAAGCTAACCATATTTTTGTAAATTCAAAATAAATATATCCCGTTTGTTTTAGTTCTTTGCTATGTTGGCTTGTAGCTTGTGTGATACTTGCTTTATACTCACATGTTTTTAGGTGATTATAAATTTGTTGGAAAATTGGAAACATTATTTCAAGAAATTTCATTGTTCCTCCAACTTATAAAAAAATATGGATTCTTCATTTGATAAGAGTTAAGACATTTTTTCTGCAAATTGTATGATTATTTATTTTTCTATCTGTGTCTTGGTATATTTCTCACCTCCAGTTAAGGTGCCGTTGTCTATACGGTCAATGGTTTGAGGATCGACAACAAATTATTAAAAATCAGGGGATGAACTATACTGTTTATTACATAGAGGGACAACATCGTGGAATTAAAGAACTATATCACGCTAGTAATCACTGGTCTTTGCATAAAACTGCTTTATTAAATACAACCGTCATACGGCTCGTAAAAACTTAACCAGCTTAATACTTGAAGATAATGAAAAATATTGTTTTTCTACTGGCTTACTAAAAAAACTCGCTATATTATATGCTTAACGTTTACTATACTCAGAACAGGTATGCATCAAATTTGTTTGAAAAAAGTTTTGTGGAAACAAAAGTTTCTATAGATATTTAGTGTCATCATAGGTTTACTCCCCTGCTTTTTATTTCATTTTGTGTTTTGGACTTCGCCTAATTAAAAATAATTGTAACTATTGAATGAAAACAAACTTTATTTCAAGAATGTTCAATATTAAACAGGATGAGATTCGGAACTTGTACCGATACGTGATACGTGTATTTTTTCATTCTACGTCATCAGGACTGGTGTGTCACGTGATTATATTAGACGTACAAGTTTGTCACAAACTTCTAGAAAGCTGTTTATAAGCAGGTCTGGCGCGTGTAGTTTTCTTTACATCAAGCAGCTTTATTATTAAAGGTGAGTGATATAATGATTAAGTTTAGGATATGCTGCATCATTTTTATTCAAACTTTTATTGATAGGTCCTTGTAAAACCCGACAAAATGTAATCTAACCCTCTGCAAAAGGTGAAAAATAAAATTCGCTACCATTTTTTCAGATTTGGCGCTAATATAAAAATCATAATATACTCTTAATAGCAACTACTGACCAATCTATTTAAGTAAATTTTGGTTTGTTTTCACTTTTGATTTTATAGAAATGCACGTACAAGTACAAGTACAAGTGAACAGAAATCTCGACACAAATAACTACAAGTAACCTCGTGTACGCGTACGTGTAGCTAAGCATACATGTACAAGTGTAAGTTTCTGATCTCAACCTCTCTATTATTACATGACAAAAACTATTCTGGGACTATAGTAGAAGAGTTCCCAGTGCTTGACCCAGAGCTTCCGCCGCGTCTCTGTTAGAGGACGTGCTCTCTCAGGCCGTAGTGGGTAACTCGTTTGGAGAGTACCACGCTCCTTGAACAATAAAGACCCCTTTTATAGATTTCGAAATCTACCCACTATAAAAGGCTATATTATTTGTCCCTACCAATTACTCAACACCTTTTGGCAGTCGAAATTGTGATCTCTTTTCCCATTGATTTTATTGTATGCTACATGTAACTGTTCCCGTCCTGAATATAGCTGAAATACTGCACGCTGGATCTATAAAGCAAACATCTAATGAATTAATTAAAAATATATTGTTTTCTTAGTTTTATAGAAGCTACAAAAACATGATTTAAAAACATTGACTGTTTTATTAAGGACGTATTTGTTACATCTAAACCAGTTTCGGTTTTTAGTTTTGGTTTCAAACCGGTTTTAGTTTTGGTTTCCAAACTAGTTTTGGTTTTGGTGTTTCCAACAAATGTATAGTTCATGGTTTTAGAATGGCGTCAGAGCTTGTTTCTCTTCTACTGTTTGATCTAATGAATGAAGATGATGGGGATCTTGTATCTCATTTTGTAATGTTAAAGGCTACAACACAACACTGGCATGCATTCGACTTTTGAAGAACAGATCACGTATTCCACGTGTTATAAATTATGTTGATAGTATTGTTTCAACATACCGCAAAAAAAGAGTTTAGAAGGCGCTTTAGGTTAAATATAACTACGTTCTATACACTGGTCGAGGAATTAAGAAGCTTCACTAGGGAATTTAGTTCGATAACAATAGAGAAAAAACTCTTATTTTCAGCAAGTATTTATCAAGCCAGATGACTTTGCAAGCTATCGCAGACTACTTTGGAGTATGCGAGTACTCTGTATTTCAGATTGTAAAAAACCTTGCAGGTGTTATTTCTGAATAACTACTTCCGAAATATATTATAATCACATGGCCGAAAAGGACCCAGGTACCAAGAATTGTTAAGAAATGTGAAGAAAAAAAGGATTTTCTTGTGTACTAGGCGGAATTGATGGGACACACATTCCGATACGGGCACCCAGAGAGTTTCATGAGAACTACATTAATCGCAAATCTTTCCATTCCATAATTTTACAAGGGATTTGTGATAGTGACATGCACTTTATTGATGTCTTTTGTGGATGGCCGGGCTTGGTTCACGACTCGCGTGTGTTGAAAAATTCGCCAATTCATGAAATTATAGAAAACAAAACTGACGAGATGTTTCCATGTAATTCATCTCCTGGGCGATTCTGCTTATGGCTTAAATACATGGCTAATGACACCGTTTAAAGATAATGGCAACCTTAACGGAAATAAAATAAGTACAACTTTATCCACAGCAGCACTAGGATGGTAATTGAGCATTCATTTGGAGCCCTTAAAGGCGGATTCCGCCGTCTCAAATTTATTGATATGGTAGACATTTAAAAGATTGTGGAGGTTTCTATCAGCTGTTGTGTGCTACACCAGTTATGTATCCTGCAAAATGATGGCATGACAGAGTACATAGAGGAAGGAGCTATGGATATGGAAGAAATTAACAACTTTTCTAGATTTATAATCCTTCTGTCACAGCAGAGGAAAAGAGCCGCGCAATTGTAGACAAACTTGTATTAAAAGAATAGGTGATGATCAAGGCATTTCATAGTAATAAAATTATGTCTTGAATCTGGTTTGTTTGTTTGAATGGTGTTTTAACGCCACTTTCAGTAATTTTTCAGGTAAATCATAGCTTCCAGTTTTTATTGAGGATGAAGCCGGAGTACCCTGAGAGAACCCCCGACCTACGGTAGGAAAACTGACAATCTTTGTCAATTAAGATTGGGGTCGAGTACACCCTGCTTGCAGTGAGAATCGAACCCGCAATCTCAGTGTTGAAAGACCACGTGATCAATAGTAGACAAACTTTAACCACTCGGCCCCTCTTAAACCTGGTGTTTAATTGCTCACATTATGCACATTATGTTTTATCTAGTTCAATAAGGAAATAAACATGCAGTGCTCGTTGGTCCATGTTGCCCATTTTGAAATTAATGTTCCTCATTTCATTGGTTTTTGACTGTAACTTGTCAAGTTAATCTGTATACCATACTCATTAATTTGAACCGTTTAGAAGAAAAGTCCGGAGCCAGAGGGTCGTAAGAGCCTGTATCATTCACCTGATTTTATATCCAATGAAGATGGCATTTCCCTGATGTAAAACTAAGTCCTGTAATTTTCAATTTTCTATTGGTATCAATAGCATTATCTTTGTTGAGACCTCCCAATGAATCTTGCTGTTTTAGTTTAAACTGGTTTAATAGTTTTAGATATGAATCTATTTTAACATTATCCTATACTTTTCTATGTTGAATTAATTCCAACAATTGAAGCCATCATGGTTTTTTTATCAAATAACTAAAAATGTTTTAAGGGAACATCCAATCACATACAAAATGGCTGTAATCGGCTTGTGTATTGATTGGTTAACTTGTTTAAAAGTAGAAATCTTTCTAAACTTTTTTACTATAGGATCCTATGTTACACCAAGTCCCGCAGTGGCAGCCATATAAGTTTGCCAATCCGAATACAAAGGTCCATTCAAAGAAAATTTGGCCAAGTTTGGTTTCACTTGGCAAAGTGAGAAGATTAAAATGTAAAAGGTTTTTTACAGATGCCTCTGACAACGATGGACACAAAGTTATAACAATTGCTCACATGACCCTGTACACAAAGTTGTGTAGACATTTTTAAAAGCCCATGCGAATAACTCCACAATTAAACTTTAACAATTATTGGATGACCAGGACAACTGAAATTGATCTGTAACTAACATACCAATTTCAACTTATTACCTGTTCAAGAGCAAAGTCTTGAAAAATTTTTACTATCAAGGACACAAACTTACTTAAAATCACCTAGTCATGAATGATCGGTAACTGCAAATGTTAGTCAACATACAAAGTTTCAATTGATTATTTTTAACTGTTTAGAAAAAAATTTAAGTGTGACAGAATTACAGCTGATAGTGTAAACTTATTTTTCACTTCAGCAAAGCTGGTCGGGTTACTAATAATTGTTACCACTTCCATTTAACAATCTAACCTTCTACTCTAAGGTCATAAAACCACTGGAGTTTGTAGGCCACTTATTTCACCATCCATACTGTTAATTTACTTCCATTTAACAATCTAGCCTTCTACTCTTAAGTCATAAAACCACTGGAGTTTGTAGGCCACTAATTTCACCATCCATACTGTTAATTTACATTACAATTTCAAAACAAACTCGTACACTTGAAATTTTAATAAATGTTTATAATATAACTGGAGGCTCAAAGGAGCATGAAATATAACAAATTAACAAATTGTAATAAACTTCATAAAACTTTAAACGCGAAATATTCTAAGAGTCGAGATCAAATAAATGTATCTTTTATGGTACCGATGTAAATCTATAAAGTTAAAAAAAACCTTAAGGAGTCATTTTTTAGACAGTGTATCAATAAGTTTTTCTAACAAGTCAATCTTCTGTTTTTCATTCCTCATTCGGTTTTATGTTGTTCTTTAATGGTATTTATCAAGTCTGTTTGGTCTTATTGCGCCCAAAAATTTCAAGATTTCATCATTTGTAGACTTTTTTGGTTGGCCCACAGGTTTTGAACAATCGTCTTGCTTCTCGAATGAAGTGTTCAGCGGGAATGTTGTCGCACCCTTATATTTGTTAGCTGATATTTTTTGTCTTTTCGCATCTGGAGAGGCATCACAAGTGTTATTGGCATCTCCATCTTTCAAACTGCTTTCAGAAGAACTTGAACCCAATGTGAACACAGGATTAACATTAGGTCGATAACCTAAACACTCCTCTAACTCGTTAAAGAAAGCGCATTCTTTTTTCCTGTCATTGCCACTTTTTCTGTTGTGGTCTATGGTGTCCCTATAAGTTTAGTCAAATTTTTCCATTTCTGCTCGCACTGAGAACTAGAAAAATTGAATTCTGATTGATTCATTTCACTGCTTATCTTTAGCCAAACCTCTTCCTTCTTTATTGAAGGTTTATTAAATAAATTTTGAAATATTGTGTGCAGTTCAATCAACTTGTGGGTTGCTTGTTTCGACCAGGCCTATGGGACTGTTTCTTGTGTATGCACTTCTTTGTCCTGTTTAGTATCTGAAAAAATAAAGAACAGTTTTTCATATAATGATACGTGTATATAAAAATTGATACTTGATACATGTAAATATACAAAAACAGTCATATCCCTGTAAATACACCAAAATTGTCTTGCATTTTATGGTTCTAAACAGTACAGTTTTATTTAATGCATTCACAATAGCCAGTGTTGTTACATAATTAGTAATGAAGTAAACCGGTAACAATCTAATTACGAGTACTGATCTGTTTCATCCATATTGTAGATTGATTGATTGGATGTTTGCTTTATGTCATGTGATCAGTATTTCAGCTATATTCAGGACGGGAACAAGTTAACACACAATACATCAATTGAAAAAAAGGGTGGGAAGGAACACATGGAACAAAATTTGACTGCCACAGGAAAAGTACATACTATTGCAACAACATTTTGAATCAGTAGAGATTGAATTGTTTGAATGTTACATGTATATTGCTAAGAAAATATAACAACTTATTGAAAAACATCAAAATTATACACTATGCATGTGCCAATAAATATACAGTCTGGAAAAAAACCAATTCCAATTAAATTCTGTTGAATTGATGACAACAAAAATGATTATTTCATTATATTAATTAAAACTTATAAAGTGTTTTACATTATTGTAGCTAGTTTTGGATTTGTGTAAAAAATGTAGGTGGAGTTGATCACACAAAATAGATACCCTATTTTTCGAGCTCGCCAGACTTCACCATACTAAAATAGACAAATTGTTAATTTTTCTCTGGAATACCAAAATATTTCTTTCTTCTAAAATAAGGCATAACACAAATTTTTAAAAAATCTTGAAAAATTTTGATTTGAACAAAGATTTGAGAAGGCAGGATTATTTTGGAATAGATTGAGTTTGGGCAAAACAAAATTAGTTTTTTAGCCTTTATTTAAATCCATTTGTAATATCTGTAACAATTATTGAAATAAAAGCTCTTCTTTTTTTTAAATTGTGTTTAAAATGCATTCTCATCTTCTGCATCTATTGTGCTGCTTACCATGTAATATATTGGAGCAAACATATTCCTCAAACAATGGTGACCAATCCACCAATGTGTTGAAAACCCATGGCTGAATCTCCCACACTGCTGTTTTACCGCCCTCAGTCAAATTATCAAGTATGTGTTGATATATGGTTTCAGTTTTCTTTTTTGTGATAGCCGGAATGTCTGCTGCACCGGCAAGTCTGGAAAATATCTCAGCATCGCAAACATTAGAAGTTAAATAGGACTTCAATATGTCCCGACTAAAATATCTGTGAAATCTATGAGGAACCAAGCTACATATTGGTCCTATTGGTTCTGCTTTAATGTACAAGTTTTCAGCTAAAATAACAATACAAAAACAATTAAATAATAGAGGCAAGTATCAGTCCTTATTGTCTGGGTATCACAGTACATGAAGTTAGCATGAATCTTTATTAGATTACTAAATTCGTTTATTAGGGTTAACAAAACCAAGCTTTCTAAAATCCAGAGCAAGCTTGTATACTTGAATTTGTCTTAACTTATATATATTTTTTTTACAGTGCACAATAAATGTAAGGATTTTGCCCCTTTCCTTTTAGTGGACATAGATACATGTGCTACAATAATGCAGAGCAAGCACATATTGTTTTTGAAAGAAAGTAATTAAATGAAAAAAGGCAAAAAATGTAGACCAGTGAAGTGAAAGAACAAAATTATGTATTTACTAGTATGTGGTTTTAAATGTTCTTTCATTTTTCCATTCAATCGCTCTTTCCCAAAAACATATGGAAGAACATATTAATCTTCGTCAAAATCATCTGAGTTGGAATGGTATTGTTGATACAGGTAAGGAGCTCTGCTTTTTATTGTTATCGTATAGTTTTATAGTTTGTACAGTGTAAATCATGGTGCTATGGCTTTTCTCAGTCTTCATAATGTGACGTCACAAATAGTTTAGATAAAATACCGGAAGTGACCAGCACGTGTTCGGGAATATTTGTCAACAGGTGCAAATCGTATGTTTAAGTATACTATGCAGTTTATACTATGTTTTCCTTAAAAACTAAAAAAATAATTTTAGGACTGGTATAGCACTTATTTAAAAATTTTGCTTGGATCAACCTCAATGTAAAACTTTTTAAAATGTAGCATTTTTAATTAGCATGTTTAATTAGTTTAAACCTGTAAAACTATACTTTTTATGTTAAATAATATGTGTGAACAAATATCATTTAATTTATTTGGACAATCGTATCAGGTACCACATTATACCTTTTAGCGATTTCTTGGGGTATTTCGGTAATTCTGAGGGTAATTCGGTAAATCGTGGAACACGTGTTCATAAATAGTCTATCTTTTCATAACCTATTAAAATTTATATTTTGTGCTTAACATCTTTTGTTTATAAAAACAATACTATAACAACATTACCCGAAACTTTGGTGTTGTTTTCTATGCAATTGTGGCTATTGAAGGAATCAGAATCTTCAAATATGCCACTGCAATCACTACACTGCATTACCGCCAGTGCCGCCATCTTTGATTGCAAACCTAAACCGCAAACCACCTCTGGATGTGGTTTGAATGGTTTGCGAAACCAGTTTCGGTTTGCTACTAACAAACGACAAACCGGTTTAGGTTCCAAACTAGTTTCAATCCGGTTCTCATCAACATATAGAAAGTTTAATAAACTGAAACTGGTTTTGCCCTAACAAATACGCCTTAAGTATAAGAAGCACGTGTATCTGTTTTTGTTTTTTTTAAACCAGTCAATTACTACATTATAACTGGCCACATAAAAGATTTTTTAACATTTCAACAACGCGAGATTTGAGTTTTTGTCAATATGAATTGTATTTTTATAATAACACATAATTATTGCAAGTAACATGTTTTGTTTTGTGTATTGAAGATATTTAGTACACTCAGGGTCGACGCTTAAATAATGTTTAGGAAGATGAAATATAAGAAACAAATATATATGTATGTGCATTAGACTCTAATTTAGAGCTTTTACCGACATCGATCACAAATGATTCCCAAGTAGATTCCAGATGTATATACTTACGGTAAACATTTCAGGCATTTGTATACTAAATTAATGTCATTTTCAAGATCATTATTTCACGTAAGATTCCGTGCGAGATAAATATCTTGAAGTGTAATGAACGTGAGAAAAAAACCAATACAAACGAAGGATGATATTTGATGTAAAGTTTTCTGGAATACTTGATGTGTAATCGATATTTGAATAAACCGTATAAGTTATTTTTTTTCGTTTCACGACTTCACGTTCCAAATATCCTATATTTTCCAAGCGTATTGATTTTATGTCTATAAATGTCTTGGGACCATACTGGCAGGGTTCAATTACTTGATCCAGAGGGCTGCACAGCAGGTCACTGTGTGGTGTATAAGGGAGAATTTCTCGTTTGAGGGGTGTCAGTGATAACACCATGTACCATTGCAGGTAACGTGTTTGGACAGTGCCACGCTTATTCCAGGGTTAAGACCCCGTATGTTGATTTCGAAAATGAGTAGTCATTGTAACCTCTACAAAAGGGTGAATTTCTCGTTCTTTTCTGCTGCATACTTTGCCATAAAAGTCAAAATTATTTATCCTTTTTCGCCCATTAATTTATTGTTTGGAAACCTGTTCTCAGTTCTGAATGTAAATGAAAATTGATTGCTGGACGCTAAGAAAAACGTTTAATAAAAAAATCATTAAACGCTACAATTATTATTCATCTAAATTTTTTTTTGTTTTCACAATTTATACATTATAGTGGATTGTAAACAACAAACGAAAGATTTAAAGTAATTGCATCATAAAAAAATTAAGTTGGCCAACACAAGTCGGGGACATGTACAAACAATTATATGTAAGTAAACAGTAAATCAGACGCACACCCTTCCTGATTCGTATAATTTTAAAATCCAGTCCAGTGTATATATAATACTTTTAGGAGCTTTACCCGGGCGAGTCATTTACTTTTATTGACAAAGATTGTCGTTTTTTACGCAGAAGGTCGAGATCCATACCGAGTACTACCGCAACTGGTCGCTATAATATAGATGAAAATTGTTGCGTAAAAGCACCCCAAATGCAATCAAAATTGTTTGCTTCATATTTAACAAAATATGACATATTGAAAGTACACATGTATTAAGTTTAATATAATCTGTGAAACAGACAATACGTCATGTTCATCGAAACCAGCATCTTCGCTAGCCAAGGGTTACGATCCGATACTCTTATCTTCACCCTTGGCAGATTGAGCCGGATTTTTTGGTCTGTCCGCTACCGGCATTTATTGGTTCCAGCTGAGTCTAGCTGCGTCCAATCAGAACGCTCGATACTACTGATCACGCATTGATAACATGTGCGATTGAAAAACTTAAACATGTCAGCGTGTTACCGGAATACATTCGTAGGTCAAAGATTTTCCACTCCCGTTCTTGTCCCTGCGAAAACATCTTTTCCCTGCATTAAAGCTTCAATCGCATCCTTCTGATTTTGGTTTAAAGAATCTATTTTGAATAATTCACATATTAGTTTTGGAGAGTCACTGGGCGCAGACATTACATCTTAAAAAACTTGCATAATACCTTTCTTTTGATTGGCTAAAAATGATGTAATTCATATAGGCGGAGTTTAAGTTTTCTGATTAATTCCGATAGATGTCGCTAGGCGGGAAATACGATTTTATGGCTCAATCTGCCAAGGGTGAAGATAAGAGTATCGGATCGTAACCCTTGGCTAGCGAAGATGCGAAACCAGTTGGTATCGGTCATTGTAATGGTGTCTTCAATACCCACAAAACATGTACGTAGCTGTTGCATACTTGGAACCATTATCTATCCAAACAAGTCCAGTACTATCGAATATATGCATATGCAATCATAACGTTTGTTACTATACTTCACAACGTAGTTCTAACCATATATACCCATAAGTCCTTACAACAAACTTACTGTACAAGGACTACATAAGAATAAAAATTAACGCTAAATACGCTTACGTCAATTAGCAGTAATAATGTGTTAATCCCAAAGTGAAGGAATAATAACAAATAAACTGGCTTCAAATTTCAAGAAAGATGTTTTTAGGGTAAGGATCCCGGAAAATCGTTAAGCTTGTTATAAGTTAATTATCAGATAACATCTTCATGTCTTTGAAATCTTTTGTACTCTCGAGGATCATTTATACATTACAATGTATTTGTTAACTTTAAAGGCCATCCACTGTATGATGCAATGCGTCAAGAGTTTTTTGAAAATCCATTACATCATTAAAATAGGCAAAAATTTATGAATTGTTGTATGCCGTATTGTTCTACAGTAAAAATCCGATTTTTTGTTCCGTGATTTGTCGGATTCGCGCGCACCTTTAAAAATGTTAGTAGCGAACACTGTATCCAATTCAAAATGTACAAATTAAAAATATTATGTCTTTATTGTCATATAAACATATGTTTGACAAAATACAAAATATTGACAGAGACAACGAACAAATATTATATGAAAATCAAAACTTTTTTAAAACAGTCATTAAAAATATAAGAAATGAATTATTTAAAAAGTTTTTAGTCCTCTAATGACCGTAATCAGGATTTTCGAAAGGGGACGTAAAAAGGGGGATATCGGAGGAAGGCCACGAACAAGGTTTTTATAGTGTTCATGCAGTAACCTTTATTTGGTACGGTATATACAACAGAGATATCATAATAAACGAATTAGTACCGTTACTGCATTAATTTATGGCAGGACGAGTGGGGATTACATTTTTGCCTGTGGCGCTGGTTGTTACCCTCCCGGTCTCTCTTTTTCCTTTCCTTTTTTAAAGGGGTGCGTACGCCCCTACGCCCCCTTGTAATGATTCATTAATGTAATATATTTATTACCTTTCTTTATTAACCTAATTTTGACACATGTTTACATGAAAGTGCAAACTTGTCTATAGACAAAAGCCATTGTCTGATTGTGATCTTGCACTCCTTGAACAAAACAACGAGACTTAACACTGTATTTATACACATAAATATGATTGATGAAAAACGACAGTTACGTTATTATAAACACGTTCTGTGCTGAAATCAGGATAAGAATCCCTGAAGTACACAGATGGCGCCACTATTGTCTTTTCGAACTAATATAAGACTTCATAAACTATCTGAAGTCATTAACAATGTGCAGATAAGTGGTTTTATCTGATATGTTATGTTAAATATGAAAGCCATACTGTCATTGTTATTTACTATCACACGATATATTGTTGTAATCTGTGTAAATGAATAATTCGTACAGTTTCTGTACAATAAATAGTATAATATAGGCTACTACAGTTCGCATATACATGTATGTACGATAAACAATATATAAAATGTATAGATACGACAGCAAATAAAATATGATGAAATATGTTTAAAGCCACATTAGGTCTTTTTTTCAAAACCCACTCGTTTTATTATGCCGTATTCATATGATATTATTTGAAGTAATGTGGAGAATTAATTGTAATTTGAGAGGTATTTTTATACAAGCTTACACGTTTATCTGCTCTGCTAAACTCAAACGCTGCCGTTATGTTGCGTTGGCTCCTTGTGCGACCATAAGGACATTTACATCTTCCATGTTGATGACAAAACGTGAGCAAGACGGGTCAGTTGGACGTTAAACCTATACTTAATTTTAAAGATAGGTCACGTTTTACCTTTTTGTGAACTTTCAAATAATCTGAAAATGTTAACAGAATATATACATATACATGATTTTCTCGTGTAGTGCTTTTGATGCTCTCGCCTTGACATGTTTTAAAGATGATATGTAGCAACGTTCGGTAATACAGATGTAATTATAGTGAATTAACATCCGGAACGTAAAATTTACATTAATAAATGTAATAAACGTGTAACCAGTTCGGGGAAAACAGCCTGACTTAAATATAACCCATTTTGTTTTTTTTTTCTCCCACAACCTAAAGGCTGCATGCTTTTCTCAAGAAGGGATCTTCCATTCTCAGTGGTATGTTGATGCTAAAATCGATATTGGCTTTCGCAAATTGCTATACGGTTGCCGCAAAGCAAAATAGTCAAACTTCTTAAATATGATGATTTTTTTGTAACTGTTCTTAAGCACCACTGACTGCAGGATTATTACTTTCAAGCACTGTCCTATCACACCAGTCGTTATTTTAATGCAAACGGAACAATTAGGCCTTCATATCTATTATTACTTTTTGGTTTGAAAAAAGACGGTTAAAAAGCCATAAGTAGTGGGCGAATGCTCTCTCATTTGGTAGGAGAGAAACCCTGTCCATTTTTAGTATGGATAAAATGGGTGTTTATTGTGTTCTAAAAGGATCAAAACACAAAATGCATTAGAAACTAAACGTTTTCTAATTTTCTAATTCTATTTCGGACATACACCAAGGTTAAGATAGGAGGGAGAAACCCCTACTCGTGGTTTTTTTTAAAGAGGAATATAAAAGAAGTTTAATACTTTATAGTTGAGACTGAAGAGGGATAAACGACATTGAAAAGGCAAACAACTTTTTCTTTGAACTTACAGATGTATAAGAACACCAAACTTTTCAAACTATATTTTCACAGCAACTTTCGCGTGGTGTAAGTAACAATTTCTGACATAAAGAGGTATACATGATACAATGCTTCGTTTTGGGTGACATTCGTCTCAGCTTATTGGCTTTAAAAAGTATTTGCTATTGCTTCGTTTGAATCAATTAGACAACTATGTTTTTTTTAAACAGGTGGTATTATATTTTATGTTTTATAGTGCAGGGAGCTGAAAATAACATATTATCACAGGTATCAAATTGTTCACCTGTTGAAATGAATTGTATGGTATCATTCAATCAATAAATATTATCATTAATATTTTTATCAAGTTGTTATCTAAGACATTTGATAAAAAATGCATTCTGGAAACCATTTAATAAGAATAAATGATCAAAATAACATTTTCTCTGTAGATGAAAGATATTTTAATATTAATTGAAAGAAAAATATCTAAAACTTCACAGGATATTTATTACTTTGATTACTAATAAAAAAGATATTGAACTTTTAAATGTTAAAATATAAAAAGACTTTACAGCAATATGCAATTTTACATTACAGCAATATGCCATTTTAAAAAAAAATCGATAAAAGTTTGTTAGTTTGTTTGAATGCGATTAACGTTACCGTTAGCAATGTTCAGCTGTATTACGACATCCAGTTTGCATTGGTGGATAAAGCGGTAAATACCCCGGACATTCTTTGTCGATTATAAACAAGTGAGCGTAAATTTGTAGATAGGACTAACAACATAAGGATATTCAGCCTCTAAATACAAAAAAATCGGGAACCTAGAATTAGAACCAAAAGCAGAAAACATCACAGCCACAATTAGTCCTGGGAACCACTGCGGTTCAACGCTTTTTTAAAATTTGATAGGAGAGTTATTGGAACGTTTGAATCAAATTAAGGATTTTAGACTAGGCTACAAAAAAACCCATAGAAATAATGCTGAAAAACGAAAGAAAAAGGACTGAAAACTCGAGTGATAAACTAAAATATATACAGACTGCTTTGTTTTATTTCTTCTTTATATTTGACAGGTATTAACAAAATGCCTGTGTGCCACATAAAGTAAGTTTTATCTTTTCAGGTTTGAATTTATTCAGCAGAACAATCGTATGGAATGTCTTTCCTAAATGTGATATAATTTTGTATTTCTTTAAGTAATGTCAAGAATAATCGCTTTGCACAGTCAATATTTCAAGGATTTGTTTAAGTTCTTTTTGGTCTTAACGATAACATTTAAAAAGAGAAAACTTATATTATATTTGATTAACATAATTCATTGTCTTCTACATAGTACAAAAAATTAAGAAAATGGAGTTACAACTTCATTAACGCATTCAGGTTAATATATAACCTAGTTTCATTACACGCATATGCCATATTTTGTGCATAATTTGTTTAAGACCCCTAATTTAAGATTATATCCAACTACACAAAGAACATCTAATCATAAAAGAAATTATATTAAATAAACTAAATAATTTAAATCAAAATAATAAAAACTATTTGTATAAAATTTTAAAACAAAATGTAAATGTAATGGAATACTA
This sequence comes from Limnoperna fortunei, assembly GCA_944474755.1. Taxonomy (NCBI): domain Eukaryota; kingdom Metazoa; phylum Mollusca; class Bivalvia; order Mytilida; family Modiolidae; genus Limnoperna; species Limnoperna fortunei. The sequence goes on from OX104116.1 coordinate 47,576,214, forward strand.
TCTGTTATATCATAATAAACAATTAAGAACCCTTTTATCTAAACTTAACTAAGTGACCACAAGCTAATGATTGAACTTGGTCGATATAGAAAAATCCCAAGAGATCAAAGACTATGTGTTATATGCAACACCCTGACGATGAGTCACACTTCTTACTTGAGTGTAAAATTAATTCTAATATTAGAACGGTATTTTTGCAAAATTGTTGTAACATTAATGATTTTAATAAACTAAATAAAACTGAAAGACTTACACAAATTCTGAACCCAACTACAACTGAAGAAATTAAGACTGTTACTTCCTTTATTAAACAGTCATTAGAACTGAGAGAAGGAGTCCCGACATAAATATTTTAGTTGTATTGAACAATTTAGTTATCCACATGTCTTTATGTTTTTTGTTTTGTTTTTTTCTGTACATGTTTATGTTTTATTAAATTGTTTGTAAAGCTATAACCAATATGGTTTACTGTGTGCTTTAAATAATTTTTTTTTTAAATCATAAACGTCCTAAATTTTCTTATTTTGTTATTTTTGTTTTGTTGCGTTAAATTAGTAACCAGAAAAAAAGAATCGTGCAATCAAGTAAGTTCTCACATTATATTCTGAGAAGATTTTTATTAATGTTCTAAGAGCGATAACTTTAAGTCAATACACCAACTGTCTCTCTGTTGTTATATAGACAACAACTGTGTTTATCGAATGCGACCGTTTAGCTTAAATGATCGAATGGATAAACTGTAAAGTTATTTTGTGTATATCGTCTGTTGGACGGTCAGTATTTGTTAAGTATGCAAAATGTTTAACTTGATGCAACTTTTGGCAGGAATACATAAAGGTTACAAAGTTGGAGTCATGTCAGGCATAAACATCCCAAGAGTTATCTTCTCTATTTAAATACACATGTCGTACTCGCCTGTAGCACCTGAGTGCACCCATGGTTTTTAATGGGTTCTTGTTACTCTCTTTTTGTGTTTTATGCTTTTGGTCTTTGTGTAGTGTTTGTCTATATACAGATTTGTAACTGTCCCTTTGGCTAATGTTGTTTGGTCGGTTTTGTTTGCTATTTTCATATGACCTTCGTTTATCAATCTGAACGATTTATAAGTGGCTAATTATTAAGTAATGCCTTGATTTAGCTAAACATATAACCTAAACTTTTAACGTAAGTCAATTACGATTGACCTACAATGTAATGTGAACAACAATAAAGACAAATTGTGAACATGTTCAAAAATTACCTTTAGAATACAAGTACGACTACTATGGCTACAGTACGAAAGCTACGGACCAATACAGTTGCCTCGAATGATGTCTGGATTGTATACGATTCTAATCTTGAATGCGTGACCTTTTCGTCCTTTTATCAGTAGGAAAATTGAGTTATCGAACTTCGTAAATATTTACATGTAACATGCAAATATTATAGTCAACTGAGTGTTATTTTCAACAGGTCTGAATGAAACATGTTGTGGGCCATATACGATCAGGTTGTTTATGAACAGAAAAAGTTGAAATTTTTTCTGATGTTTTCATATCATTATCATTAACATCAAATTTATGCACTTAATATGCTACAGACTGTCCAGGTCAGGTCTAATTTCATTCAAATTTTGCAAAACAAGATCTAAGGAAGCTGAATAAATTGTTCACGTTCTGATTACGCATCACATTCTCGAAGCTCAGTTTTTCTAATTTTAAAAATCAATATAAGTTTTAAAAAATTGTCTTAACACTGAAGAAATTCCGAAAGTATCTATATCCTCTTACAAATTGTGGCGGACCCAAATTTTACTTATTTAAAAATAATTACATAATCTTACGCAATATCTGTCAAGGAACTTTGATTGTTTGATTGCTTCACGCAATATTACACTTTATATATATTATTCATAATCATTGCATGGAGTGAATTGTTTTTGTTTTCATTGATCTAAAACTACTTTTTAATTATCTTAAATCACAATATAAGTTTTGCCCACTGCTACAGTTTCAATTCAAAACTAAACTATCAGAGGTCAAACGGAATCCAATATTAACTAGTGTTACGCTAAAAAAAGAATCGCAAGTACAATAATTCAGTAGGCAATAAAAATAGCCGTCTCAATCTCAATAATCCGATCAATGTGCCCGATTCATTAACACGTCTGTAACACAAAAAATTTGTCAACAATAATGAAGGCTCTGCTGATAATTGATTTGCAACAATAAGTGAGGATGTGTTGGTTTCTTCCATGTAGTAAAACAATTATCGAATTTAAAGAGCGGTCGCTATCCAGATTTCATAACCCTCAAAAATGTAATCCCTTGCCTAGCAAGATTGGTAAATATTTCATTTTTTCTAGTTCAGATATCTCGATAGCGACCTATATCAAGGTCAAAAATTTTATACTATGCTAGCAACTATGAAATTATTTCTTTATTTTTCATTTAAGGTCCCCTCGACGTGACCACTAAGCTATCATCAGCCACATATCAATAAAATGACAGACCAGTTTTCGGTAAATTAGAATTGCACATTTTTAAAGAGAAAAAGTAATAAATTTTCAAAAAGCTGAACGTGTCATAATTTTAGATGATAGAAATAAATATTTAAACAATATTTTCGATTCACAAAATTGTCTTTATGCTTTATTTACATCTAAACATTTCCGATATAGTCCATCATATATATGCCAATTGTCTAGTGAAGTGGTATTAGCATTCTAGTACCACTACCGTTTGCTTCTTTCCTGAATAGTCTGTTCCACACAAAGCAAGCCTGTTCCAAAGATTTCTTCCTCGTGAAATCCGAAGTCTTTCATTAAAGAATGAACAAAATCCCAATTCGTATTTTCAGGACCAAAATAGCGAATGATTACTTTCTTCGATTTTGCATGAGGCAATATTTGTTTTATGTGTAGTAATATGTGGTCTTTTAGTATGACATCAGCATGCCCGTAAACATCTAGATTACACACTAATCCAATGGCAGCCTTGAAATAATTTCCAAAGGTCAAAACGCACTTTTTGCTGTTTCCCAGATCAGAAACTGCTATGCTAGTTCTTGCAGTTGTTATTAGATTATTGATTTCATTGGTCGATATGGCACCAAATCAACTAGCAGGCGTCCTTCAGGAAACAAATCACCATGTAAACTTGGATTAGATAATATTTCACAAAGTCCTTCATGATCTGTTGGTTTGGCTGTGGACGATGTGTAACAATAACCAGCTAGGCGCTTTGACAAGTCCAAACTCGTATTTACATATGATCGATACTCCTGAGTGGAATAAGAGAAAATATATTAACAAATATATGTAACTGTAATCATTCAAAACTATTTCAGGAAAGTTAGAAGATTAACGTTATTAAAAAATGAAAATGATTCATTATGCCCTATATACAATTTTACTTGAAATCCTCACAAAAACACACATTTTAAAATGTCTATCACACTGTAGTGGAATGTGGCTGAATATGATTATGAGTGATGGAACCATGCTTATCAAAGCGTTTTTTTTATTTCCAAACGTCCGATCTATGCTAGGTTGTTTCGAATGGGCAATTCGAATGACAGAAAAATTCTGTGTACGTTTTTTCGTAATTACACTATGGCTATACCTTCTGGAGAATTTTACGTTTTGATCCTCTTTCTATTTGTCTCAATAATCCCTCAATATGACTGAAACCAGTCGAAGTATATTGCTCAAAGCCTTGCCTCCTCGGGGAATGTTTTTCGAACCAGTCAAATAACCTTTCAGTTATTCTCTGGCCAAAGAAATTCTTGTGTGTTCGGCCTGCTCTGGGTACTACAGTTTTACCGTCGTCCACTATCATCATAGCCACAAAGCTTCTCTGAAAAAATAAATAATTAAATGGTGTTTCGAAAATGGTCTTTTTTAAAATGCCTTGATTAATTACTATGTTATCATACGACAAGATGTATTTCAGCTATATTCATTCATAATTGTGTGTGGGTCAAATTCACCACGTGGCAAAGAGCAATCCTTTTCTACCAACCAAACATAACTGAGCGCAAGATGCGCTAGAACATATGGTGGTTATATTTAATGTTTCTTCTAAGTACATGTACTAAAATACCTCCAATTATTTTTCTTCACAAATGCTTATTAACATTTTTATTCTTATTAAAATTACTCTTATAATCTCAAGTATACATTATAGCCCATTTGATTCCTTTGCAATTTATTAATTTACGCAAACGAATTATGCCCTTGTCAATGTCCATTGATTCCGATTTTTTAAATTTAAGATTTAGTTTAACTGGATCTGTTTCCTTTTTAACCATTGTATAAAAAAAATAAAGGGTAACTATTTCCTTTTATCCATATTTTTACAGTTTGTTAGTAAATTACGATAATTGTGATTGATGAGATTAATAAAGGCCAGTTTATTGATAGAACTGGTGAGTTATTTAGGTGGCGATCGAACGAAGCTGGATAGAAATAACCGCTCAGAATGATTGATCAACGATATACTAGTTACCAAAAGGCTCAAAGGCAGTCAAGTGTCAACCGATTTTTAAAAACCTGGATGTCAAGAAACTCAAACTTGAAGTCATTGATAGCTAGAATTAAACGTAATTAATTATAAACGTAATGTCAACGATCGCTAGCTAGGAATCGCGCGGATGTGAACGATAGCCAGCATTTAATTAGATGGACGGTCAATTAACCAGCAATCGAGTCTCCAGCAACACGTATTTCACGCTTACCATCATACAAGTTAATATCGATCTTTAAGATCTTTGAATTCAAATGTTTCAACACTTACAAATATCCCATCAATGACAACAGCATATGCCTCGATACTTGGCATGTCTAATAGCATTTTAAAATAGTCTCTAAGGTAGTCAGTTCCGCTGTATATGTCACCTGCAGGACTTATGGACATTACTTTATCATAATCTGCTTGTGTTACTCTTTGAACTTTAACTTCTTGTTTGTTCATGTTAACTTGACTGCACGAATCTAAAATATATGTTCGTTTATTAAATTAAGAATTTGGTCATTTGTTAATGATCTGTATTGACTAATAAAAAATTGACCAACACATTTTTCCTGATTCTATCTTGAAAAATTCGATCAGTTTTGGACTTAAATATACAATGTTATTTAAGCTGCACCCCTTCTTTAGGGTTCCATTAACCATCTCAAATGAAGATATTGTATCTATGTGTTTGATGGGTTTCTAAAGCCTTCTATAACTAAAAATCCAAACGTTAAATAAAAGCCTATTAAATATTTTTAAAGAACTTTTTAAATCTTACTCCTCCCCAACCCTAAAACCCAAGTGCAAGTGAACCTAGTAGTTCAATACACAGGTAAATGATATAAAAACGAGATAAATAGCCACAGACAATGCAGTTAATCACCGAAAAACAGAAGAAATTCCCTGAAATTTCACAATGAAAAGAAAACAGATAATATTTGTTTAAAACGGGACAATGGTGGGGGTGGGAAGAAAGAATGAGTTTGTCTTATATAACATATTTATTAGTAAGAAAGCGTGGTATTTTTAGCCCGTTGAGATATCCTTTTCTCTACTTTTGACGTAATATTTCAAGCGCTTGACAGGTGTGGAAAATATAGTTCTTGTCACTAGTGGATTTGTTGGTCTCAGCAGTTGATTGGTTAAAAATAATAACGTCACAATAAGAACTCATGACGTAATAAACAAAACACCTTCCATTTACCGCCTATTCAAGTCTTGAACGTAAACCTGGTTCCAGATTTTATGCATTTCTTTAGTATGCTTGCTAGCTTTTTGTGTATACTTAACTTGACGTCAATGACGTTATAATTAATTGACGTTACAATAAGAAGTCACGAGATATTTCTCTAAGAATTTCATGCTCCTTTTCCCATAAAAATGTATTGTGACGTTAGCTGTCGGTTCAGCAATAAAAATCATACCAGAGGCTCTTAAGAGCCTGTATCGCTCACCTGATTTTATAGGCAATGAAGATGGCATTTCCCTGATGTTAAAGTAAGTCCTGTAATTTTCAATAAACTTTAAATAGGACCATCCAAACAATATTACTAGAAAGCTTTGTTTCATTGGTTAACCAGCTGTATAGAGATTTTTTTTATTTGCTCATAGGGTCCTATGTTAAACTAAGTCCTTCGGGGGGAGTGGCCAATTTGAATTTCCAATTGCCATAAAAAACATAAACTTTATAAAGGACCATCCAAATAATATTGCTAGTAAGTTTTTGTTTCCATTGATTAACCGGTTTCAGAGAAGAAGCCTTTAAAAACTTTTTCCCATAGGGTCGTATGTTAAACTAAGTCCTGCGGTAGCAGCCATTTTGAATTTCTAATTGCCATAAAAAACATAAACTTTATAGAGGACCATCCAAACAATATTGCTAGTAAGTTTTTGTTTCCATTGATTAACCGGTTTCAGAGAAGAAGCCTTTAAAAACTTTTTCCCATAGGGTCGTATGTTAAACTAAGTCCTGCGGTAGCGGCCATTTTGAATTTCCAGTTGGCATAAAAATCATAAACTTTATAAAGGACCATCCAAACAATATGTCTAGTAAGTTTTGTTTTGATTGGTTAACGGGTTCAGAGAAGAAGCCCTTTTTAACCTTTTTCCCATAGGGTCCAATGTTAAACTAAGTCCTGCGGTGGCGGCCATTTTGAATATCAGATTGGGATAAAAAAGATTACCTTTATAGAGGACCATCCAAACAATATTGCTTGTAAGTTTTGTTTCCATTGGTTTGCCGGTTTCAGAAAAGAAGCCTGTCAAACTTTTTCCCATAGGGTCCTATGTTAAATTAAGTCCTGCGGTGGCAGCCATTTTGAATTTCCAATTGCCATAAAAAACACAAACTTTATAGAGGACCATCCAAACAATATTGCTAGTAAGTTTTGTTTTGATTGGTTGACCGGTTTCAGAGAAGAAGCCCTTTTTAACCTTTTTCCCATAGGGTCCAATGTTTAACTAAGTCCTGCGGTGGCGGCCATTTTAAATATCAGATTGGGATAAAAAACATTAACTTTATAGAGGACCATCTAAACAATATTGCTAGTAAGTTTTGTTTCCATTGGTTGGCCGGTTTCAGAAAAGAAGCCTTTCAAACTTTTTCCCATAGGGTCCTATGTTAAATTAAGTCCTGCGGTGGCAGCCATTTTGAATTTCCAATTGCCATAAAAAACACAAACTTTATAGAGGACCATCCAAACAATATTGCTAGTAAGTTTTTGTTTCCATTGATTAACCGGTTTCAGAGAAGAAGCCTTTTAAAACTTTTTCCCATAGGGTTCTATGTTAAACTAAGTCCTGCAGTGGCGGCCATTTTGAATTTCCAATTCCCATCTTAAACACAAACTTTATAGAGGACCATCTGTACAATATTGCTAGTAAGTTTTGTTTTGATTGGTTAAACGGTTTCAGAGAAGAAGCCCTTTTTAACTTTTTTCCCATAGGGTCCTATGTTAAACTAAGTCTTGAGGTGGCGGCCATATTGGTTTACCAATCAAAATAAAAAACACAAACTTTGTAAAGGTCCATCCAATGAACATTATGGCCAAGTTTGGTTTCAATTGGCCAAGTGGTTTCAGAGAAGAAGATTAAAATGTAAAAAGTTTACAGACGCCGACGACGACGACGACGCCGACGGACGCAAAGTGATAACAATAGCTCACCTGACAGGTGAGCTAAAAAAATCGATCAGACAGAAATGGCCGGATTTCGTTGAACAGGAAGTAGGTGAGCGACAGACCTGAAATCGAATACCACGTTATGGGAGGGGCCATGCTGATGCTGCATACCAAATTTCAAGAGAATGTGGTTAGTATTTGCTGAGAAAACTTACGAAACATTTTTCCCCGTGAAATCCGGCCAAATATTGCTTTTGTTCTGTTAATTTACATCTGAGCTTCCGCGACCAATATATGCCACAATATAATAGCAGAAAACATCAAAACAAACACGTTTACGCAAAATTGTACACCGGAGATTTCTTTTCAGGTAGATAACTCTTTTTGACATCTTCGTACAGAAAAGCACCGTATTTTTTTAAACCAATTAGTGAAAAAAGAAACACTGATGGGAGGGCTAGATTAGAAAATCTCAGACACCAACGTGAAAGATTTGTTTGGTCTTCAACTTGACAGAATCTCGTTGGAGACCATAAACCTTTTAACTTACGTGTCTGAGATTTTCCTGTCTTGCCATCCCACCGGTGTAGATCCTTTATATTTCGCCTCCCATGCAAAACCTTACTATTTTTTTTTAATTGACATAAACATTACGAGTAAGTCCGATATTATCATTTTCTTATTACATTAATATCTTGCAGGCCTATAAAAGAACATGGGTAATTCAAGATCTGACTGTCGAGATTATAAATAACAGATTTATGACAAGAATTCAAGAAGACCTAATATATTTGTTAAGAATTCATATAATATCTACGTGATAATATCATATGATTGTTTACCTACTTACACGTCTTGTTGTATCCCTTTGTCCAACAGTACTGAATTAATCTCATATGTGTTTTTATAGGTGAAAGAGCGCTGTGTACACATGAAAACATCTTGTTCCACGCGTTACAACTCTGAAAGAACATATTTTGCATCATGCAACGTGTAATTACACTACACGTAGTACACAAGTACTTCAATTCCTTGTATTCGATATCCTGCACAAAATGTCACTGGCGAATATTTACATGTATTTATCTTTCGCTCGTTAAACCGTAACAGTCAAAGTACGAAAAGTTGTTTTTGTTGTAATCAGTCTAGTTGTGGGACATGGGTTTGAGTAGCAAATCAATGCAGTAAATTTTCAAACCATAAAAGTGTAAGATTATTTACATTTGAGGTTTAAACAAATAATATATGTTGAATAAGTAGCAATAATAATGTAGCTTTTTTATGGAAGGAGCTACAAAGAGTTACTCGTAATGGAGCAAGCCGGGAGTGATTCTCACCCGGGGGTTTTATGCATATAATCAACTATTAATTTGTTTCCCTAAATTGCTACATACCTTTTAATGTCTTTTAAGTTTAACTAATATTTCTACAACACCTTATTCGTTACAGAACTGTAGTCTACACTTTATTCAAAATCATGGCGTTGTTGTCAAAATTTGAATACCAGAAGTGCATAATTTCTGAATTTATTTCGTAACGAATGTTCATCAGGATCAAGTTTTCTGAATTTATTGCATTAGCTGGGATTAAATTGTGACCGATATGATTCTACAATTCTACACTCCACAGTTTCAATCTTGTCAACAATGCCATGATTACGAAAAAGTGTTAAAATTATTTAATTGGACAAATGCAGAAATGTCAGCTGAACTGAAGAGAAAGGAAAAAATATTAATTAAACAAAAGATAGCAGTTTAATACCGGAATTTAATACATATATTTAATAATTATTTATATATATATAGAAATCCAAAGAAGGTTTTTGCTCCATTACGAGTAATGGGACCTCTTAGTGGCTCCGTCCATAAAAAGGAACAACATTATTGTAGCTAGTTAAAGACGGTCCTTTCATATATTTTCTTTTGACTAGTACGTGTGTTTTAATGGTGTATATTGTTTGTTGGAGGAAAGTGGAAAGGTCGGAAAGGGGATGTCTGTTAATATGTAATCATTTAATCTCTTATTTATTTGTCCCCTACCGCATAATTTCTAAACATCTTGTTCAACGCGTGACAACTCTGAAAGAACATTTTTGCATGATGCAACGTGTAATTTTACTACACGTAGTATATAAGTACTTCAATTCCCTATATTCGTTAAGTTAAATTTTCTGCACAGAATGTCACTGACAAATGTACACATGTATTTACCTATCCGCTCGTTAAACCGTAACAGTTAAAGTACTAAAAGTACTCTTGGTTGTTATCAGTAAAATTGCGGGACATTTGTTTGAGTAGCAAATGAATACAATAAATTTTCAAACCAGAAATGTAAGAGTAAGATTGTTTACGTTTGAGGTTTTAACAAATAATATGTTGAATAAGTCATATTGATTGGTATATATGTTTTTAAAGGTGTATATTGTTTGTTTGTGGAAAGTGGAAAGGAATGAGAGGGTGTCAATAAATGCAATGTCAAGCCGGATGTCTCCGTTAACTATGTGACCATCAAATCTTGTTGTCATTTGTCCCCTACCAAATTCATATGACTGGTTTCAGAGAAGAAGCATTTTAAAACTATTTTCCCTGTGCGGCCCTATGTCAAACAGAGTCGTGCGGTAGCGGCTATTTTCAGTACAGGACCATTCAACCAATATTGCTGATAAGTTTTATTTCAGTTGGTTAACCAGTTTCAGAAAAAAAAATCTTCTCCCTATGCTTGTACGTCCCTATGATAAACAACTAAAGATGAAAATTGTGAATAAGTTTGGTTTCAAGTGTCCCAGTTATTACAGAGTAGAAGATTGAATGAAAACGTTTACAGACGATGACGTAGATATATTTAAATTTTATTATTGGGTAAAATTGGTCATAGTAAATCGTTTTAATGTTTGTTTTCAAATGTCCTAACAATATAATGTGTGATATATTTTTGACCAATTGGAATGTTATATGTACGCAGTGATGAAAAGGGGATGTGAGCTAATCTTTTTAGCAACGTAATGCCTAGATCACACATTTACGGATCAACTCAACGTGTCCACTTCATAATACATTTTAGGGATGTTCTGAAAATGCCAATTACAGTAGTCGATACGGACACACAGCGGAATTACTAAGGCTATTGACGTACTTGCCAAGGAAAATATAGGAAAGAGGCTAATTAGCGACATGAGTGGTCATAAGGATTTTTGCGGTACGACACGGTTTAATATGGAAATGACACGGTTTAACAGGTGTCAGGTTTTCTGCACTACATATAAGTAAGAGTTTGTACGAATAAGAACGGTCTGATGTGAAACAGAACGAACCACAGTTGAGCGACGCGCACCTAACACGACAAGCAATCCGTACATCGGTCCAACGAATAAGTAAGAATTAAATACTGACCAAATACTTTTAACAAGGGGATACCATTAGCGGTTTTCCACACAGAAGGGAACACCCTTTCACGTAAGGATTAATTAAATAGTTAGCACAAGGGTTTTGAAATCCCCTTTTCACAAAAATCATCATTTTATTGCTTATAGTATCATGACCAGTCGTTTTACTTGCATTAAGAACATATATCATGTCTACTACGTCCTGTTCAGTAACAATAACTTCAGAAGGAATATTTGAACATCTCTCTTGGAACTCTGGCATGTCAACGTTCTCGTCTTTTAACACCGAGATCGATACTAAAATAATTATTTCAAATATTTGATTTCTCCGTTGATTTAAATACTAAGTTAAAATTGTTGTTATGGTCATGGATTGGGGGTAACTCGTTCGTAGCGAGGTGGTTTTTCAGAAGCATGCGAATAGTTTTCCTGTAAATTTTGCTATTAGTTGATTTGATATCGTCAAGATGTTCATTAATATTAGTATAAAACCGTTGTTTCGATTATTTCTTCAAGTTGTTCACTTTATTTCTCTGAGTTTTAAATTTTCGTTCAAACTATTGAGGTCAAGCGGAATTTAATATTAATTAGTTTTTTATTAAAAAATGGATCTTCTTTGTAATAAAACAAATACAGAGTTTGATGTGCAGTCGGTATCCAGATTTCTCAACCCTCAAAAATGTAAATTCCGTTGCCAAGCAGGCTTGATAAACATTTCAATTGTTTTGGATAAGAAATCTTGATAACAACCAAGATGATAGCAACTATGAACTTATTCATTTTATTCTTTAAAGGTCACGTAAAACATGATATCCAAAGCTATCATCAGTTACATATCAATAAAATGTTTAAGTGAAAAATTAAAAAGTTTCAAAAAGCTGAACCTGACGTAATTTTAGACGATGGAAATAAATATTTTAACAATATATTCGATTTACAGAATTATCATTATTCATTTGAAAAAAGAGTTATCGGCTGTACATCAAGACCGTCCCTATATAGTCCATCTAATATATGCTATGTGAAATGCCAAGATGTTTTCAAATATGTCAATGGTCTAGCGAAGTGGTATTAGTTTCAAGCCCTACTACAGTTTGCTTCTTTCCTCATTATTCCATTCCACACAAAGCAAACCTGTACCCAGGATTTTTTCCTTTTGAAATCCGAAGTCTTTCATTAAAGAATAAACAAAATCCAAATTAGTGTTTCCGGACCTAAACAGAAAAGGACTATTTTGTTCGATTTGGCATGAGGCAAAATATGTTTTATGTGTAGAAAAATTTGATCTTTTAGTATAATATCAGCATACACGTAAACATCGAGATTACACACTAATTCAATGGCAGCCAAGAAATAATTTCCAAAGGTAATAATGCACGTTTTGCTGTTTCAAAGATCAGAAACTACCATTCTAGTTCTTGCAGTTTTTATAAGATTTGCGTTTGATTTCATTGGTCGATATGACACGCAATCAACTATCAGGCGTTCTTCAGGAAACAATTCACCATGCAAAGTTTGGTTAAATAATTTACCACCGAGTCCTTCTTGATCTATTGATTTGGCTGTGGTTGATTTTTAACAAAAACCAGCTAGGCGCTCAGTCTAAACTAGAATTTACATATGATAGATACTCCCGAGTGGAAAAAAGAGAAAATATATTAATAGATATCTGTACTGAAACCATTCAGAAATTTGTTTTAGAAAAGTTATTTAGAAGACTAACGTAATAAAATAATCATACATATCTGCTGCTGTTTGAGGAAAATAACAGGGCAATATTTATGCATCAAAGTAATAATCCAAACGTTGCTGGTATGTAGTTGCTACATGCATTAAAGTGAAGAATTCATCCATCAAACCATCAAACTTGTATTCCGTAGCATCTTATAATTACAAGACGTACCATGGAAGTAAAGAATCTTATGTCAGTCTGATTTGTGGCTTAATAATAGGATTATGTAAGTTAGAATCATGCTACTGAAGATTGAAATGTTTTTAATATATTTTCTAACGTTGATGCTAAATTCTTTTAATGAGAATTAGTATCCTTTGTGTACGTGTGTTCGGAATTACATTATGGCCCTGAAAAGTGTAAAAAAAAATTTACTTGTATCTTCTGGAGAAGTTTGCGTTTTGATCCTCGTTCTATTTGTCTCAATACTTTGTTAATATCACTGTTTTCAGTCGGGTATAATGCACAAGGTCTTGCCTCCTCGGGGAATGTTTTTCGAACCAGTCAAATAACCTGTCATTGATTCTTTGTCCAGCGAAATCCTTGTGTGTTCGGTCTGCTCTGGGTACCACAGTTTTACCGTCGTCAACTATGATCATAGCAACAGAGCTTCTCTGAAAAAAATTAATAATGTGTTGTTAATGATCTTTTCAAAATACCTTGTTTGAACTGTGTACCATGAGGCGTATTTCAGCTATATTAATATTTAATATTTTGTGTGTCAAATTCCCTACATAGTTCATAACTGAGAGCAATATGAGCTAGATACATATGGCTGTGTTTCATGAATATGGTTCAAATTGTGCTAATTACAACGTGTAATAAAATACCTCTTCTGTACACATTTTAGTGAAACAATTGTAAATATCCTACTTATTTTCGATTTTCTTCTCAAATGCCTTTTAAAATATTTGATTTATCATATTGAAATTAAATTTTGATTTTCTCCCTAAATTGTACAATTGTAGTAATTCACGGAAGCGAATAATGCCCTTGTGAAAGTCCATTATTTCTATTTTATAATAAAATCTATATTAATTTGATTTAGAAAGCAACACTTTTTTTATTCAGTCAATGTATCTTTTCTGATGAGCGGAACTCTCAATAATAAAGTTTACACCTTGTATATTATTCGAATAAATGAAGTGATATTATAGTAAACCGTTTGGTATTGCTGCCAGGAGTATAACTTATAATAAACCTCGTCATCTTCTTCCAAATCAATCCAGGACATAGCGTGGACCTTTTCTTATTATAACAAAGCGTTCAAAAAAGTCAGTAACAAATAAGTAATCATATTAAACATGGCCGTCGGACGGGGAAGATGTATGAGTCGCATTAAGTTTTACATGAAGTATTGTTATGTTACCGAGAATCGAAAAAAGTTTTAGCCAAATGTATTTATCTATGAAGAAACTAAGAAAACAAGAATTCAGAAAGCTCCAGAAGGTCACAAAAGTGTTCGACTTTTCAAATATTTTTTAGCAGAATGGCTCCCTTCCAGACCTTATCTGCACCCCCATCCCCCGAGAACTGCAGTCAGCCAAGTTTTAATCTACTCTACCAGCGTGTATTTCCTGAAAGGCTGATGAGATAAGGCTGATTACTGATGAAAATTAGATGGCGAGTGTTAGAAGCTGGCGATTGAAAGAGGTTTCCCCCTGCCACCGTGTATTTCACTCAAGATTGTTGACATTAAAATAGACCAGAAAGGAATTTATTATAAATGGACTGTCAACGATCTCTAGCTGGGAATCAAAGGGCTGTGAACGATAGCCAGCAAGAAATTAAAAGGACTATCAATTCTCCAGCTACTAGGAATCCCCGCTCTTAATTTAAGGTTTGCAAGGCTTTATCATCATACAAGTTAATGTCGAATTTCAAGATCTTTTAATACAACTCATAAATATCGGATCGATGACCAAAACAAATGCCTCGATATTTGGCATGTCTATTAGCATTTAAAATAGTCTCGAAGGTAGTCAGCTCCGTTGTGTATATCTTCTTCGGGACTTATAGACATTACTTTAGCATAATATGCTTTTGTTACTCTGTGAACTCTAACGTCTTGTTTATTTACTTGCGGTAAACAAGATTTATCTCCCATTTTCAGAGTTATCTGTTCTTTAGAGCAGGTACTTTATAGTATCTACTGTGGGTAGAAAGTAGTTTTTCTACAATATTTCACATATAGCAAAGCATCCGTAAAATTTATAATGATGTGCAAACTAATTATGCAGTTTTTTTAGTTGTACTAGAACAGTCAGTCAACAGACATGATTTTAAAAAAAAATAAAAAAGTGGTTTTTCAATACTAGATACCTTCTGTTATGAAAGACAACTCTTGAAAATGGGAAGTAACCCTTGTATTCCGAAAATAGGGAATATGTACGTTTAAATTTGTTAAATTAAGATTTTTTATATATTGATTATTATTTACAAATTAATTTGTGACCAACACAATTTTAATTATACTGTCTTGGGAAAATTCTGTCAGTTTTGGAATTAAATGTCGAACAATGTCAATGACTGATAGAAGCTGCCCATCCCTTTTCAATCTCAAAAAGAGATATTGTTTCTATGTGTTTGAAGGGTTCCTAAAGACTTCTATACTTCTATGTAACAAATCCAAATTTCAAATAAAAGCCAATAAATGTTATTAAATAACTTTTTTAAAACTCGCACCCCTAAACCCAAAATTTAAATTGTACCCAATAGTTCAATACTGAGGCAATTGATAGAAAAAAAAACGAAAAAAAGTAGCCAAACACAATACGCAATAGTTAATCACCAAAAACAATAGAATAAATCACTACAAAATCAACGATGAAAAGCAAACAACAAATATTTTTAACGGGAAAAGGGGTGAGGTTAACATAAAGAATGAGTATATCTCATTAAACATGTTTACTAATAAAATAATAGACTTTATCTCGCCTCCCATGCAAAACTTAAGAACCTTGTTTGAATCGGCATAAACATTACAAGAAAGTCCGATATTATCATTTTCTTATACATGTAAATAGTGTGTTTTCATATACGTTACGTATAGGTCGATAACCCGGATGAGTCGCCATATTGGAGAGTAAACAAACAAAAGCTGTAGAACACTTGACCGTTAATGCAAAGAAGTTTAAATGTCGAAGGCGTCAGAAAAGGGTCAAAAGCTTCGACAGACTTCTTTAAAATCTATGGACGCACTTGGTCACGATGAGAAATTGCGATATAAAGGGAAACTGAAATTGTTTGACTAATTTCCTATTTCGGCATGGTCTGCAGATGGAAGCTTACTACTCAGTGTGACTTGCCCATATATAGTCAACTATTTAGTGTTCTCACCCAGTCCTTATTCTGCTGAAGACTTTAAGAGTTACAAAGGACTGGATGCATATAGCGAGTTTGTGGATGGGTCCGGGAAATGATGTCCCGAGTTGTAAATGACAACTGCTTGACGAAAGCAAAGGTAGGTAACCTGCTAGTGCTATAAAGATTGATTTTTCGATTAGCTTTACTTTCAGAGCATGACAAATTGTACATATGTTAAGGAACAACAGTTTTTAAAGCCTGCGGCATTTGTCATAGGCACATAAAATCAACAAATGATCATTCAATTTTATAATTTTGTTATACATTTTTAGAAATGGCTCATTGCAAAAACAAATTCTCTCAGCAAAAATAATGTATCTTCATTATCATAAAGATCCTAAGTACTAATTTTACAATTTAATATTAACAACTAATTTCAAATTTTGTTTAAGTGTGTACTCACAAACGATGAGAGTAAAACTACTCCAACCATGGATTGTTGCCGAGAACACTGGACGCATACTAGCGGCTCATTGCCGGTTTAGGAAAAGCTTGCTCCGATATTGCTGCATTACTCTTTTCAATAGAGGCAACTTAAAATTAAGGGACGCACAAACAGTCACGGAGGGAAGGTCATGATGGCTTTTACCAAATTGGGTTAAAGGTAAATGTGACAAAATGAAGTGATATTGGTTTTACAGCAGCAAAGAATGTGAAGAAAAAAATAGACACTTAGATAACTGCCTCTTCAGATCACCAAGAACAGATTACACTAGAAAAAAACTGCTGCAAAGAAATGCATTGTTGAACCAAAACTTTCCAGCTTTTTGTGCACTGAATATATGCGAATCAAAGCCTGCAATACTATCTAATCTACTTGAATTTTCCGACAATTAAATTGCACAGACTGATAAAGAAAATTACCCAATTGTTCTAAGTGAATTACGAGACGATGAAGCTCTTTGCATAAATTACTCCGAACTTCGACACAATGCCTAAAATTGAGCTGATAGTGTCAGAAGAACAAACTAAAGCAGTTGAATCTAGCACACGAGAACACTTGAATTCTAAATTGTAGCGGTTTAAAACAGGTAGAATTACAGCATCAAAAATGAAGAATGTTTGCAGCACAGATTCAAAAGTAAACAGGTTTGACAAGTGAAGAAAAGAAATCAATATATTTAATATGGCCGACTTCCGGATTATTGACGTGAATACAAACAATTAAGATCTTGCAGGCTTTTAAAAGAATTTGAGCAATGCAAGATCTGATTTGATTGTTGAGAATATAAAAACAGATTTATGTCACGAATTCTAGGAGAACTCATACATTTGTTACGAATTCATATAATACCATATATTTGTTTAATTATTTACACATCTTGTTGTATCCTTTTTTCCACCAGTACTGGATATACCTCAAACGTGAGTTTATAGGCGAAAGACCGCTGTGTACACGTGTAAACATCTTGTTCCACGCCCGGCAACTCTGAACGAAATTTCTTTGTATCATGCAACGTGTAATTTAGATTTCCTGCACGGCATGTCGCTGGCAAAAGTACAATGTATTGACGTTTCGGCTCGTGAAACCGTTAACAGTCAAAGCACTAATAGTACTGTTGGTTGAAATCAGTTTAGTTGTGTTAAATGGGCTTGAGTAGCAATGACGTTCATTCAGCAATTAAAGCAATAAATTTTCAAACCAGAAATGTAAGTGTAAAATTGTTAATAATTGAGGTTTAAACAAATAATAAGGCCCTTTCCTAAATTTTATATTGATAAGTATATGTGTTTTTAAAGTGTGTTTTGTTGTTAGAGGAAGGGGGAAGGGGTGAGATAGTATTAGTAGATGCAACGTCAAGCAGGATGTCTCCTTTTAATATGTTGTCATCAAATCTCTTAGTTATTTGTCCCCTACCGGCATTGCCGAATGAGGATTATACGTTTGTACTCCGAAAAACATGTGTTTAAGACTTTTTTTATACATTTGTGAATATTAAGCTGATATTTGGTATGCGTGTCAATCATCGTCAGTTACAGAAGAAGTTTGAATTTCGTCCTGGTTCGATAATTTTTTGATGCGATGATATCTACACTTGGTTTACTGTAATTTCCTTCGTTACAATTGACCATTATCAACCAGGCATTCAGGGTGATTGAGATACATGTAATTGGACGATACATATCCGTTAAGTTAAAGTGGTTTGTTGAATAGTTCCTGCAGACTCGGTGGTAAATCATGCACCGAGTCAATAATAACCAAGATGTTGTCCGGTACTATAGCTTTCTCTCCCAATACCTAAAAAAGACGCCACGGACAAAGCTGATCATTTCGGAATTTGGCGTAAACCTTAAATATAAGCAAACCGAAACTTATTGATTTTAAAAGTATTTGCTGGTCATTTATTTTTAATATGGAAACAAATAGAAACTATAATCCCATTAATATTTATTTAATTTGTTCACAGTCTGCACCGCGCACAACTATAGGTGAGGTTATAAACAAATTTCATCTTCCGGGTGCTAATATTCTTTTTAAAATTAATTTCTGGTGAATAAAAAATGACTACAATATCTTTTTCTATTTATATTCCTGGTTTGACAACTATTAAAGTAGGGCTAGTGTTCTAACGGCTCTTGCCGATTTGGTCCAACCAGGAGATCGATGTGACGACAAAGGTTCGCCTACTCAATTCCATCGTTATCCCGACTGCAATTAATGCCAGCAAAATGTGGAAGTCGTCTGCAAAGATTACAATAATGCTCAACTTCGCAGAGCAAATGTCGCTGCGACGGATCTTGCAAGTTGCATACCTGGACCACATCCCAACAAAGAGACGTCATTAAAAAATATGTGAAAAATTTAATTAGAGTGTTGATTGTTTATCACATTGATTATGAATATTATTCGTTTTACACATGGTGTATACTTCATACGTTTTGGGCACGTTATATTAGAATAACGATTTGAAAGCCATCGACATTTTATGGGACGAAGCAAGATCTGTCACAGCTGATCGATCTCGATGGAGACACCTTGGTGACCAATGCGCCGAATGCTTCAGGAGCCACTTAACATCATAAACATTAACATATGTAAACAATTATATTTGTTGATGATGGAACGGTTCCCCAGTGTTTTATAGCGTTAGTTTTCGGAACATTATATATTGATCTTGGTAATTAAATTTCTTCTGTATATGTGTAATGTGTTACTAGACATCGATGTTTTGTTCTAGTCATTTAACTCATGTTTTTCATCTTCTTTTGCCTGTAGTACCTGGGCACCAAACCTTTTGAGTTAAACATCCCATATTTTGTGTTGTAATCATGTGCAAACCTGTCTAAATTATGAGGTCCCAATAAATTGTCGAAATACAGGAAATCATGATCGGCTATTTCCCAATCATCTCGACGACCCTTCTCAACATGTCTGCGTGTTCGTTTGACTCTCATGGGATCCATGTACAACTTAATTTTATAGCATTTTCATCGCAGAATTTACGAAATGACGAAACATTTTTTCTGTAAAACAATCTTTCTGCTGCCTATGCTTAAAATTGTTGTCACGTTCTTATCTGAAAACAGCCTGATATCCTTCCCTGTTAGCACATTTTTAAAGTTTAGCACCACCGTTTTTGCAGCTTCTAGCTCTCGCCATGTGGAGCTTTCTAAGCTTTCTGAACTTGACCAAAATCTCCAAAGGCTCGTCCTCTGAACCTGTGGTTATAAAACCATCATACCCCACATTAGAGGCATCAACAAAAACATAGTAATCTTGTATATCATTGTACGTCAACTGACTCAACTGAGATCCTATCTCATTAATGCATTCAGCACTCTTTGACCAAAATAAGCATTAATCTAATGCATCCGTACTAACTAGTACTTTGACATTTTAGCTTTCCCGTTGTAATAAACTAAAATACAAAAATCTAGTTTTTTAACTGGTTGCATAGATATATCTGACCTATTATGCTTGCAACGAACTTTGCAGCGAAAAGCCTTCGTCCACTTCTAAGTTGATTTATAAAAACTTGAAGAGTATCCTTGAGTTTGTTCATGCGTTTCTCATTTATTCTTTAAATACCTGCTAAAATATCCCATTTAAAACCTAGCCATTCTAAATTTTGAAGTGGAGACCAGTTGAATTTTTCTACGGCCAAAACAAAACTGAACCTTTCCAGGTCTATGCGAATTGTATCGCTCGTAGGCCTAGCCGCTTCTAGATCTTTTCCTCCACCTTAACCATTATCGTAGTATATGATGATTTTGTGCCCATGATTTCTCCAGTATTTTTTTACTTCTAACACAACTTTTGTAAATATGTAATCGCTTGTTGACAAACCAAATGGCAATACATTTTAAAGATAAATTTTTCCCCATTTAAAGCATAAATAGGTGGTGTAATCGGAAGAAATTTTAAAGTGTTGGTATGCACTTTTTAAGGCATAAGTAAATCCGAAATCCTCCTTTTCAAACAATTGTCCTGCAATTTTTGCATCTTCGTATTTATGTTTATATTTCACTACATGTGACTAGTGTCAAGTACTAATCGTAATTTAGAGTTCTTGTTATTAGCTACTGTAAGAGGATTTACTACATGAGGTTTATTCGATACCCTTTTTCAATAGTTTTACTACCTCGCTCTTTACAAAATTTTGATTATCTCTAGCAGATTTATTATTTTCTAATTTAATTTCATGTGGTATAGTACTAAATGGGATTTTGTGCCCATTATATCCAAAACAAAATCGGTTGCCCCTATTTTCTCCCACTCTGTTATTTTTTTTCTCTAAATAACCTACACATGTAGTAGTTAACAATTAAATCGAACTTTTCTGTATTTGGATTTTATAGATAATACTTATCTTATTTTTCTGCTCCGAAATCGCCTTAGGCCAATTTCTTATCAATGTCCAAATTCATTGCAATAAAAACACCTGCCCTGGCGAGTCTCCAACTTTGGATGCACTTGTACTGTTGATATTGACTGGAATAGCGTTACAAATACGTGTTGCATTCAGAAGTGTGTAAGGAGAATTTTTTCGTTCCGCGAGTCATTTGACTTTTTCCTTTTTTATCTTACTCTCGGCCCTTACTTGAGCCTTGTAAATCTTTTTCTCGTCGTCTGAGTTGTCGGCTACTAAAGGATTTGACACATACTCATCTACCACGCGCCATCCGTCCTCAGAGGAGTCTGCTAATTTAATTAATTTTTGACGACCTTTAACCAAATCCATACCTTCTGTTATTTTTCGTTTCGCGTTGTCTATGTTGTCTGCAATTCCGTGTTCATGGTATATCTCTGATTTTACTTCAGCTAATTTAACGAAAACTTTCTGATTGTTCTTAAAATTGTCCTCGTTTCCTCTGTTTTTAAACTCGTAGGAATCGTTAATTGACCCTTCAATTTTTGCAACCTGGTTATCTGAAATACTCTTTTGGTCTTCATGAATTTTCTTTTGTAAACTTGTCGTCGGGAATCCAGTAGCAAATTCATTTTATTTAAGAGCTCGTCTTGGGTAGACATGATAGCATCATGAACTTTAATATTGTTAGCTTGTTGTTAATTCACGTCTATCTCACTAGTTCGAACGGCGGCTTCAAAGTGACATAATTCTATATAACGAAGTTCACACAGGGTAGAACGCAAACTACGTAACAATACCCGATTGTTCGACTACTACTTCGTTACACCGAAAATTAATATATTCATACCGACAATACAATATTTTCCCGCTTACTGATCGAAACGCGGGAAAATACTATTATTCATAATCATTGCATGAAAATAATTGTACCTATTTTCATCGGTCTACGAACTACTTTCGAGTCATCTTAAATCACAACATTACTATGATTGCATCAAAATATGGGCTTTGTCCACTGTCACAGTTTTATAGTAAAACTTAACTAATGTTACGCTAAAAAAGTACAATAGTACACTATCCCATCGGAATAGAAGTCTCAATCTTAAAAATCCAATCAACATGTTCGATTAATTCACTCGTCTGTAACACAAAAATGAAGGCTTGGCTGCCAATAGATTTGCAACGATAAGTTAGGATATGTTTCATTCATGTAGTAAAACAAGTACTGACTTAGATGTGCGGTCGCTATCGAGATTTCTCAAACCTGACAGATGTAATTCAGTTGCCTAGCAGGCTTTGTGAATATTACATTATTTTCTGGTTGAGAAATCTCGATAGCGACCTATATCAAAGTCAGTAATTTTATACTAAGACTTTATTGCATAATAAACCCAAGAGGTTAAGCATACATAAACATACAAAAACAATGAACATGTTACTGTACATATACAACCTAAGATAATATAGTATTTACAAATATGTATGAATTTGACCAATGTGGATCTCATTGTCGCAACTCAAATGATTGCTTTACAAAATCAACAACCATGGGTAAAACATCCATATTTGGGTTAAGAACAAAAATTAATTTATCAATGGCATCAAGCTGATTAAAATGAACATATTTTGTTTGTATAAAATCAATAAATGTTCCTTCTTATATTATTATTAATTTGATAATGAAAAAAGAAATGAGCTTCATCATCAGTTATTTTACAAGATTTATAGAGTCTTTGTTCTCTTGGTATATTCTTGTGTCTACCAAGTTTAATCTCTAAGTTATGGTCACTAATACGTAGTTAGTTCTACTGTTAAAGTTTTGAAGATTTAAATAGTCTGAAACATTAACATCAGACTTTAGCTTGCTGTAAAGGTATAATTTCGAAGAAGCGTCAAAGCTAGATATTTTATTTATTACAAGTTCATCATATTTCTCTTTAATAGTCTTTTTGATTTCTCTTTTTATGTGTAACTTAATTTCCTTAAAACTTTTATTATCATTTTCAAAATTTTCATAATCTATTTCAAATTCCGTCATTACAGATCTAGCAAAGCTATACCAAGTATACACACCATCTGTGTGGAGATTTTTATTCAAATAGAATGCTTCTTTTACGAGGGGGTTAATATCTATACAGTTTAGTCTAGAAAAATAGCAAATAACTTGTGTTTTAATAAAAGAATCTATTGGTAATCTACCAAGTTCAGATTTTGCAGCAATATTACATGATGTTTTTCTTACACCCAAAACACTTTTACAAAATTTATTGTGTACTTTTTCAAAAGCAGGCTTATCAGAAAATGAAAGAATATCGACATTTTTTCCACTTACATTTGATCTTTGAAGTGCTTTATACATTGACAAATAATCATCCATATACCAGATCTCACTGTTATATAAAATTATAGGTCTGATTAAATTGTCAAATAATTTACATGATAGTTCTACTGGTATATGTTTAAAGTTAGACATATACTTTTTAATAGAAAATAGTGCTTTTAATCCCTTTTTGGAAAGTTCCTGAGATGACATAAATTTTCCTGTATGACAAATAATGGTGCCTAAGAAGTTAAATTCTTTCACTTCATTTAATATATTATTTTTATAACAGAAATTATTAGAAATTTGACTTGCCTTGGCGTTCTTTTGGAAAACAATAATTTTGGTTTTACTTGTATTGACTGTTAATTGCCATTTATGACAATACAGTTCCAACTTATTAAGTGCTTGCTGTAGTCCTGAGGCTGTTTCTGATAAAATTACCAGATCATCAGCAAAGCTTAATGTACTAAGATATGTCTTATCTAAACATAAAGGATCACAATGGTTATCAAATTCTGAATGCAAGTCATTAATGAAACAATTAAACAATGTGGGACTCAAACTATCACCTTGTTTTACACCTCTTTTGATTTGAAAATAGTCTGAAAAAGTGTTTTCAATTTTAATCGAAGACTCACACGATTTATGCATATCTTTAATAATGCTAAAATGTTTAATGCCAACATTGTTTTCCTCAGTTTATACAGGAGCCAATCATGCCACACTGTATCAAAGGCAGGCACGTCTTAAATCAACAAAACAAGAAAATATTTTAGTTTTCTTTTTAGTTAAATACTTAGTTATTAAAGATTTTAATATAAATATACTATCCGTTGTCCTAGTATGAAATTATTTCTCTTTTTTTTTCATTAAGGAATACTTCAAATTTCTTAACAGGTTATACGATATAATATGGTTTGAGTCTGTTTAAACTAATAACCGCGAAGCGATTTATGAATGGTGTAAACAGACCCAAACCATATTATATTGTATAACCTGTTCAGAAATTTGAAATATTCTGTATAATTTAATTTAATTATAAATTTTATCAAATTTTTATGGTAAAACGTCGATGACGTCATGGAACTATTTTAATTTTAACGGCGTAAAAATAGGTCATATGTGACGCAAGTTATATTTTATGATATAGGTTGCTCGATTTGAATTAACCAATCAGATTTCAGCGTACAAAGCAAATTAAATTATTTTAAGATAACTGAACGTGACCACAAAGCTTTTATCATCCACGTTTTGATCAAATTGTCGATTCGTTTTAATTAAACTGGAATTTGCACATTTTTTTAAAGAAAAAGTAATACATTTTCAACAAACCTGTCGTAATTTTAGATGATGGAAATAATTCTTTTAGCAATATTTTCAATTTACATAATTATCTTTATTCATTAGAAAAAGTAATCTACACTACATCGAGACATTTTCGATATACCAGTAGTCCATCTAATATATACTATATGAAATACCAAGATTTTTATAATATGCCAATTGTCTAGCGAAGTGGTATTAGTATTCTAGTACCACTACAGTTTGCTTCTTTCATGAATGGTCTGTTCCGCACAAAGCAAGCCTGTTCCAAAGATTTCTTCCTCGTGAAATCCGAAGTCTTTCATTAAAGAATAAACAAAATCCCAATTCGTATTTTCAGGACCAAAACAGCGAATGATTACTTTCTTTGATTTTGCATGAGGCAATATATGTTTTATTTGTAACAATATGTGGTCTTTTAGTATGAAATCAGCATGGCCGTAAACATCTAGATTACACACTAATCCAATGGCAGCCATGAAATAATTTCCAAAGGTCAAAACGCACTTTTTGCTGTTTCCCAGATCAGAAACTACCATACTGGTTCTTGCAGTTTTTATAAGATTTGCGTTTGATTTCATTGGTCGATATGGCACCCAATCAACTATCAGGCGTCCTTCAGGAAACAATTCACGATGTAAAGCCTGATTAGATAATATCTCACCGAGTCCTTCTTCATCTATTGACTTGGCTGTGGTTAAGTTGTAGCAAAAACCAGCCAGGCGCTCCGACAAGTCCGAACTCGTATTTACATATGATCGATACTCCTGAGTGGAAAAAGAAAAAAAATATATCAACATATATATGTAACTGAAATCAGTCAGAACATATTTAAGGAAAGTTTGAAGACTAACGTAATTAAATTATGGAAATAATTCATTATACCTAAATATGCCATTTCACTTGAAATCATCACATAAACACCCACAATTTATCATACATGTCTGAGGAAAAAAACAGAACAATATTTATGCATAAAAATAATCATCCAAAAGTTGCTGGTATATAGTTGCTATATGCATAAAGTGAAGAGTTAATTCATCCAACTGTAGTAATGACATTCATTCAGTAGCATCGCTCCAAAGAAGTACCCGACACCTTAACAGGTGACGTATTACAATGGAGGTAAAATCTCTTTTATAATTCTGATTTGTGGCTGAATATGATCATGGAACTTAAAACAATTCTAATCACGAAATGATTTTCTTATTTTCTTACGTCCGATCAATGCTAGATTGTTTTAATGGCAATTCGAATGACATATGGTGCTTTTTGTAGGTTTTTTTCGACCAAATGTAAAAAAAGTTACCTGCTGTAGAATTATGCGTTTTGATCCTCTTTCTATTTGTCCTAATAATCCCTTAATATGACTGCCACCAGTCGAAGTATAATGCACAAAGTCTTGCCTCCTCGGGGAATGTTTTTCGAACCAGTCAAATAACCTTTCATTGATTCTTTGTCCAGTGAAATCCTTGTGTGTTCGGCCTGCTCTGGGTACCACAGTTTTACCGCCGTCAACGATCATCATAGCAACAAAGCTTCTCTGAAAAAATAAATAATGTTGTGTTGTTAATGCTAGTAGCCTTTTTAAAATGACTTGATTTAACTGTGTTAACATACAACGAGAAGTATTTCAACTGTATTCATATTTAATATTTTGTAGGTCAAAAGTCAGGGTTTCTGTGAACACATGTGTCCACGTTTGGACACAGAAACCCTGACTTGTGAGGATGGCTAGATACAAGATGCGTTACATGTGGTTATGTTTCATGAATATTTTGTTTGTTTCTTTGAATGGTGTTTTAACTCCACTTTCAGCAATTTTTCAGCTATTTCATGGCGTCCAGTTTTTATTTGGGGAGGAAGCCGGAGTACCCGGAGAGAACCCCCGACCTGCGGTAGGGTTTCATGAATATGGCAAACATGCTAAATACGTGTAATAAAACACCTTCTGTACACATTTTAGTAAAGTAATTTTAAATATCCTACTATTTTTTCTATTTTGCCAAATAAATGTTAATTACCTTTTTTATTTATCCTATTGATATTTAATCCTGATTACCTCCCGTAGATTAAAGCGCATTTGTTGTAGAGGGGTGGAGCAAGATCTTTTCTGTATTTTGCACGACTGTTTACTATGTTTAGAAAACATACCGACTGTTAATAGTCCGAACACTGTTAACTGTTTTCAGTTTTCCCATGTAAATTGCTTTTATATGTAATTATTATTTTAAATTACTTTGATCTGTTTTGGAAAAAATAACCAAATTGTTAACCTGTTAATAGACCCACTCTTCCACCCACGCCCTTTTTAGCGAATAAAGCCGCTGTAGATGTCGATTTTTATAACTAATTTTGTTTGTTCAATTTAATTTGATTTGATTCCTTTAACACTGTTAAAAAAATTAAATCCAGGATAAATATTTCTTTTTATCAATATATTTACAATTTGTTAGTAAATTACGATAATTGTGTCTCCTGTCTTCTGCTACTGGGTAGGGTTCTCGACAGAGCTGATCAGCGCGTCCTATAGTGGCGTATAGCAGAAGCCCTCTAATCAGGGGTTGTCAGGTAATATTACGTAAGAACTGGCCACTATAGAAAGTATCATGTTCGGAGGGTGTTATGCCCCTTGCTCGATCAAGTTTTGTATAGTTTTCGGAAAGGAGTAAGCGAACATTTATCCGTCCATATTCATTATATACTTTTTAGTGTCAGTCATTATTTTCTGCCTTCAGTCCGCCTTATTTCCGGAACTGATTATTGATTTCTTACTTGTTCTAACTTAGAATATAGCTGAAATACAGCTCGCTTTTACATTCATTCAGTCAGTCAATATCCTTTCTCATGAGCGGAGCTCTCGGTAATGAAGTTTACACCTAGTTTGCCAATAAATAACTATAAGTTTGTGTATATTATTCGCAGAAATGATGTGATATTAAACTAAACCGTCCGGTCTGGTATTACTGCAAGGAGTATAAGTAAAAAACTGCGTCATCTTCTTAAAACTCAATCCAGGACATCGTGTGGAAGTTTTGTTATTACATTGTATAACCAAGCATTCAGACAACTCGGTAACATATAAGTAAGCATATTTAACATGGCCGTCAGACGGGGAAGGGTTATGTGTTTGATGAGTTTGCAACCCCTTTTACAAGAAGTACTGTTATGTTACGGAGAATCGAAAGTTGTTTTAGCGAATGTATTGCTTTAACTTGAGTATGATAGGATGCAGATGACAGTCTGTAACTCATCAAATGTAGTTCAGAATATACCAGCAGCTAGTTCATAAATGTGTTACATTTTCCAAAAATATTTAAACATAGGGAGCCCCCCTAGACCTTTCCAGAACCCCCTTGTCAAGAACTGCAGAAGGCCAGGTTAAAATCTACTCTGTCACCATGAAAGGTTGTTAGATCAATAAAGGCTAGTTACTGACAGAAAATAGATTGCGAGTGATAGAAGCTGGTGAGGCTGCAGTCGGCCATGTTTAATTCCACTCTGCAACCGTGTATTTCACGCAACAAGATTGTTTAGATTAATATAGGCTGGTTAATGAAAGAACTAGTGAGTCATATAGGTGGCGAGTGAACGAAGCTGGCAAGGAATAACGACTCCGAGTGATAGATCAACGATATAAAAATTACCTATGCGGTTAAAAGTAGTACAGAGTCGACCGATTTTTTAAAACCTGTCTTTCAAGAAAATCAACGATCGCTAGCTAGGAATCGAACGGCTGTGAACGATAGCTAACAAGGAATTAAAAGGACAGTAAATCGATCAGCAATCAATTCTCCAGCTACATGTATTTCACGCTTTTGTTTTAACGTTTCATCGCTTTATCATCATACAAGTTAATACAGATCTTCAAGATCTTCAAATTCAATTAATTAAACACTTACAAATATCCCGTCAATGACAACAGCATATGCCTCGATACTTGGCATGTCTATAAGCATTTTAAAATAGTCTCGAAGGTAGTCAGTTCCGCTGTATATGTCACCTTCCGGACTTATAGACATTACTTTATCATAATCTGCTTGTGTTACTCTTTGAACTTTAACGTCTTGTTTGCTCATATCAACTTGACTGCACGAATCTAAAAATATAATGTACGTTTATTACATTAAGATTTTTTCAGTTCTTAATGATCTTTATTGACAAATAAACAAACACAATTTTCGTGATACTCAGTCCTGCATCTAAACCCAAAAATCTGCATGGGGCTTAGCAGTATCATTTGGTTACACGAGCTGTATGACCAATTAAACTGTCAGTCCAATTATAATTTTTGCTGGTGATAAATACCAGATTTTAAAAAAGGTACGAGATTATCTAATGTTACTGTTAAATGTGCAAGATATTACAGGTACTCGTGGACAGAACCCCCCTCTTTTGTATTGTGTTGTAAGAAATCCTGAAATTATATTCTGTTCTTTGTTGTATTAATTTCTAACAAAATAATTTAATAAATAAAATAATGTATGTTAAAGATGATTTTCCTTAAAAAAATTAAAACAATGAAAATTGGACATTGTCTTATTATAAGCTATCATTTACAAACAACAAACAATACAAACAATAAGAACCAAGTGAATTCCATAAACATCTTCAAGTTTAAAAATGTTTGACAATTTGAAACTACTGTTTTAGAGTCATCTGGTATTTATCACTAGCAAAAATTATAATTGGACTGACAGTTTAATTGGTCATACAGCTCATGTGACCAAATGATACTGATAGCCCCAACATCATTTTGATGCGAATTTTTGGGTTTAGATGTAAGACTGATACTGTCTTGAAAAAATTCTAATCAGTATAGATTTAAACATTCGAACAATGTCAATGAATGATTTAAGCTGCCCCTCCCCCTTTTCAGGGTTTCATTAACCATCTCAAAATGAGATATTGTATCTATGTGTTTGAAGGATTCCTAACGTTTTCTAGATATACAAAATTCTAATTTTAAACAAATGCCAATAAATGTTGTTAAATACCTCTTTAAAACTCACACACACCCCGAAAACCCAAGTTAAAGTGAACCAAATAGTTCAATACTGGGGAATTAATATAAAAAAACGAGTTAAGTAGCCAAACAAAATAACAGAACAATAAATCCTAAACTAATTCAACAAGAAAAGGAAAACAACAAGACTTTTTACACGGTAAAAGAGGGTGGGGTCTGGATAAAGAGTTTATCTCAATAACATATTTACCAGTAAAACATATACTTTATCTCGCCTCTCATGCAAAACATAACAATCTTATTTGAATCGGCATAAACATTACGAGTAAGTCCGATATTACGAGTAAGTCCGATATTACATGTATCACTTTCTTTTTAAATGTAGATCTTGCAGGCCTATAAAAGTATTTGGGCATGGCAAGACCTTATTTGATTGTCGAGAATATAATAATTAATTTATGTCAAGATTTCAATGAGAGCTGATATATTTACGAATTCATATCATGTCATATGATTGTTTACCTACTTACACGTCTTGTTGTATCATTTGTCCACCAGTACTGAATATATCTCATACGTGTATTTATAGGTGATAGGTCCCTGTGTACACATGTAAACATCTTGCTCCAAGCGAAACAACTCTGAAAGACCTTTCTTTGCATCGTTGTTATTATACTAAAGTACATCAACGCCCTGGTTTTTTAAAGTTAGATTTCCTCCACCATAGAATGTCTGATTTCACGAAAGTACAAATGTATTGACGTTTCGGCTCGTTAAACCGTAACGCTCAAAGTACTAAAAGTACTGTTGTAATCTGTTTGGTTGTGTGACAGTGGTCGTTCATTCCGAAAAACCTGAATTGTAAGTGTAAAATTATTTACATTTGAGGTTTAAACAATATTATGTCCTTCGGACTTTTATTTGTTTGTTAGTGAGTTGGTTTAATGCTTATAATTCTTTAAAATTGCATTAAGAAATTAATTTATCTAACGTGTTTCTCAACTTCATATTTCTTGTGTATTTGGTAGCGGGATTGACTGAACGTATGAATATTTTGGGTTTTTGTACGTACGATTATTTCCATCAACCATTTTCTGATTTTAATAAACACATTTAAGTTTTACATCAATCTATAACCTTATTTTCTGTATCGAACACAAGGAAAGTTTTAAATTTAACAAATCATTAATGATAATTCATCAAACAAATAATTTGTAAGTTGTTCGCTACTTTCGATATTGAAAGCCGCCATCTTTGTTTACGTTGGTTACGGTAAAAATAGTTCGGTCAACGTCTTTATCCAAAAATAAAGTAAGTAAACTTCATTTGAAAACCTCTACCTGAAGTAATCTCAGCCAATAAAATAAACGTTTTTCTAAATATGCAAATCATATTAGAATTATTTTACCATCAAATCTCTTATTTATTTGTCCCCAACCTTAATTGAATTGGGACTATAGGTTTGCACTCCGGTCCTCGACGGTCTGTCAGTCCGTCACACACGTTTTCAGGACTTTTTTCTAAACCTGGTTGTAAATATTGAGCTGATATTTGGTATGCGTGTCAACCATCACGAGTTACAGAAGAAGTTTGAAAAATCGTTCTGGTCCGAAGAATTTGATGCAATGATATCCATACTTGGTTTACGGTTATTTCCTTCGTTATGATTAATAGTATCCATTATTAACCAGGCATTCAAGGTGATTGAGATACATGTAGTACATGTTAAGTTTAAGTGATTTTTTGAATAGTTCCTGCAGACTCGGCGATAAATCAGGCAACCAGTCAATGTAATAAGGAGGATGCTGTCGAGCTTTCTCTATCAATACAAAATAAAATGAACATATAATCTCATTATTATTTAATTTTCAAACTAAACGATTCACAATCTGCACCGCGCACAACCTGACAATGGGTGGCCAATGTCCCGTTTGAACTTCTGGTAAGGTGAACAATTTTAATCAGTGATAATATTCATTTTTCAAATAAATTTGTAGTGAATAATACTGACTAACAGTAGCTTTTTACTTTATTTTTCTAGTGTAACTCGAATTGCAAAAGCAGAGGCAGTGTTCAAACGGCTCTTGTTGATTTGGTCCACCCAGAAGATCGATGTGACGACAAAGGTTCGCCTACTCATCGTTTTCCCGACTGCAATTAACGCAAGCGAAACACGGAAGATATCTGCAAAGATTGCCAGTATGCACAACGTCGCGCAACAGAGGTGGTTGCGACGGACCACATCACCAGAGATCCACCGCCGAACTGTCATCTGTCCTCTAATTGACATCGAGACGACGAGGCCACAAATCCCAACGTGTTTACCAAATGCTGCCCTACCATGGACGCCAACAAGGGGAAAATTGTAGCAAGGTCGCCTCGATTTGAAAGTCCTCAAAATTTCATTGGACAAAGCAGGAGATGTCGCAGCCAATCGATCTAGATGGAGATACCTTGCCACCCAATGCGCTAAACAGTTCACGAGGATCTAAGCCTTGGTAAAGTAATCCACTAAAACATATCTGTAAACTCTTTAATTTGTTGATGCTGGACAGTTCACCAAGTGTTTTTATAGCGTTAGTAAAAATATGGACACAATAAATATTGATCTTGACCATTTAATTTCTTCTGTATATTTGTAATGTGTTACTAGACATCGATGTTTTGTTCTATAGTCATTTAACTCATGTTTTAAGAGTAAACCGTTTCTTACTAATGAGACAGCGTGGTACCTATTTTCAGCCGGTTGTGGTTAATAAGTTCTTTCATACCTTTTTGGGAAAGACCGGTTGATCTTTCACGAGTGATAGAATTTTTATGTCTTTTCGCGAGTGGAGCGCAGCGGCATGAGCCAAAAGACATAAAAATTCCTATCACGAGTGAAAGATCACACGGACTTTCACAAAAACGTATGAAAGTACCTATTTCTTCCGTAAACATTCACATTGCTATAACCTATAGACTCTCCGTTGTTGCAGACTCCATTGTCTCTGACGTCCAATCAGAACGTCAAACAAGAACGTTGTTATGCTTCTATGACAACGTTCTTGTTTCTGGCGTTTTGATTGGATGACGCAGCAAGTACAGATTTGTATACGAGACTAAAACCTATTTTATAGACTATTGTGGAACGTTCCTATAGAGTTGCGCTTTTGGTGGTTGGAGGAACACATTTGTAAATGTTATGTTTCTGGGTTGTTTTAATTAAAAGCTGATACTAGTATGTTAAACGTGTAACTTTTAAAACAAATGATTTTTCCTCAAAAAGTAACTTAATGTTTTTATACAAATTAATTGATTGATTGATTGATTAATGGTGATGAACATGAAATGGATGATAAAATAAACATGAAATGATGATGAATGAAAATGGGATGGGACATAAGGAAAAATAGGGGTAACGGATTTTTGATTGCCACTGGCAAATGGGAGGATGGATAGGGTCGGGCAATTTAGCCTCCTGTAGCGGGATCGAAATCCCTACTCATAGCGAATACTACAGCAGCGTTCTTTAACGTGCCAGGAACGTGGCATTTTCCCAACACGGTGCACTAATATGGTTTGCGGTCAGGTTTTCCGTATTATGGCCCCATTCAACCACCTGGGGCACACATCCCAGTCGGTCTTTAGGCAAACCGACATGACACGCCGGTCAGGGTACTGGGCGCTATTTAGTCGCCTTTTACGACAAGCTAGCGCGACTGCGGTCTATTCTTTTAGCCACCCGGATCCCGCACGGGGCCAAATTAATTGAAGAAAGCAATTGAACTAAAAACATCGTCAGCGTAGAAACAAACTATTGGGCATGTCATTGCAGTTGTCAATCGTTGATTTTAATGCAAGATATATATTTGAACATTTCTAACATACAAAATGGTAAAATAATGGCTATTTAAACAAAAAGTACAAATAAGAAAATGAGTATAAATGGTCAATTATAGGATATGTTTAATACATTTTAAGAAAACTGCTATTTTTTTATTTAATTTTACATGCATAACATCAGGAGTTCTCGAAATTAATTTTCCTGAGGATTTCTCGTGTAATAATATAGGATTAAACACTGGGTTTTAGGAAATTATCAATGTGTAAACTCCGGCGACTCACTCACAAACTAAATAAAGTCCGAATTTCAAGTTTTTGATGGAGTCGCCGGAGTTTACACATTGATAATTTCCTAAAACACATTGCTTAGTCCTTTTAATTCTGTGAAATAATCGTTGCAAAAACAGTTACAGAAACCCATCTAGACTTCAAAACGTACCTAGGCCGGAAAGCAAGTTAGTAAGTAATTTTTATTTAGAGTCGGCACATATATACATAGCAACAAAGGAACATGAGCTCTGGAGACCTCTTTAACCGACTACAGGCAGACAATACACACATCAATGTACATACACATAAGACAATAAAAACAATACATACATAATGTACATGCAGATAAAACAATAAAGACATGCATAAAACATTAAATGGTCAGAACATAAGGCACACATTAAAGCATACACTAAACACAGCTTAAGTGAAGCACGATCAATATATTGTTACAGAGTGTAAAATCCAAAGCACTAGGCAGGAACATAAAATGTCAACTAAAGCACATGTTATAATTAAAGCATAAGCAAATACATGGTATAAAAAGCACTAAACTGTTATTACCCAGAATATATTTACCACTCATCATAGCACGCTTAGCAATAAAACATGACAGCATTACATATGAAAGTTAACAAGAACAAACAAACAAAAACAGATAATATGCTATCACTCAGGCATAAGTACTAGAAGTATTTTTGAATTTGCATGAGCTACATAAGCATTTTATCCCCCCCCCCACACCAGCTGTAAAATTTTTGCAGAATTTTGCTCACTACAGAAATGCCAGGCCAAACGACAATAATTAAAATTTGACATGATAAATGAGTAATAAATGGTAAGTTTCCTAAGCCGACTTAAGTTTTTTCCAATTCGATTGAGAAAATTTAGTTGCCTTGCAGCTTTCTTACATATATTTGAAATGTGTGTATTGAAATTTAATCTGTAGTCAATAGTAACACCCAATAATTTTACCTCATTTTCGCATGAAATATTTACATCATTTATACTAAATTTTTTTTCTCATGTGTTCATGTACCAATTGCTAAAGCCTGGAATTTGTCAGGATTAGCTTGCGTTTTGTTATCAGAAAACCAGTTTATTAGGGATTTACTATCTTCTTCGATACACTTAATTATTTCAAATTAAAAATATCACAAATGTCTAAAATTGTTGCTCACCTACCATTATCTAAGACATTACAACTTAAGTCTCCAATAAAAATGTATTTACAGTATTTTGCTACAATTTTGTCTAAAACTGGAATAAAATCTGAACGCGTAGGGATATGCAAAACATAGTACCAAAGGAATCGCGGTTCTCTAGATATTGATAGGAAAAAAACAAAATGAAACACTAAATTGTATTTAAATTATATTTTATTCTAAATCTCAATCGATTTAATTGGAAATCAATGAGGCAGAGAAAACATTGTTCCCTCTCCCTGACGATAAGCTAGGAAGACGCCATCTTGTTTACATTGGATACTGAAAGTAGTCCGCTCAGAGGAAATATCAATATAAAAAATTATCTGAGAAGACGCCATTTAAGTGTTTTTATCCAATCAAAGCACTTAATATAAATAAATTACAGTATGAATAGAATTATTTGGGAATATATTTATCTCTCATAAGTATTATATGTTCCTTCTCACAGAGAAATAGGAAATGGAATTCATTTCCGATTTCTTCACCGCAAAGTCTATTGGTACTCCTGTCCATCTTTCTTTTTCTACGGGTAGTTTAAGGTTAGATAAATATTCGATCTGATATGATTCTTATTTTATAACAATTTACAAATAATTTCCTTGTGCACATGATCACTTGTGACTGTGGGCGTTTTGAGTGAAATAGAATTCGAAAACGAATGACTTTTATTTCAAAGAAAGATATGAACGCGATGATAGAATGTAACATAGTATGCATAACTAACCTAGTCGGTGATAGCTTTAACGTGAGTGTGTAATCTTTATCGTAGCGAATCTATTAAAATATATAATAATGATTTTTCCATTCTCTCGTTTTACATTATGTATGCTCTAATTTCAAAGTCGACACGATGAAAATGTCTTGACTTAGGCATGCCCCAATCGTTCAAGGGTAATACACAATTTATAATCGGATCACAATCTTGGTATAAGTATGCCAACAAAAATTAAACAATATGTTTTGAAACATTAACATTAAGACTTGGATTAATAGAATGTGAATTTATGATCGTCTATGCACTAACTTTTGACACCCTTATCATGTGTGTGCCGCCTTATTGTCCAAGTCTCTGATCGTCGTTTTGTAGTTGGATTAAACATAATGATTTGGAATTGTTCCTGAAGGAATTTTAGTAAAACATGTGGTGAGTAAACATTAAATGCACGTTTTTTGTTTTGGTGTCCTAACATATGTGATGTAGCCGGACTATTGTACAAATTGTCTTTCCGAGTGCCCAAGCTACATGTAGTTGATAATATGCTTTGAACCATTTTATAAGTGAAGAACTTGCAGTAACGAATCACATGATACACGTCCGTGGTGACGTGTGGTGTATCCATTGCCTTTTTCTAACGTTTCTCAATAAGATCAGAGGTACCATCGTCGAAAGCTATGGGTAACAATCCCATTATTGCATCTTCAATAGGTACTTATAGGAAGATGTAACGTACATATATCTATAGGTTTTATTTTAAAAGGACATAATCCTAGGTATGTTTTTTCAAATTAAAGAATTCTAGTTTAGTATATGTATTTTATCCGCACTTCGCGGTGGGCCTATGCACATGGGCCTATGTGTAGAGGGTATAGAATCGCCACTGAGTAGTACACCCAACAATGAGCTTCTCCTTATTAAGACGACGGTCAATCGCAACTGAGTAGTACAGCCAACCATGAGCTTCTCCTTATTAAGACGACTGGTCAATCGCCACTGAGTAATAAACAGCCAACAATGAGCTTCTCCCTATTAAGACGACTGGTCAATCGCCACTGAGTAGTACAGCCAACCATGAGCTTCTCCGTATTAAGACGACTGGTAAATCGCCATTGAGTAGTATTGCCAACCATTAGCATTAAGACTGATCAATCTGCACTGGGTAAAACAGCCAACCATTAGCTTCTCCTTATTAGAACTGGTCAATCGCCATTGAGTAGTATAGCCAACAGTGAGCTTCTCCTTATTAAGACTGGTCAATCGCCACTGAGTAGTACAGCCAACTTTGAGTTTCTCCAAACGCCACTGAGTATTACAGCCAACAATGAGCTTCTCAGTATTAAGACTGGTCACAGAGACATTTGAATACAATTTGTATTGTTCTTAATTGGAATCGGCAAACTGGAATGCTAACATCATGGCTTCCAGTTTCATAGTTGAAGACAATCGGTGAACACCCCTTTAACTAAGAAAATGCGGACGTCATTGTTTCTGGACATTAACCCCAGATTGCTTCAGTGAAAGTAAATAAATTTTGTATCCCCTTTGTATTAGACCGTTTATCGTAATCGGCATTCTAAATCATATTATTTATCTCGTTCGCGATTTTTTTCCATCATTGCGCCTTTCTTGTCCAAGGTGGAAAGTAATTTTGTAATCACGTATAGTACAAGAATTCTAATTGATTGTTTTCAACGCTTCCAACTTGTGATAAACGTGTCAATTAAACAGGGTTTAGGTACTCCACAATAATTTATTGTAATTGTCCTAGTTAGTTCTTTTATGGCTTCTCAGTTACGCCTATATCGTGTGAACGAAGGAAATAAGTATATTATTAACCTATATGTAGGACACACGTTTAAAAATATACATGTATTATTTTAGGTAATGTTATGACAATTTTAATTATGCTGATTTTACAGGTAGGTACGCATGTTTGGGCATATATATATTTCTGGAAAGAATAATTTATACATAAAAAGTAATTAACAGTTAATTTGGATCAATTTGGAGAACTTTAAGAAAAAATTACATTGATTGATCTCCTGAACGTTCAGACTGTTTGCCATAAGCCCCGAATTTTTTGTGATTAACGAAATAAAGTCCTTTCTGAGTGAAACCAAGTTAACAAAAGTAGCTGCGGCACATGGATATAAGGATATGGTAAGAAAGATAAGGATTTTTCAGTGCCTTACGCAGGCTGTTGTTGCGTGCAAGAGGGCGTACCCTTCCCGTCATAGCCAGAATTTTGGTTTACATATCCTATACTATTCTACAGATTTCAGTTACGTAGTTTTATAACCTGGACTTGAAAATCAGAGAAACAAGAGGTACATGTAATTTCTACCAATAGTATTTTTGTACAAGTTATGTTTTACTGCCCAATATGCTCCATCTTTTGTCACCAGGTGGCGTAACACTACACAGCATCTAAAATATTTTAAAATGTTGCATTTCGTATTTAATCGAGGATCGTACGTATGGATAAAATAACTTACCACGAAAAAATGGGATCCTTTCTATACGCTAACGGGT